>WAAE01009346.1:57002-81956 GCA_013400495.1 Nicator chloris | reverse complement strand
CACGCAGCCCCCTCCCCTTCCCCAGCGATGCCCGTGGCGCAGCTCCCCGGTGCCGCGCTCCCCAGGGCACGTTTCCGAGGTTGTTTTTGCGGCTGCCCGGAGCCCGGGGAGGCAGGCTGGGATGCGATGTGCTGTGACAGGTAAAGGGCACCGTGCAGGCTCCTGAGCTCCCGGCTACAGGGGAATGGCTCGGCATGTGGGGCACCCTTTGTGTGCCGGGCACGGCCGCGGCCCCCTGCACCCCTGAGCAGGAAAACCACCCGGTTACGGTGGGGTAAAGCACCACCTTCCCCTCTCCGGGCTTTCCTCCCCGCTGCAGCCGTGCAGAGCCACGGCAGGAATGGCAAACCAGGGAATGGGAAAAGGCAGCAACACAGATTTCCTTCAGCAGGGGAAAAATGCCCCTAAAAACCCCTCTGTGTAAAAATCCAAGCGTCTCACAGCAACTCCAGGAAAGCCCAAGGCATGTGGACATTTAAAAACCCTTTCTGTTTTTCCATTGATCCAGCCAGGAGGAAAAGTTTACATTGCCACGGACCACAAGCACAATCATGCACGAAACTTCAGCACGCCTTGGTGGCAGAGGGCCGTGTGTGTCACAGAGGGGTTGGGCTGCAGGGACCATCCAGCTCCAAAGCCCTGCCCGAGCAGGGACAGCTGCCCCCAGAGCAGGTGTGTCCCCTCCTGGAACCAGGCAGGGCCCTGGCACGGCTGGCCACAGCCACTCCCTTCACCTCTGAGAGAAAAGGTGTCAGCAGCTTGCTTTAAAAGCTGCATTTTGATCTACATAACGAGCTTTGTACTTAATATAACCCTCAGACAAGGCCACGAGGCTGTTCCCGACCAGACAATGCCACCGGGCTCAGCAGGGCTCCTGCAGTCACACTCCCAGCAAGAAAAATGCTGTAAATAGGATGTTACAGGCGTCTATTTCGAGATGCATGAGGCTGGAAAGTACAGAAAAACTCTTGCTGCAGTAATTTCTGCTTCTCCAGTTCCACGTAAAAATCCCAGAAGTTGCTGCTCGGCCTTTGCAGGGCTCGTGTCTGCGTTCCAATTTTTCCCACATATTTGATGACGGCTGTTTTCGCCAGCAGAGCGCCCAGACTCCCTCACAGAGCAATTACACCAGGAATTAATTATAGGAAAGGCAGATGAGAGCAGCACTGAAAATAACTCGAGGTCAGATTTGTGCCGTGTAGGACTCCACATGATCAGGCTGGGTCCGGGGCTGAGCTGTGCCCCAAAAGAGCCTTCCGAGGGGAAGCAGCCCCAGCCGTGCCCGGTGGCAGGGCACGAGGCTCCGCTGGGGTTTGCTCCCAACCCCTCCAGGGAAGAACTTCAAGGAGCAGAGGAAGTTTTTCAAGCCTGAGGAATTGCACTTTGTCCTGGAGGAAACCTTCTCCAGCTTTTCATTGCAGCAGGCCAAGCTGACAAAGCCTATCCCCCCTGATTACAGCCTTTTATCCTCCCTGCTCCAGCTCTCATTTTCCCCATAATTTCCCAAACTGTGGGATGACCCCCTGCTATCCCAAAGCAGGGAGGTGCTGCCCTAAGAGCCCCAGTGCTGTTCAGAGCTCTCCTGCCAGCACAGCCTCACACGCTGTGTTTTCCATCAGCTCATGGAAGTGACAGGTGGAAGGACAACTCATTTACCCCAATCAAACAAGGAGCACTTCTGCAGGACCTCCTGAAACAGGCAGAGCAGGCACAGCCTGCCACAGCTGACAGCTTCAGGCTCCGTGGCCGGGTGTCCCTCACACCTCCAGCCCCATCCAAACACCTCAGCACCCACGGGAGGGAGGGAAGGGCTGAGGGACACAGCAGGAGCTGCAGGCAGGGCAGGGCAGGGCCACCTGCACAGCAATCCTGCTGATCCTTCTGAACAGCCACATGAACATTAACAAACCAAAACCAGGAAATTCGCCTGCTGGAGAGAGCCCAGAGGAGCCACGGAGCTGCTGCAGGGCTGGAGCCCCTCTGGAGCCAGGCTGGGAGAGCTGGGAACGTTCCCCTGGACAAGGGAAGGCTCCAGGCAGAGCTGGGAACGTTCCCCTGGACAAGGGAAGGCTCCAGGCAGAGCTGGGAATGTTCCCCTGGACAAGGGAAGGCTCCAGGCAGAGCTGGGAATGTTCCCCTGGAGAAGGGAAGGCTCCAGGCAGAGCTGGGAATGTTCCCCTGGAGAAGGGAAGGCTCCAGGGAGAGCTCAGAGCCCCTGGCAGGGCCCAAAGGGGCTCCAGGAGAGCTGCAGAGGGACTGGGGACAAGGCCTGCAGGGACAGGACACAGGGAATGGCTCCCACTGCCAGAGGGCAGGGATGGGTGGGATCTGGGGAAGGAATTCCTGGCTGGGCTGGAATTCCCAGAGCAGCTGTGGCTGCCCTGGATCCCTGGCAGTGTCCCAGGTCAGGCTGGACAGGGTTTGGGACAGTGGGAGGTGTCCCTGCCCGTGGCACTGGATGAGCTCTGGGGTCCCTTCCAGCCCAAAGCCTTCAGGGAGCCCCTGGAGGAGAAGCAGATCAGAAACATCCCCATGCCCTGAGCTCCAAAGCCTTGGAACAGGAGGCAGTGAAGGGCCAGAACTTCCTGCAGGGCCCCAGAGCCCCCAGGCTGGCACAGCCCCTCTGGCCCTGCCCTCAGCAGAGCTGGCTGCTCTCACACCCCGCTGAGCTCCTCTGGGTGAAGCCATCAAGGCTGAGCTCTGCATTTTCGGGGTTGTGTTTCTGGGGTTTTTTCTATTTTGAGTTCACCTGTGCCCAAACCCAGCAGCATTCAGAGCTCAGCTCGACACCAAAGCCAAAGCTGCTGGGTTTCATAAACATTTGCTGCCAACACTTGTGTTGATGAGGATTTTCTCCTCCTGCAGCTTCATTTTCCCTAAAAAGTTGATAGTTTGCACTGCTCAAACTCAGGAAAACTTTAGGGTTTTTTAGAGATATTTGGCAGATTTTATTCTTCCCCCCACACCACTCTCTGGTGGCCATCTCCAATTTCCCTTTGGAAATCAGGCACATCCAGAGGCAAGGCACAGAAATGGCACATGGTAAACTTAAATACAGCTGTGCCCTCCCAACACCTGAAATTAAGCCATTGTTATTGCACCATTCAGGGATCCAATGACTCCGAACCGTAATTTAGCCAAGATCAAGTGCAAAATCTGTTTAATAACACTTGATCCATCCTCTGTCCTGGAGATTATACCCTGCGTTTGCAGGGCACTGACTCCATAATCTAACAGGTCTTTTCCATCTCTGACTCCTATTAGCCTATGAATTATAACAAAAGGACCATTAGGCAAACCATAATTGTGGAAACAGCCTCTGACACGTGAGACTAACTCCTGCCATGGCAGGGGGAACTAAAATGGAAACACAGACAACTGAAGGGAAAGCATTCCCTTTACCCAAGTGTTAACTCGCTCGATTAAAATCAGGAAACAAAACTCAGTAAGTCACAGAAAAGGGGGTTTTGGTTTTTTTTCCTCCCCATCTCTTACAGAAAAGACTTTGTTTGGGGAGCACAGCAGGTGCTGGTTTGTCCCTGCAGGAGGGATGGGTCTGGGGGTTTATTTGGGATATTTTCCTTATCTGCTGCCTCTGCCCAACCCAGCTTGTCCTGCGCCCTGGAGCCACTTCTGCCAAGAAAAGTCACATCTTCCAAGGAGCTTCACCTGGGGAAGAATAAAACAACAGAGCAACCCAGAAGGCTCAGGGCAGGCGGGGAGCACGCGGCCGAGGCTGCCTGGGAAGGGGCTGGGATGCAGCCATCCTGCAGCAGCTCTGGCCAGCACACGCTGCTGCAAAGGTCACGGGCTCTGCAAACACCTCCGAGGAGAGAGGAGCCCGCAGAGGAAGTCACAGCCTGGAGCACACGCCCAGGGAGTGCAGAGGGCAGAGCCCAGCCGGGGCAGCAGCCACCCCCAGCTCTGCTGCAGGGGCTGGCCAGGGGCACCAGGGCTGGTTCCTGCCCAGGCAGGAGGGGGCCAGCACCAGGGCTGGTTCCTGCCCCCACCAGGGCTGGGTCCTGCCCCCACCAGGGATGGTTCCTGCCCAGCACCTGGGGTGATTCCTGCCCCCACCAGGGATGGGTCCTGCCCCCACCAGGGCTGGTTCCTGCCCCCACCTGGGCTGGTTCCTGCCCCCACCTGGGCTGGTTCCTGCCCAGCACCTGGGCTGGTTCCTGCCCAGCACACATCCTCCCTGCAGCTGTGCCACCCTCTGGGGCACGGCAGGGACCTGGCGTGCAGCGAGCACTGCCCAAAGGCCCAGGGTGGGCACTGGGGAACTCCAGCACTGCCCAAAGGCCCAGGGTGGGCACTGGGGGTGGGGATGGCTGTGGGAACTCCAGCACTGCTCCCTGAGCACCGTTCCCTGGGAATCCTCACCCTGGGTGCTCTGGTGCCACTCCCCAGCTGCACAGACTGAACCCAAGGGAGGGCAAGGGACACCCCTGAGGTCCCCTCGGCCCCGCCCAGCAGGATGTCACTCAGCCCTGTGCTCAGAGCAGGGCTTGGGGGAGCCCGCGGTGGTTTGGGAGCAGCAGAGCAGCCCCGGCACCGGAGCGAGCCATTCCCAAAGCCTTCCTGACAAACCTCACAGCTCCCGGCGCCCCGGCACATTGCTCCAGCTTAATTAAGAAATACTTTTCACATGACCAACTGCTCCTTTTCCCCGTTCCTTCTCACACGACTGTTTATGCAAAACACACTCATTAGAGACAGCTCTGCAGCCTCGTCTCCTCACGCCGCTATCTGCAAGGAAAGAGCAGGGGCTGATCCCTTACCTCTGCACATGCTACTGCTTCCGAGGAGCCGGGCTGGAGGGGCTCGGGCTGGAGCCAAGCCCACGGGTCCATGTGCTGCACCAGGCTCTCCAGCTGTGCTCTGCACCACGGAGCAGACTTGGAGCACATCTGCTCGCCGCTCCCAGCCCTGCGCCGGCTGCCAATCGTGCCTCGCCGTGCCAAGCCGGGTGGCAGAGAGGGCTGGTTATTATTTATGGAACAGAGGGGTATCCAGCAGGGATTAGGAGGACTCTCGAGATCACTTCTGTTTGCAACTTGAGCGGGGTTTGACAACGGGTCTTTTCCACCGGCAGGGAGTAAAAGGATGCATTTTACCGCAGCAACGCTTCCATTTCAAAAGCAGTTCTGCAAGGGCTTCAGGAGCTGGCAGCAAGTGCTCTCCGTGAGCTGGAAGTGGCCACACCTGAATGGTTCTTCTCATTGCAATCAGATCCTGAGGAATACCCATGCAAAGAGCGTGTTGGCCAAACAGGACCCATGGAAAAGCCCGTGGCCAAGAGCACTGGAGGTCAACAGGCCAGTGTCACCTGCCGATGGCTGTGACACCCTCACTGCCATCACTGCCACACTTCAGAGCCCCTGGCTCGGGCAAACAGGCAGGAGCAGGACAGGAAATGATCCTGGAGAGCCTTTGGGAGCTCACCAGGAGAGTTAAGGGTGTCTCCCTCCCAGGCACAGGCACCCGGAGCTGTGAGCCCTGGTTCAGCTCCCAGTCACCTCTTTGCCTCAGAGCACATCCCCACCTCTCACTCCATGCAGTCATCGAGGCTGCAAAAGACTCTTAGAGTTGGAAAAGTGCCCCCAGCTCACCCCTTTTTAGTTCCTCTTTCAAGCAGGGTTTGGTGGGACACTGCCTCAGAATTCCCAGCACGTTCCCATTGGAATTCCCAGCCCCGAGCTGTGACTCAGCCTGGAGCTGGGGCTGCCATGACCTGGCACCTTCTGCACCAAAAGCAGCAGCTCCTGCTTTATCTTTCCTTTTCCCTAAAGGAAGACCTCCACAGTATTAATCCCTATTAAATACTATTAACGAACTTGGGAAGGAGCTGGGGCCAGAAGCACAGAGCCAGGGTTGCTCCCTGGAAGCACAAAGCCAGGATTGCTCCCTGGAAGCACAGAGCCAGGATTCCTCCCTGGAAGCACAAAGCCAGGATTCCTCCCTGGAAGCACAGAGCCAGGATTCCTCCCTGGAAGCACAAAGCCAGGATTCCTCCGTGGAAGCACAGAGCCAGGATTGCTCCCTGGAAGCACAGAGCCAGGGTTTGCTCCCTGGAAGGAACGAGGCAAGGTTGCTCCCCGGGAGCACCAAGCCAGGGTTTGCTCCCTGGAAGCACAGAGCCAGGATTCCTCCCTGGAAGCACAAAGCCAGGATTCCTCCGTGGAAGCACAGAGCCAGGATTGCTCCCTGGAAGCACAGAGCCCAGCACAAACACTTGGGAACATCCCCAGGGCTTGTACAACCTCGGATCCCTCCAGAAAACGAAGCTGCTCCAGTGTTCCACGGCACAGGCATGCCTGGGGTTACAACACCAAGGGTTTCTCTTCAGCCCCTGCTTTACTCAACCTGCAACTTCCTCCCAAGGCAGAGAGCAGAGGTTTGGAACTCATTTTAGCACCACCTCAGTAACAGCAGCCACTTTCTCCTGGTAACTTTGTCATTAAATCATATTTTGTTTGCAAATCTGTTAAAAATACAACTCCAGCCCAAATGTATTTTATGGAATATGCATTTCTCATCATGGCCCTGCTGCTCACTTGCAGATGAGGAAAGCATTGTGAACATATGAAATGTTTTTGTTTGTGTCAGGAAATGCAATGAAATAAAAAGATAACAATCCTAGAAGTTCTAGAAGCTTCATCTTCAGGAATTAGCACAAAGAATCTTTTTTACAGAAGTTTTCAGGAGAAAAGACATCAGGATGTGACTCAAAATTAATTTGTAATAGGCCCAAGCATGTTTTATTGTCCTTTTTTGTGCTCTTACACAGGAGATGGTTCATGACATAAATATCATGAACATATGAATTTGGGCTGCTCTTCTTGGGGACCCTCAACCATCCACATCTTATAAATATTTCTATAAAACGTTGTGCTGCTGTGCTGACCAGCCCTGAGCTTCAGCACTTTGTTGATGCCATACACTCACATGCCCAAGGCTGAAAAATTCATCACCAGATCCTGCAAGTCACACAGCTCACAAATCGTGTCCATTCTCTTTGGGCACATCCAGGAGAACACCCAATTTTACAGCAAAACAGGAGAAAACATTCCATGAGAGTCACTTAAGGGCAGCTTTGGGGAAATGCTGCGCTCTGAAAACCCGGGAGTCCTGAACCTCCACTGAGTAACCGCAGACACAAACCCCAGAACGCCCCGAGGGCAGGAACAGCAGTCCTGCTTCCATGGACCCAGCAGATTGCTGCTCCTCCACTCCTGTTTGCCATTCCCAACAACAGCAGAGTGAAACCGTCACAGCCGAGGATCCCGAACGGCTCTGAAGGGCGATGACCCAACACGACACAACGGCACGGCTCCTCCAGAAGGGACGTGCAGCGCCGTGGAGTCACAAAATCCCGGAGCGGTTTGGGTTGGAAGGGACCTTATCCCATTCCACCACCCCAAATTGCTCCGAGCCGTGCCCAAGCCGGCCTGGAACCGTTCCAGGGATGGGGCAGCCCCGGCTGCTCTGCGGGCGGGCGGGGAGCGGGCGGAGGTGAGAACGGAGCGGCTTTTGGCCCCCGTGCAAAGCCAGGAGCGGCCGGGAGGGAACAATCGGGAGCAATCCCGCAGGAATGCCGCGTCCGGGAGGAGCAGGGGCTGTGCCCTGCAGGTGCCAAACACCTGCAGAGCCCTCTCTGTGCAGAGCAGGGACCCAGAGCAGCGTGTCCCCTGCCCCGGCAGCATCCCTGCCCCGGCAGCATCCCTGCCGAGCCAGACCAGCACAGCCAGGGGCAAATCCAGCTGTGCTTTGGCCGTGAGCAGCACACGCAGCCCGTGTGCCCGTGGCTGTGCCCCGTGCGGTGACCCCGGCCCGTCCCCGGCCGGAGGTGACCCCGGTCCGGCGGTGACCCCGGCCCGTCCCCGGCTGGAGGTGACCCCAGTCCAGAGCTGACCCCAGCCCGTCCCCGGCCGGCGGGGACGTTCCCTCCCCGAGCCCGACCATTCCCGGAGGGGCCGCGCCCGCCGCTCCTCCCGCAGCCGAGCTCCGCAGCCTTGGCCTTTGAAGTTCAGCTCCAGAGCTTGTCGCTTCCCTTTATCTCTCTGTGAAGCAGCTGCAGGGGGCTGCGGCTCAGGTAGGGCCCTGCCCTGCTCCCAGAGCCCAGCCAGCCCTGTCCCCACAGTGTCACCAAGGGCGGTCACCCACAGCCAGCCCTGTCCCCACAGTGTCACCAACAGCACCCAGGACCAGCAGCAGTCACCCACAGCCAGCCCTGTCCCCACAGTGTCACCAACGGCACCCAGGACCAGCAGCAGTCACCCACAGCCCTGTCCCCAGCACAACCACGTCACAAGTTGCTCTGGAGGATGGGAACACACAGCAAAGGCTTTTTGCTGTTTATTTTGTCCCTGTGTCACAGCTCTGCGTCATTGCAGTTCTGGCTGGGGTGCTGCAGTTCACTGGGTCATTTGTATGGAGCGTTAAAATGAAATAATAATTAAAATTTTGGATTTTTCTTCATAGCAAACAAAATTAATCAAGAAAAAATGAGCTAAGGAAGGTTATTTAGTGTTTATTAGCACATGCAAGTCCCCGTGCCTTCAGTGAGGCTCCCAACAAGCACGAAAAGCTGAGTTTGCCAGTGCTGTAGAGCAGAGCCATCCTATTAAAGCCATTAATTCAGCCACAGCACCAGCCCAGCACACACAGCAAGCACCAGGGCCTGCCAAAACCCACGCCAATGACCTCCACAGCCGGGCAGGGACACCAGGCCCCAGCCCCCCAAGGGGCTGACACAGAAAAGCTGAGTGTCCACACACGGAACCCCATCAAACATCACTCCTCCTGAACAGAAACATTCATCTGCATTCAGCTCTTCCACCCCACGAAAGCAGCTCGGTTGTAAATGAGGAGCTGAGGAGGAAAGGCTGAAGTGACCAAAACACCCAAGTTTTGCTACAGAAATTCTCACCTTAACCACGGTCCCAAAATGACAAATGACATTTGGCTTCTTACAGAGAACTATAAAGATCTGAAGAAAAAATAGAACCCCTCTGACTAGACAGGAGAACGTTCAGTGGCACGTGCTGTTTGCACGGGTTAAAAGCAGATTCCTCCCGAGGCCCCCAGCCTGGCGCCTTCCCCCGGCGCAGCAAACAGCAGGTGGGACCTGGAGCCACCCCAAACCTCCTCCCTGGCTCCAGCAGGGCTGCCCTGCTCATGTCCCACCAGGCCAAACACGTTCCTGTTGCAGCTGCACGAGGCTCCATCCCTCCCCCTGAGAGCCTCCCGGCCCTGCAGGCTGCACGGCTGCTCTGGAAGGAGAGCACAAACCACCTGCTGTGTCTGAACGAGCTCTCCTGGCCATCCCTGCGCCCCATCCAAAGGCAATAATCCCATTAAAATGCAATAATGCCACTATTTTGATAGACACAGATGTTGGAAGGAGGTAAATTTAAAAACCAGCAAGCAAACCCACAAAGCTCGAGCTTCTCTACATTGCACCTCCAACCCACAACGCCAGAGCAGGAAACTCTTCACTGCTAAACCAGGGCAGCAGAGACAGGAGGAAATCAGGAAAACAGAGAAAGCACACCATATAGGAAATGTCAAATATGTCAAAACATTCATGAATACCAACATCTCCCTCTGCACCATCCCCAGCTGCAGAGGTTACTCAGGGCTAACGTTTCAGCAAGTGCGGATTATGCAGCACGGGCTTTACTTATACACAAAAAATCAGCTACAGGTGCATCCAAGGTGCTTTTTGCATGCAGCCAGTCCGGGGATTTCTCCCACTGAAAAAAGCCAGGAGGGTTAAAATCACATAAAACATGAATTTCCCAGCTCTGACCACCCCAGATGTAAATTCCTCCCGCTGCTCACGGTGCCGTGACACGCAGGACGAGGGTAATCAGGGCAAGGACTAAAGCAACTGTTGCCGATGGCATTCCCAAACCAGCAAAGCTCCCACACGGGGCTCCTGCCCGAGGCAATCCATCTGCAGGAAAAACCTCCTCGAGCCACCAGCTGGGAATTCTGTCAGCCCAGTTTGGTGGCACCCGGAGCTCAACACACCCAGGACAACACCACACCGTCCAGACCCTCCGAAAAACGCAGCTGGAATGAAATGTCGCCAGTGGAACACGATGGGCAGGGTAAGCAGCAGACACCTGGGCCTGAATCCGCCCCCAGGGTGTCTGTCAGGTTTGGAAATCTTGGCATATTTGGGGAAATTGTGCCTTGGTGTAACCTCCTCATCCATCCACGGCAGGAGGAGAAAGGTGCCCAGCCCTGGAGAGGACGGTCCATCCCCTGCCTGGGCTGCACTGGGAACACTAGCGTGACTTCCAGACAAAGCAGACTGCTTTCCCACACCTCGGTGCACCGGGGGAGTAACTCCGTAGAAAACAGAGCAATTGCACGAGCAAAACAAAAAGTTGGGCTCAAATCAGCCCAGTGGGTTGGTAGGGAACTACAAAGCCTGAAATGCCGAGGGAACAAACCAGGATGGGTCTGGCTGCTCCTGACATGAGCCCAGCAGAACGAGCAGGAGCAAATTCCAGCAGCAGCACACAGCTAAAATAATTAAGATAGCTATTGATCTGGAATATTGCAAGCCTGGAGAAGCGAAATCTTTTAATAAATCCTCCCATTGATACCACCGGTTAAAAATTATTCCTTCAGCTCCGTATTCTGCCTTGAGCTCCCACTCTGAGCATTTTTCTCAGTGTCTCTGTGCAGCGCTCAGCGTTTCCTCCCCGCTTCCCTGCCTCGCTCGAGCCCGCAGAGCACGGCAAGCAGGAACCCAGGGAGCACAGAGGCTCTGGCAGCGCTCCCCTCTCCAGCCTGCCCTCAGAACCAGCCCCGAGCCCCGGCAGTGTCCCCTGCCCGAGCCCCGCTCGGTGCCCGTGTCCGGCCGGCTCCCTCAGCCCGGGCTCCGCGCTCGGTCCTGCGCGCTCCCCCGGCCGGGGCAGGAGCGCGCCCGGGGGCCGCGCAGGTGGGGAGACCGCGGGAAGAGGAGGTGAGCGGCGGGAGAAGCCGAGGCCGGTGTGAAATGGCCGCCTGGGAAGGATAAATTCTGCTTTCCCCGGGTGCGGAGGGTTAAAGCTGCTAGAAAAGTTACCGCAAAAGACGCTGATGGAAGTGGTGGAAGCAGCGGATTTCTGGGAGGAATTGGGAGCAGCTGGGGGATTTTTAGAGGGGGATCGGGTTGTTAAATTCTTTCCATAAACATGTTTTTGGGGGTTTTTTGCATTTTAAACCCCTTCTGTAGCATAGACATTTACACTTCCATACATTTATTTACAAATATTTTGGGGATGTCTGTATTCCCTCTGTATATTCAGGGGATATCTGTAGCAACGTGCACTGGTGAGGTTAAAGCCACAACTACCCCAGCCCCGTGCCCGTGGCGATCCCAAGCTCAAGACCGCGCTCAGGATGAATCCGGCAGCACCCGCCTCTGCCCCAGCCCCGCTCCTCGCCCCTCCACAACACTCGCCTGCCACGGCACCGACTTTTATTCCTTCTTACAACTCTTTATTTTAGGAATTTTTCGCGTGACCGAGCCGCAAAGCCCCTTCCCCGGCAAACCGGGTGCTCGGGGCCCGCCCGCACCGGGGGCTGCAGAGCCGCGGATCGCAGACCCCCGGCACCCTGGGCTGGGGATGCGGCACCGGGATGGGGATGAGGCACCGGGATGGGGATGAGGCACCGGGACGGGGTTGAGGCACCGGGATGGGGATGAGGCACCGGGACGGGGATGCGGCACCGGGACAGGAATGCGACACGGTGACGGGAATGCGGCACCGGGATGGTCCCCGCCAGCTGCGGGGAGAGGCTGCCTGCCCCCCACCCGTGTCCGCGGGGTTTTGGGCACCGCGGGACGCGTGGCACAGAGGAGTAAAACCGATGCCGGCGTGGCCTCCCCCACCCTCCCACGGGCGGTATACTGTCTCCCCGAGGTGAGAGGCTGAAGTTCCGTCCCCTCCGGACGAACCAGAGGAGTTTGGGTTCCTCCTCCCCCTCCACACGCGGGACTCCCGTGAGCGCATCGCGGTGCCGGGCCCCGGGGGCCCCGAGCACGGTCCCGGTGCCCCGAGCGCGGTGCCCCGAGCGCGGTCCCGGTGCCCTGAGCGCGGTGCCCTGAACACGGTGCCGGTGTTCCGAGCGCGGTGCCGGTGTTCCGAGCGCGGTGCCGGTGCCCCGAGCGCGGTGCCGGTGCCGGTGCCGGTGCCCTGAGCGCGGTGCCCCGAGCACGGTGCCGGTGCCCCGAGCGCGGTGCCCCGAGCGCGGTGCCGGTGTTCCGAGCGCGGTGCCGGTGCCGCGGGGCTCCGAGAGGCGCTCCCGACCTAGAGCTTGGCAGGACCCCGCGCTCCGGGGCCAGCGCTCCCCGGAACCCCGGACCCCGCTGCCCGTCCTGCCCCCCGAGCCCCTCCGCCGCCGCGGAGGCAGGTTTGGGAATTAAATCCCTCCATTAAAGGTGTTTTCCTGCGGAATTAGCCCCCCCGAAGAAGGGATGCGCCTGAGCAAACGCCGGCGCCGGGGAGGGAGAGAGGGATGGATGGCGCAGGATGCGGGGTCCGGATGCGGCGGGGACCGAGCGTGGTAAAACCCGGGAAAGGACCAACCTCCGAGCCGCGGGTTTTCCTCCTCTTCCTCCCGCGGAGCCGGCGGCACGGAACGGGAGCGGCCCCGGCCATCGCCGCTCCGGCATCGCCGCACGGGCAGAGGCTTTTGTCCCCTGGGTGCGGCCGGGGCTGGCGGAGCAGCTTCGCACTTCGGCAGAAAGGAGACGAAATTCGATTCGTTTACATGTTTTATTGTTGTAAACATTAAAATTGTCTTTCTCAAAGAAAGAGTTCTCGGGAGAAAATAATAATAATAATTATAATAATAATAATCCGCGTTTCTAACTGTCGTACACCATATCAAAAAAAGGCAGCGACTTTCCCGTGTGCCAAACCGGGGTATACAAAGAAAAATACTACAGAATATGGCAATATTAAAAATATTACTCGAACATAAAATATATTAACCGACAATTTTTAGACATTAAAAAAACAAACGGAACAAAACAAACCAAAAATTCAAAGTGCTCAGTAATTTCCAGGGAGTTATGTATAGTATAAGCACTCTGGAAACAGTCAAAAGCTGCTGCATGCAAGATCTGTTTAGCTTTAGACAACAAAATAATCAAGATATAAACTTCTTCTTTAATCAACATCAACAGTACATACAACACTTACAAACAAGGGGTGTCGGGCGGTGTTTACAAACACTATGTGTCCCTTTGGGGGGAATTCCGGGGGTAACACTTGTGCCCACCTATTTTACAATTGAGAAAATGTTCGAAGCTTAGATAACTACCAGTCTTTATAAAAGCTACCAGACTACATAGTGTCTGAAATACTATTTATAGAATATAGACATTACTGAAATAGCAAGTGCCTATAACATTGTCACCCTGGAATTGTCATGCTTCCCTGGTATGGACAGATTGGGTTTTCTTTTTTTTTTTTTTTTTTTTAATTCTCCTTTTTTTTTTAATCTTTTTTTTTTCCAAACACATTTAGCTTTTATTTTTGATTTTGTAGAATTGTTTTCTAGGTTTCATCATAAATAGGCACAGAATAACTTTTTTTTAGAGAGCCAAACTGCATCTGATAAATTTACAAGCCTTCGCCTTCATTAATGCCACGCCACCCAGGCAACGTTTGGGGTTTGGGTATATTACAGCTTTCTTTTACAGCAGAAAACTTTAGTCTTTAGGAGGGTGAGACTTGTGGGTCACCTCAAGGCTCGGTGAGCAGGCAGGCTTGTCTTTTGCACCAGAAGTCCTTAACAATAAATTCATTTAGAAGCCGATAATAAAAAGTTTATACCATGGTATTTGTGTAGTCCATGAGCTGCATCCATGATGCCCCAGAGCCAAAATGCCCATCGCCTTCTGCCTGCAGGAGTTTGCAACACTGGCTGGGTGGGAGCTGGCACCCAGGGGTGCTGCTCTGGGCCCAGACCAGCTCCCCTTCAGGCAGGTGGAGCTTCTCCTCGGGTCAGTGGAAGCGCACGGGAAGAGTCTTAAAAAGGTAAAGTGTCCAGAAAAAGTTTGTCGATTATTGCTGGCGGTGGCACCAAATCTTCCAGTTTCAGGTAGAAAATGCGCTGCAGCCCCTGCGTGCAAAGCGTGCGGAGTTCGGGGAGCTTCCCCAAGAGTTTGGACAAATAGTTGGGGCGATTCAGCCCCCCGTTATTGAAAGTCACGTGGTCTTTGAGACAATTTACAATCTTGTTCTGGAGCTCTTCCACCCTCTTGGGTTCCTTCAGCCCGTGCCTCTCTGCAAAGAGAAGGGTGCGGGACGTTACAGACCTGGCACGGAGGAGCAGGAGCAGGGCGGGGAGGGGGGACACTGACCTGTCACCATGGCCAGGGCAGCGATGCAAGAGAAGGCAGAGATGTCAATGTTCATGTTTTGCAAGTTGGAGGAAAATTCCACGATGGAATCGATCCACTCCCCAAAGCCACGGACGCACTGCAACCGGTGCAGGACCACCCCGTTGCAGAAGATCAGCTTCCCCTCCACGGGGTTGGACCTGGAAGGAAGGGGACAACCCCAGAATGAACTGATGGATGAATGAGAGAGGGAGGAAAATTAGATAGAAAGAGAAAACGCAGGAAAAGAAAGAAAAAGACAAAAGAGAAAGACAAAAGAGAAAAGAAAGAGAGAATGAGCGAAAGGAAGAAAGCAAGAAAGGGAGGGAGAGCAAAATAAAATAGAGAAGAGAGAATGAAAGAGAAAAAAAAGAACAAGAGAGAACAGGAAAGAAAAAAAAAATAAGAAAGGAGATGATGGGGGAGAAAATCTAAACAACTAATTACTTGAGGAGCAATAAATGAAGGATTTAAGAGGCACCTAATTACCGAGGAGTTAATAAAACGCAGACCAGTGGACCTTGAAAGGGTCTGATTCCCCGCCCGCCCCGCGCTCACCTGTACGCCAGCCGCAGCACGAAGAGCTCCAGGAAGGCGGACTCGAAGAGCAGGTCCTGGTCCGTTTTGGGCAGGTCAGTGAAGCCGGGGATTTTTTCCGCCCACCCTCGGATGATCTCCATGGAGCCGGTCAGGAGATCATAGAACTGCTGGATGTGCTGCGTGTCGTCACCGCTCAGCTGGTAGTCGGGGTTAGCCTGGAACTGGAAATTCATTTTAAAAAGCACTTAATGAGGTTCTCTAAAGTCTATAACCCGTGAAATTGCTCACCCCGTCCCTGGCCGGGGAGCGGGCTGGGATAACAATTAAAGCTCTCTCTGACCGGTGAGGNCCCCCCTCCCCGGGCGGCGGCGGCGGGGTCCCTCCGCGAGCTCGGTCCCGCTTACCCGGGAATAGTCCAGGCTGGTCATAGCCGGGTTGGAGTCGACATGGGCTCTCACCAGCGCACTGATCAGACTCACCGGGGGAGAGGGGGGAGAGGGCTCCTGGGGGCTCTTCGGTTTGGACGGCAAGCGGCCCCGCCGGCCTTTTAGGCTGTCTGTGCGCACCACTGCAAGAGACAGGGGTCAGCCCGGCGCGGCCCCGCGGGGCGCGCCCGGCCGCGCAGACACGCGGACGCACGGACACTCACCCTCCTTGACCATGCCGACGGCCAGGCACTTCTGGAAGCGGCAGTACTGGCAGCGGTTGCGGCGGCGCTTGTCCACCGGGNTGCTGCGTGTCGTCACCGCTCAGCTGGTAGTCGGGGTTAGCCTGGAACTGGAAATTCATTTTAAAAAGCACTTAATGAGGTTCTCTAAAGTCTATAACCCGTGAAATTGCTCACCCCGTCCCTGGCCGGGGAGCGGGCTGGGATAACAATTAAAGCTCTCTCTGACCGGTGAGGAAATTAGATGTTCCGGGGCAATTAATTCGATTAGGAACGGCGCTCCGAGGCCGCCGCTCTCCGTGCGCGGGGGGCCCGATCCCGGGGCGGAGCCGGCGGGGCCGAGCCGAGCCNGCGGCAGTACTGGCAGCGGTTGCGGCGGCGCTTGTCCACCGGGCAGTTCTTGTTGGCCAGACACACGTACTTGGCGTTCTTCTGCACCGTGCGCTGCGGGCCGGCCGGGACGGGCAGCGGCGTCAGCGCCGGCCCGGGGAGCGCCCGCGCCGCGCCCGCCCCGCGTCTTCTTTTGCCTCCTTTCCCCTCGATTTTATTTTCCCTTTCCCTCCCTTTATTTTATTTTCCGTTTTTCTGCTTTCTTTCCTAACCTTTCCCCTTCGTTTTCTGTTCCCGCTTACGTTTTTTCCCCTTTATTTTCTTTCCCCTTTTTTAATCTTTACTTCTCCTCTTTTTTACTTTTATATCCCTTCCCCTTTTTCCCCTTTAGCCTATTCTCCCTTTTACATTTTTCTTTTCTATTATTTCCTTTTTTCCTTTTCTTCTTCTACCTTTTAAGGTTTATTTTATTTTCCCTTTATTTCCTTTCCCCTCTTTCTCTCTATTTTCTTTTCCCCTTTATTTAGTTTTCCTATTCTCCTTTTTTTTTCCTTTTCCTTCCCCCCCCTCCTTTTTTTTTTCCTTTTCTTTTTTTTTTTCTTTTCTTTTTTTTTCCTTTCCCAGGGCATTTAACAGGAGAAAATTGACAGCGTTAACATCCGAGCTAACCTCGCAGCTCCTAGCCGTGTTTTATATGCCAAGAGGAGGGAAAGAGACGCTCGGTAAATACAAATCCGTGGGCATTCATATTATTTACATTCCTTGGAGACCTTCTCTATTTAAAATGATAAGATTATTCAATCAGGATGGTGAAATAAAGAGATCACTTAATTTTACCACAGGGAATTCTGTTCCACATGGTTAGCTCAGGCGCAGTTCTCTGTCCTAACCGATTTCCATCTGCGGGCTGCTCGCCCCGCAGGGTCCCCCGCTGCCCGGCGCTCCTGCCCTGTGCAGACACCTCTGCCCTGTGCCCACACCCCTGCCCTGTGCAGACACCTCTGCCCTCTGCAGACGCCCCTGCCCGCTGCCCACACCCCCGCCCACCGCCCCGGCCCCGCTCACCTTGAAGAAGCCCTTGCAGCCCTCGCAGGTGCGCACGCCGTAGTGCTGGCAGGCCGCGTTGTCCCCGCACACGGCGCAGAGCCCCTCGTTGGACGGGGACCCCCGGGAGGGCGGCGAGGGCACCTGGCTGTCCAGCAGCTGCGGCGCGTGGCCCAGCTGCAGCCCCGGGAAGGCCATGGAGGGCTGCTTGCGGATGGGGTTGGGCACGGCGAAGGCCTGCCCGTCCACGCCGTGGTGCGGCCCGGCCGCCTCGGGGTTCATGGGCACGTGCAGGGGGCCGTCGAAGCGCATCTGGCAGCTGGACACGGGCGTGCCGGGCGGAGACTGCTTGAAGGAGAACAGGGACAGGCGGGACACGGGCGTTTTGCGCTGCTCGATCATGTGCGTGGTGGCCACGTAGTTGGGGTGGAAGTTGTGCAGGGAGCCGGGGTCGTCCCACACGGGGCCGTGCTGCACCTGGAAGCCGGGCGTGGAGGGGGTCGGGGGCGACGAGGGCTTGTAGTAGACGGAGCCCGAGTGGGACATCATCTCCTCGGACTGGGGGGGCAGGTGGCCGTGCTGCTGGTAGCCGTGCATCTGAATGTCTTCCACCTTAATGGAGGACTGCTGTCCGGACAGGGGCATTTGGTACAAGCAGGGGGGCTTCACGTCGTAGCTCGTGTTGTAGTTGTCCATAAAGGTACTGAAGCTGGGGAGAGAAGTGGTGGCAGTGATTTCAGTGTTGGTGAGGTCCATGCTAAACTTGACAAACTCCGGAGTTAGGAAATCGGAGCTGTATTCTCCCGAGGAGTGGTAGCTGTAGCTCTGGGAGGCCGGGCTGGCTCCTTGAGGCGAGGACCCATACTGAGCCTGAACACAGGGCATGGCTGCAAACGAAACAGCGTCAGGTAGACTCGGCCCGCGCCGCCCCGCACCGCCCCGGGCACCGGCGGCTGCGGGGCCGAGCGCCGGGACCCCCCTGCCCCGCCGGGGCTGCCGGGGCCGCGGAGCCGCGGGGACGGAGCGCACCAACCTTCAGCCGAGGGAGCGGCGTTTTCGGGGCAGCCGAGGGCGGACAGCGTCGGAGCGCGGCGGGGAGCGAGGCGTCCGCGGGTTCAGAGCGCGGCGGCGGCTCCAGCCTGCCCGGCGCGACGGCTGCGAGAGATGCACGGACCCGGCGGTGAGCGGACGGGCATACAGACACGCGGACCCGGCGGTGAGCGGACGGACATACAGACACGCGGACCCGCCGGTGAGCGGACGGGCATAGAGACACGCGGACCCGGCGGCGAGCGGACGGGCATAGAGACACATGGACCCGGCGGCGAGCGGACGGACACACCGACACGCGGACCCGGCGGTGAGCGGACGGACACACCGACACGCGGACCCGGCGGTGAGCGGACGGACACACCGACACGCGGACCCGCCGATCGGGCAGCAGGGGCAGGGGACTGGCACATAAACCCGCCGGTGCGGGGACAGACAAACGGACCCGGGGCGGGGAACAGATACACGGACCCGCCGGTCAGGCAGCCCAGGCGGGGAACTGACACACGGATGCGGCGGTGGATTGACAGACACACGGAGCCTCCGGCGCCGCTGCCCGGCTCGGGGGGAGCCCCACCGCCGGACCCCACGAACTGCGGGTGCAGTGCCGGGGCAGGGCCACCCCGAGCCCCTCGAAGAGCAGGTTTGGGTTCGGTTTGGGTTATTTTCCCGGTAGCCGGGCAGAAGCTCCCCGCGGGCGAGCCGCCACCGGCACCGGCTGCCAGGTTCCCTTTTCCATGCCCTTCGGGAAGCCGCGGCGCGTCCCCCGGGAGAGCGGGCGAGGCGCGGGGCTCCCGGCGCGGCGGTGCCGGCACCGGAGCTGGGCGCGGGTGACAGCCAGCCCGGGCGGACCCGGCTCAGCGCGGCAGCTCCGCGGGTGACACGCGCCCTCGGGCAGCGCGACCCGTCCCGTCCGGGCACCCCGAGCGGGACCCGCCAGCAGGTGGGACGGGACGGGACGGGGGGCGCATCCCGCGCCTCGCGCGCGGGACCCCGCGTCGGGAGGGGGGCGCGGGAGGCGGGACCGGCCGGGCACTCACCGGGGAGCGGAGCGCGGCGCGGGGCGCGGGGCGCGCATCCAAGTGCGGGCGGAGCGGCGGCGGCGGCGGCGCGGGCGGCCGGACTGTGCCCGCCCGCAATGTGCCTTTGTTTATGTGGCCGCGGCCGCCGCCGGCCAACGTGCGCCGCGAGCCCCCGCGCGTCACCGCGCGTCAGCGCCGCCCGCCAATCGGCGCCGCCGGGGGCCCGCCCCGGACACGCCCCCTCCCGCGCGCCAGCGCGCCCTTTTGGTAAGTTTCCGACAGGTGACGTCACGCGGAGGGACGCGCCCCGGCCACGCGCGGGGCGGGGGCGTGGCCTGATTTGCATAGAGGGCGGTGCCGCCCCCGCCCCCCGCGCGCGTCACCGTGACACGCAGCCCGGAATAGCGCGCGCGGCCGCGACCCCGGTCCGGGACAGAGCCGGGACGGAACCGGGACCGAGCCGGGAAACAGCTGGGACCGGGACAGAGCCAGGACCGGGACCGGGACAGAGCCAGGACCGGGACCGAGCCGGGACCAGGACCGGGACCGAGACAGAGCCGGGACAGAACCGGGACCAGGACAGAGCCGGGACAGAGCCGGGACCGGGACAGAACCGGGACCGGGACCGGGACAGAGCCGGGACCAGGACCGGGACCGGGACAGAGCCGGGAGAGAACCGAGACAGGGACAGAGCCGGGACGGGACAGAGCCGGGACAGAGTCGAGACAGGACCGGGACAGAGCCGGCAAAGAGCCAGGACCGGGACAGAGCCGGGACCAGCACAGAGCCGGGACCAGAGCCGGGACAGAGTCGAGACAGGACCGGGACAGAGCCGGCGACGGGCCAGGGCCGGGACAGGGCCGGGGCCAGCACAGAGCCGGGACCAGACCCGGGACAGAGTCGAGACAGGGCCGGGACAGAGCCGGGACAGAGCCAGGACAGAACCGAGACCGGGACAGAGCCGGGACCGAACCAGGACCGAGCCGGGACCGGGACAGAGCCGAGAACGGGACCGGGACAGAACCGGGACCGGGACAGAACCGGGACCGGGACAGAGCCGGGACAGAGCCAGGACAGAACCGGGACAGAGCCAGGACCGGGACAGATCCGGGCCGGGTCCAGAACCGGGACAGAGCCAGGACCGGGACAGATCCGGGCCGGGTCCACAACGAGCGCAATGTGCCCCCGCTTCCACTGCCCACCCGGAATTTAAGCGGATTTTAGTCTATTTTATTTTATTAATATTTTATTTTATTTTGTTTTCTTTTATTATTAACTTTATTTTTTAATTAAGTTTATTTAAAATGTATTGATTTTTTTATTTTTTTATTATNGGACCGGGACAGATCCGGGCCGGGTCCACAACGAGCGCAATGTGCCCCCGCTTCCACTGCCCACCCGGAACTTAAGCGGATTTTAGTCTATTTTATTTTATTAATATTTTATTTTATTTTGTTTTCTTTTATTATTAACTTTATTTTTTAATTAAGTTTATTTAAAATGTATTGATTTTTTTATTTTTTTATTATAATATTTTTCTTTTTAGTTATTTTCTGTTTCATTATTTTTATTTCTGTTTATGTCATTGCTTAATTTAGTTCATTATTTTCGGGGATTTACTTTTTATTTTACTTGGCGTTTTTTGTTTTATTTAATTTATTAGATTTTCTTATTTTTCTGTATTTTAGACTTATTTATTTAAATTTCCCTTATTCATTTAAATGGCTGACGTTTATTTATTTAAATGCACGTTGGGGGTCGTTTTCATTATTTTATTTAGTTTTACCTCTCCCCAGCAGCACCCCCAGAGCCCCCCCAGTTCGCATCATTCCCAGCGCAAGCCCCGGTGGGTGTGACGGGGGAAGGGGCCCAGGGCAGGGCTGGCTCGGTGCGGTTAAAGGCGCTGCGTTATTCCAAGCAGTGGGGAATGGCATTTCCCGGCTGCAGCCGGGGTGACGGGGCTCTGCATGAGGAGCGGGCCGAGGGAGGGAGGGGACACGGCCCCCACGGTGGGCTCTGCTCTCCGGCCCTGGATTTCCCCAGTGCCGCCTTCCAGCCCGGACAGAAGGACAGAATGACGTCCGTGGGCGAAGGGCAGCTCCCAGGGCAGCCGGGGCGGCCGCGTTCCCCCGGAGCCGGGGACACCCGGCTGCTCCAGGTGCCTTTTCCTCGGGAGTCCCGTGGGACGGGGCACGCGGGAGCCGTGCGGGTCTGAGAACAGCCGAGAAAGACAAAACGCCCGAGTTTTTACGGGACAAACCCCTACCCCCACCCCAGCACCGCCTCCCAAACCTGCCTGCACACAGCCCTGCCAGCAGGCACTGCAGACATCGACTGGGACACCCACGGCTCCTTCCCAACCCGCTCCTCCCACGGGAGTCACTCCGCAAACACCTGAGAAACCCAAACACGCGAGGCAAACTGCTCCCACATCCCCATACTGCTCTCCTGAGCCTACAGAGCTGCTCCTGCCTTCAGCCAGCGTGAAAAGGTACAGGAGTGCCCCAAGGCTGGGAGACACCGCTGAGGGGTGCCTGGAACGGCATGAGAAGGTACAGGAGTGCCCCAAGGCTGGGAGACACCGCTGAGGGGTGCCTGGAATGGCATGGGAAGGTACAGGAGTGCCCCAAGGCTAGGAGACACCGCTGAGGGGTGCCTGGAATGGCATTTTCTGGGGTCGTCTCCACGGGGTTCAGCCAGAGGAGGAGCTCAGCCAGCTTCCCTCGGCTGCACCACCACAGAACCAGCAGTCACATCCCAACAGCCCGTCCAGCCTGCAGCTCAACACCACACCAACCTCCAGCCAAGGCCCTTACAGGGCTAAGTGATACATCTAATTACCATATCCTTAGAATAGATGTAATATAAATTTCATTACTCACTTAAAAGTTCTAAAGTTAACAGCATAAACTTGAAGTTGAGTAATTAAGTAATCCTTATATAGACACTTATTAAAGTATTTATACATATTATCTTAAATCTACATCTATCATTTTGCCAATTAAAATTAGGACTTTAATTGCAATTAAGTAATTTAATTGCCAATTGAACAGCAAAATTGCTAAGTGACTAATTTTAATGCCTATTTTAATTACCAATCATGACTGGGGAGGGAGCTAATCAAGCAGTATCAGAGTAATGATGTGAAAAAAAGCGGAGAACAAACATTCCAGACTCCATGCTTTTTAAAAAGAACTCCAAATTAAATAACTGCAAACACAATTCCAGCCATGTGGGGAAATGCTGGGTTTGGGTATCTGCACGCAGAAGCACAAAGAACATGTTTCATTCCAGACACCGCTGCTCTTCCCCCGAAGCGCCGATCACGCAGGGTTCTGTGTCCCTTGGCTCTGCACTGGTGCCCCTGCAAGTGGGGTGGGAGCTGGGGACGGCCCCTCACTCACAGGGTGAGCTCCTGGAGGAGAGCAGCACCCAAAGGCCCAGCTGTGGGGAGTGACAGACACAGGGGAGTGGGGCACGGGGACAGGCCAGAACCACGGGCTCTTCTGGGACTGCCCACACGGGAAGACCATTCCCACACACGCTCCCCAAAGTGCAAGCCCATCTTCCTGGCGGGCTCCAGCTGCCTCGAGTGAGGTTTTCCAGCCCAGGCTCCTGCAGGGTCAGGCCAGCCCAGCTGATCCCACAGTGCTCTAAACCCACCCGTGAGTGGAAGTGCACCTGGTGCTGCCATTTCCCATAAAAACCTCCAAATCCAGGCCAGTCCTGCCTGATAGTGCAGCAAATTCCCGAGGAAGGGAAGTCAGTCCTTGTTTGGGGTGAGGACGCCCAGGAACTCCTGAATGCTTCCTCTCTAGTAGGAATGGGATCACCATCACTGTGGGGAGGTTTGCATCCTTGCAGTGCTGAGGCAGCACCGGGGCTGCTGCACGGGCAGCGTGGCAGCACTTGGGGTGCCCTGGCAGCACTCGGGGTGCCCTGGCAGCACTTGGGGTGCCCTGGCAGCACTTGGGGTGCCCTGGCAGCACTCGGGGTGCCCTGGCAGATCTTGGGGTGCCCTGGCAGCACTCAGGGCACACTGGAAGCACTCGGGGTGCCCCGGCAGTGTGAGGGTCAGCAGCGAGGGCAGCAGCCAGCACGGCCAGGCAGGGTCAGTGCTGTGCCCCTGGCCATCAGCTCCCACAAACACCCTCCTCACGGGCAGACACGGCAGGGCTGTGTTTGTGGGGCATGCTAAAGAGGGTCCTGCAGCACCGGTGCAGTTCCTGCCTCAGGCCCTTCCCTACATGGACACTTTCACTACTCATACCCCCCGTCTAACTTGCCACGCGTTTCAGGAGAGAGTTTTGGGAGGGAAGAGATTTGTTGCCTCTCCAACAGAAAAAAGTTCCAGCCTAACAAAGGGGTGCCGATATGGAAAGACAGTTGTGTATCGGTGGCTGGCGCCGCAGGCCGGGGCTGGCTGCCCTGCCTGGCCCGGGGGATGGAGGAGGCAGTGCCGGGCCCCGGGGCAGCCACAGCCGTCCCCGCTGCAGGGACACACGGACCTGAGGCCGTCACCGAGACCCAGGAGCAGCGGTGTCACTCCAGTGAGCGCCTTGCAGAGGGAAAGAGGGCTGGGGTGTCCTTCTGTCCAGTATCACATGAGGTGCAAAGTCCCAGACGGTGCACAGGCAGCTGCACATCAGGCACGAGCCTGAAGCCGGTGTCCCAGCCCTGGGCAGCGCCCGGCCCCGGCAGCACCGGGCCCGGCCGGGGATCGGCGTCCTCAGGGCAGCAGCAGCAGCCCCCAGCTCCCTCCGGCCACAGCGGCAGCTCTCAGGGCTGTGCCAGCAGCCCCCAGCTCCCTCCGGCCACAGCGGCAGCTCTCAGGGCTGTGCCAGCAGCCCCCAGCTCCCTCCGGCCACAGCGGCAGCTCTCAGGGCTGTGCCAGCAGCCCCCAGCTCCCTCCGGCCACAGCGGCAGCTCTCAGGGCTGTGCCAGCAGCCCCCAGCTCCCTCCGGCCACAGCGGCAGCTCTCAGGGCTGTGCCAGCAGCCCCCAGCTCCCTCCGGCCACAGCGGCAGCTCCAGCCCCGGGCACTCAGCCCCGGGCACTCAGCCCCGGAGCTCACACACGTGTTCCACCAGGCCCAGCTCAGACAGACCCTGGGGCTGCATGTCCGTGGGAGGATGGATGCCCAGATGAAGCCGGGTGTCCTGATGCGAAGTCACAGCCTGGGGGTCTCGCTGGTGGATGTGAATGGGCCATCTCACAGGCACTCCGTGATTCCCCTTAGATTTCCCTAAAGCTTCAAATGGAGCGTTATTCTCCCTTTTTTCCTGCTCATGGTCCACTCCCGAAGCTCAGCTGTGC
Organism: Nicator chloris; assembly: GCA_013400495.1. Classification (NCBI taxonomy): domain Eukaryota; kingdom Metazoa; phylum Chordata; class Aves; order Passeriformes; family Pycnonotidae; genus Nicator; species Nicator chloris. Next base: position 57,593 of record WAAE01009346.1, on the reverse strand, counting down.
AGGCAGTGGCAGCTGACAGAGGTATTTATTACAGCAATGCCTATTTCCACGGAGTCTCTTGTCAGCACGTGGTAGTTCCATGGAAGCCCACGAAGCCCCGTTGTCCCTGTGTCACTGCACGGCGGGCCACACGCCAGTGCCCGTCTGCTCTGACGGCCGCCAGGGCCCTGAACGCAGAGATGTTCACGGTGTTCGGTGTCCGCGCCTTCGGCCCCGTCCTTCGTCCCCCAGCGGCGGGGTCCGTTCGGGGCCCGCCTGCTGCGGGGGAGCGGCGCCGCTCGGAGCCGGCCGCGCTCCCGCCGGAGCCGCTGCGCGTTCCCGGGACGGCCGTGATTGATGTCCCCGAGGTGAAAGGCTGAACGGGCCATATGGAGCCCATCTGCTCCCTGCCCAGCCGCGCCGCGGCTGCCGCCAGCAACATCTGCCCGCCCGCATCCAGCTGTGCGGGCACCGCTGGCGGAGCCGCGCCGTCCCGAGCCCACGCTGGCTGCGGGGGCCGAGTCCCGGGACCCTCCGCATCCCGTCCCCATCCCCATCGCCTCCATCCCCGTCCCCACCCCCATCCCCATCCCCGTCCCTATCCGCGGCCCC
>WAAE01009346.1:0-48907 GCA_013400495.1 Nicator chloris | reverse complement strand
CAGGGATGTGCCATGGTGGAAGGATCAGGGATGTGCCATGCTGGGAAGGGGCAGGGATGTGCCATGGTGGGAAGGATCAGGGATGTGCCATGGTGGAAGGATCAGGGATGTGCCATGGTGGAAGGATCAGGGATGTGCCATGGTGGGAAGGATCAGGGATGTGAGCGTGCTGGGAGCAGGACAGGGCCCCATCCTGCTCCCTCCTGTTTATGAACATGCAGCTCTGGGGGCCTGGGGCTTCCATCCTGCAATTCACATCCATCCATGGGCATTTTATTTTCCTTTACACTCCCTTTAAGGCATCTTATTTTCTCCTGTCACATCCTCGTGCTGTGTCTTGCCTGGATAATTCACCTTATTCTGTGTTTGGTAGGTGATGAGGTCTAGAGGATATTTAAACCAGGCTGGAAGAGAAGCCTTGTTTCTCTTCAATATAGGCAGCACTTGTATTGCTTCCACAGGGACAGTAATTAAATACTTGCTGATAGGCTTTGGACGTGGAGCTGCTCTTCTCAGCAGCCAGAATGTGCTCTGCCTCCATCCACCTCCCAAATGGGAACCTTCACAATTGGGTGACTGTCCATCACAGCTGAGTAATTCATAACAGCATAGTAATATCTGTATTATTCATTTTCAGCTATTCTGAACTCTACAGGAAGGTAAACAAAAGGAGAAAAAATTGAAGAGAAGGTTTTAAATTGCTTTGTGTTTTTATTGCAAGGTTGGTATTAGCCTTCCCAGCACCCTTGGCTCGGCCTGGTGAGGAGCCACGGCCACTCTGCACCTGAGGTTACACACAAACCAGAGTTGGGGTGTTGGTTGGGAAAACCAGACCCAGTAACTGCCAGAAAGCAGCTTCTGAAAATCTGGCTGGAAGAGGGTCAAGCTGTAAGTGCTGTTCTCTGACAGGAGGGAAAATCCTGAGTGGCCAAAGTTATGGATGGGGCCTGTGGGGTCGGTACGGCTGCTTGTGGGAGAATAAATTAAATAAATTCTGGTAGTATCCAGTGAAGTCCTGGCACAGGGTGCCCAGAGCAGCTGTGGCTGCCCCTGGATCCCTGGAATGTCCCAGGCCAGGCTGGACATTGGGGCTTGGAGCAGCCTGGGACAGTGGCAGGCGTCCCTGCCATGGCAGGGGTGGATGGGATGGGCTCTGAGGTTTTAACCCGTTCGCGGCCGCTGTGACACTGTGGGACAGCTCAGCGGCACGGCTGATGGTGCTGGGGCTCTGCAAACAGCGGGGCCGGGCAGCTGCTGGAGAGCTGATGGACCTTGCTGTTTCTGCTGGGAATCCGCCGCGGGACGAACGTGTTTGGGTTCCTCTCCGTGGGCATCAGGGCTCCAACCCCGGCAGGTCCCGACCCCAGCTGGGGACCCCGGGGGGATCAGCACCGCGAGCGGCCGCAGGCCCCGGGGCTCTCCCGGCTGCTCCCTGCGCACGGACGGGGCGGTGCCGCTGCCGGGGCTCCGTGCCCGTGTCCCGCTCGGTGCCCGTGTCCCTCTCGGTGTCCGTGTCCCGCTGGGTGCCCGTGTCCTGGTGCCGCTGCCGGGGCTCCGTGTCCCGCTCGGTGCCCGTGTCCCGCTCTGTGCCCGTGTCCCGCTCCATGCCCGTGTCCCGCTCGGTGTCCGTGTCCCGCTGGGTGCCCGTGTCCCGCTGGGTGTCCGTGTCCCGCTCGGTGCCCGTGTCCCGCTCGGTGGCCGTGTCCCGCTCGGTGGCCGTGTCCCGCTCGGTGTCCGTGTCCCGCTGGGTGCCCGTGTCCCGGTGCCGGCAGAGGGAGTTGTGTGCAGACGGGACAGGACCGGACGGGACACGGACCGGGACAGGCCCCGGCCCGCCCCGCCCTCCATTTGGGGGCGACCGGCGCCAAGCCCCACCAGCCGGGGATGTAGCTCAGTGGTAGAGCGCGCGCTTCGCATGTGTGAGGTCCCGGGTTCAATCCCCGGCATCTCCAGGCGCTTCTTTTTTTTTCTCTTTCATTTCCTTTTTTTTTTTCCCCGTCTCGCCGCGCGGCCGCTGGTTCTGCCGGGCCGGGCCAGCACCGCGCCCCCGGCACGACCCGGCCCGGCCGTCCCGGCGCTGCTCCCGCCAGCCCGGGAGCCACGCCGGGAAAACGAAAGCGCTGCGGCCACAAAACGCGGCGGCTCCTCAGCCGGCAAAAGGGAGTTGCATTGGCCGGGAATCGAACCCGGGCCTCCCGCGTGGCAGGCGAGAATTCTACCACTGAACCACCAATGCGCGCTCGGCAGGCTCCCCCCGCCCCTTGCTGAACCCGCTGAGCCGATGTCACCGCTGTCACCGCACTCACCTCCTCTGCTCTGCTTCTCAGCCCCACGCGTGCACACAGCACTTTTCAGCCATCATTTCCGGGGGAAAAAAGTTTTTTAAAAGTCAGCACTACCCGTTATATATTTTTCTTCTAAAGGATTAAAAAAAAGCCTGGGAAAGTGTATAATGCACCCATCATACACCCCACAGTCTGGCCTGACTGCTGGTTTTGGTCTTGTTAATCTCTCACAGATGCAAGATGTCACTAACCATTATTTCAGTAATAATTTTCTAAACTTTTTTTTTTCTCAGCATAGTCTTTGAAAACTTCTTTTGTTTCTAAGCATTCTGTTTCTATCAGGGATAAACTAATATTATTCCTTGAATAAGCAAGGAGTGATTTCATGGAAGAACTTCAGGAGATTACAGGTAAAGGTTTCCAAGATTCTTCACACCTTTAAGAGTTCATCTTAAAGGTCTTCTCCAACCTAAATGGTTCTATTATCATTCTTTACATTTAAAAGCTTTCAGACCAAGTCACAAATGTGTATTTTTGTTCCTCTTCCATCCTGGAAGGACTTTGCCAGGGAAGGCCAATGGTTAAGGGCTCAGAGGCTCAAAGGAATCATCAGATTGTGTTCACAAAGTCTCTGTGATTCGCCAGGTGATGACATTTCAGCACGCTGTGCCTGTGTGTGGTGATGTCAACAGTGAATCCTTGCTTGTGCTGTGATGTGGCCATGTTGTGTCCCAAAACAAATGATGCACCCTCCTGACACTCAGTTTGCCTTGGACACGCTCCCACTAACAGCCACACGTGTGCCAGAGTCCAAGGAAAAGCTGCAACGAGTGCTTCACATCAAGATTTATGTCCAAAAGTGCTGGAGAACACTGCCCAGGCAGGAGGAACAGGCACAGCCACCCACCTCCGCACTGGTAGGAAGCAGGTGTTTTCTGGTTTGACACACTCAGGCACTGCAGGTCATGTCCCAGTGTCCTGTGTCTGGGTGTGCATGAACACCACAATGTAACAACCCAGCACAGCTCCCTTTCCTTCTCAGCTTCTGCTGCCAGAAGGTGACACAATAAAAACTGTAACTATGATTATTATTTAGGCTGTTGCTTACAGTTGGATTAGTCAGCCTAGAAAAACTGTTTTTTTAAAAAGCCCAGAACCAACCCCCCTCCAAGCACTTAGGCAGAAGATGTTCATATTTAGAAGCCCCTAATTCCCCATTTTACTGTGTCTGGAAGTCAGTCATGAGGAGTCTCCCGTACTTTTGCTCTCCCACCTCCTCTCACTCCTGGTGAGCTGAGGCTCTGCCAGGCAGGGACATCTGGCAACATCTGTGCACAGGCACAAGGGACCCAGCAGCGTGTCCTCAGAGAAGATGATGGAATCAAAGAGCCGTGGGCTGGCTGAGCTTGGGAAAGTCCTCTGAGATCACTGGGTCCAACGGGTGACTCAGCGCTGCCAAGGCCACCTCTGACCCCTGTCCCCGAGTGCCCCTCTGCTCTCTGGCACAGGCAGAGCAGAGCAGAACACGCTGCCTGTGCCACTCCTTGGAGAATTATTGCACAGAGGGTCACCACAGTGACGGACTTTGCTCTACTCATTCCCAGAGCAGAAATGAAACCTGTCCTTGCACTCATGGTTAATAACGCAGGGAACAGTTTCTCATGTCCTTTAGACAGGTTTGCATCTGCTCAGAACATCTGGGAGTGCTGACTGACGTCCTGCAGGGAATTCTGTCAACCAGGAGGAGTTTGGCAACTCCCAGGCCTCCCTGGGGCCCAAATGTCACTCCAGAACATGCCCTGGGAACCCAAGCTGTGTGACCCAGGCTCACACTTGGCTTCCCTCAGAACTGACTGGGAGTAGGAGGGTGCTGAACAGGGCAGAAATGGACACCTGCAATATTAGAAATGGTGGTCCAGAGCCTCAGAACTGGTGAAAATCTCACAGGATCAGTTCAGCTGAGTAGGAATCAGAACCCTACTCCAACAAAACAAGGAGTTCCAAGGGGTTCCTTGTCTTAGTCATCACAATGGCTGGGAGAACGTTCCCTGCCAACCTTCAGTGCGGATGGATCTGTTCCGTGCAAGTCCAGAGGAGGTTACAAAGTTGGGAAGGGGACTGCAGCACCTCCCTGAGAGCCTGAGAAAGCAGGGCCTGTTCAGCCTGGAGAGGAGAAGGCTCTGGGGAAACCTCACAGCCCCTCCCAGTATCTGAAGGGGTGTACAAAGCAGCCAGAGAAGGAGTCTTCACCAGGAGCTTTAGTGAGAGGGCAAGGGGAAATGGCCTCGCACTGACAGAGGAGAAATAGAGGTGGGATATGTGGAAGAAATCGTTCCCTGTGAGGATAGGAAGGCTCTGGCACAGGAAGGGCAGAGCAGCTGTGAGTTTCCCAGAGCAGCTGTGGCTGCCCCTGGATCCCTGGCAGTGTCCAAGACCAGGCTGGACATTGGGGCTTGGAGCAGCCTGGGACAGTGGAAGGTGTCCCTGCTTCTGGCTGAGGCTTGAGAGAGCAGAGCCCAGGAGCTTCAGGTGTTTCTGCTGACTCTGCTGTGCCCCTCTGAGGAGGGTGCTGCAGCTCAGCACCACCCGCAGCCTCCCTCCCCAAGTTCAGCTGCTGCACTATGATAGGAACAAGGTCAGCTTGATAGGCAGTGGTAAATCAGCTCAAATCAAACTGAAGAGTGCAGGTGTGGCTTAGCTGGGGTGTGGCCAGTGGGCATCATTCCTTCCATCCTGCCTACTGCATGGACACGTGTTCCCATGTCACGTGCAGGGACTGTGGCTGTGCAGTCACATGTGAAATGGGTGTTGCATCCATCCTTGTCCTGGCACATGAAAATGGGGAGGTGTGATGGCACAGCTGGACCCGTACCACTGGCTCTGATCCACCTCCTCACGTGGAGCTGTATTAACCATGTACATCCTAATGGAGCAGCTGAGGGAGCTGGGAAAGGGCTCAGCCTGGAGAAAAGGAGCTCAGGGGGGGCCTTCTGGCTCTGCACAACTCCCTGACAGAAGGAGACAGCCATGGGGGTCAGGTTCTGCTCCCAGGGAACAGGGACAGGAGGAGAGGGAACGGCCTCAGGCTGGGCCAGGGCAGGCTCAGGTTGAAAATCAGGTTGAAAATTTTTAGAAATTCAGGAAGAATTTCTTCACAGAAGAGTGGTCAGGCATTGGAAGTGATTGCCCAGGGAGGTTTGGAGTGCCCAGCCCTGGAGGTGTCCAGGGGATTCCTGGAGGTGGCACTCAGTGCTCTGGGCTGGGAACAAGGTGGGCATCAAGGACAGCTCAGATTTGATGGTCTTAGAGGCTTTTTCCAACCTCAGTGATCCTGGGATTCTGTAAATGGAGATCTTAGAAATAAAGCCTAATGAGTAAATCAGAGCCCCATGAAAGACAGCAAACCTCTGTGTAAGAACCAACTGGTGTTTCATTAACACACACACAACCCTTTGTATCACCAGGCAAGTCCAGTCAAACTTCCAAAGCACTGAAGATAACAAGAGGCCTTTCAAAATGGCTTCTCAAAGCCTCTCCATAAAGGCTTCCCAGGCGTGTTCCTGTGTCTTCTTGCAGAGTGCAGGGAAATGGCTCCATCCCCGGCGAGTTCTCCGCTGAGTGGAGCACACGCACATCAACTCGATTTTAACAGGTCACGGAATAAGCTGGGCATTTAAAAATATCCACCTACCCAAAAGGACAAATGGAGCCGTATTGTGGAGCCTTCAGCAAAGATGGTTGGAACAAAACAAACAAAACAATCGTGGTAATCTTTTAGGGAAGACTTATAATGTAGAACAACTTGTCAGTGCAGGTTAAAGTTTTAAGGCCTAGCAATTTTGACAGCGTCCCTTTGAGCACAGCGAGCACGCGGGGACGAGCAGGACAGCAAAAGGTCACTTGGTCACACAGATCTGCTGCCTCTCTGAAGTTTAGCTCCAGACCCACTAGGCACGTCCCAATTAATTATTTAAATCTGCAGGGAGAAATATTTCAGTAGATGAAAAGGCATAATCTGAAATTCCGGGGAAGGTTCAGGATGGCTGGCGTGGTCAAAATGGTGCTGAGGGAAGATGGGGTGAGATATCCCCACCACAGCCTTTGGACACAGAGAGGAGCCACTCACATCCAGGAATGCCAATTGCTCCAGATACCAGGCTCCCGGGGATTTTCCAATATCCTTTCCTTTTCAATGGAATAGTTCTGGATCACAAAAGGTCACTGAAACCAAATTGACAATGATATATGTGGTTATTTAAAATAACTTTTCCCAGCACAATTATTGATGGTGTTGCTGTAAGTTCCTTATAAATGCATGGACACCCTGAAACTGTTCAACCCAGATCCTGCCCAAAGTGTCTCAAAAGAAAGCCATCAGGCAATGCCAGGGAAGTGGGCATTGGAAGCAAAGAGGAGACTCAAATCTTGGATTCATTCATTATGGAATACCAGGCTGGGAATTTTAAAGTCACTGTATATGTCTTTGAACAGGTTTTCTAAGCTTTTCCTGATCAATTCAATGCAGAAAATACCTGGATAAACAGCAGACATACAGTCACCAGGGCTGTTTTTCACCTGTCATTGTCTGAGAGAAAAAAATAATACAGCACAAATTCTGAAGAGCCTTTTGCCTTGCTTTTGCTGAATACAGTCTCTCACTCCAGCACATGTAGAGAAAATAATTTAATTTTTTTTTTCATATTTCCTGCCACAACAAAGCTCCTTAAACATTTAAAGAGAAAAAACTACTCTTGACCAGTCCAAGCAGTGTTGCTTTCTAAAAGATTCTGTCCTTGTTTTCTTTACCAACAGAATCCGTGTTGTCCATCAGACCTGGCTCAGCTGTTTGCCCCAGAAAAACACGGATGCTCCACATCCCTTCCTTCCATTCCCTCCTGTGCTGCCATTGCAGGGAGAGGCCAATTAATTATGGTGTTTGTTCTGCTACAAATAACGTGACCCCCTGACCTTATTCTTTGAAAACTGCAATTTTTGCATTTGTTTCTGCAGCTCAGCCCTGACGTGGGATCTCGACGGGACAGCAAACAATCAGACCTAATTATGATGATAACACATCATAACAGAAAACTGAGCCACTTTCTCTCCCTCAGACACACAAACACGGCGGATGGATTTATCTGCTGCAGTGTAGGGGAAATACCTGAACATCAGCAACACGTCCTAGTCCAGTGGCAAATTGAGCATCTGGGAAGCCCCAGGGTTGTCCTTGGAGTGACACCGACACCCACGGCCCGAGATGGGAACGATTTAAATGCCTGATCACAGCCACAACTACGTACCTGGATTTTCCAGTGGGAGGACCTACCATGGATCCTGCTGGAAAAACCCCAGCAGAGAATTCTACATCTGTTTCTGTCCCTTTGTCTCAGCTCTCCTGCGATTGTCACCACCCCTGCTCCTCACAAAGACATTTTCCTGAAGACAGATTGGAGAAAACATATTTGTGAACGTATGAACAGATTTTCTTCTTCTGATACACAACTTTGGCATGCAGTCAGGAAACGATGATGATCTTCTTCCCCATCTTCCCTTGCTAATGAAGAGAAACTGCCTCTGGGGTTGAGGACAAAAGGTGAACTCTCCCTGCACACAATTTACACCTGCTGAGCACATGATTTCAGGCATCTGAAATTCCTGTCTTGGCAGGTGTCCCGGGGACCAAGCCACACGCACAGAGATTTTGGAGGTAATATTTTCATCCAGGCATTAAATAAATAACAGACTTGAGAGGGATGAATTTTGCAATACTTTCAGGCATCTCATTTTTTTACTTAACCTTGTAAAACTCTTTTGCTCTTCAAACTTATGAAGCCCAATCTTAAACAATCAGTAACTAAGATGAAAACACTGTAGTAGCTGAACAGAAGCCTAAAGTAGGGAAGAGAACTGCGCATCCCTGTTTATTGGTAGTTGCATGTGAAGGTGAGGAGAACCTCTCCTGGAAAGTGAAATTGCTTGGGAAATGTGATTCTTATGAAGTTTTCCCTTCATTTTTTAACTTTCCCTTTATGAGGAGAGTGATACAATACTCTCATTTTCTACACCCTTCAAGATTTTGCAGGTTGGAAAAAGCTGATGAGACACAGCAGTGCTGGGGTGCAAAAAACGTTCACTTGGAAACTGGCTATAGATACATTTTGCACATAAGCTGCCCTGTATCAATCAAAATTTGTCATACTTTAATACTGGCAGTGCAGCTACATCTGGGTAGACAAGCACTTTGAGGGGTGGGAGACAGGGCATTCTGCTAGCTCCATTTGTTAGAGATGGATGAAACAACATCTAGTGCCACGTTAGAACACATATATGGGGTAGGCATTCACATCCAGAACTTGTATGTGTTGGATCATGCTGAAATTATTTGCCACACACTGCGTTTAAATCCCCCTTCTTCCTCGTATCCCAATTATTCTTCTTCCATTCTCATGTGCTCCAAAAAACACACACCCTAAAACCATATCCTTAGAAAACAATGAATCATTTTATGGTCTTTTTCCTTTCATTTTCAATTCTTTCTGTTCAGTTGACATCATCTAAGCAGGAATATCTACTAATTCCAGCTGCCACTCGAGATCTTAGCCCCTTTTAGGCGCACTAATGTTCCTGGAATAACCACTGCTCCCATCACCAGTGACTGAATATCACTGACTTTGCAGAACTCATGAAATCCAATCCTTGCAGTTGTTTACTGATTTGAAATGACACCCAGACAGCTGAAGTCCACGACCAGCTGCGCGGGCGGTGGAGCGGGGCTCCACGCGTGGGCCGGAGGCCTCCGGTACCGCCTCCGGTACGGCCACGGGCGCAGCCCCGGGGAGGGGCCGCCATGGGCGGCGACCCCCATCACGCAAGCCCGGGGATGAGGAGGCCGCACTGGGCCCCTCCCCGCGGGCCCAGGCCGCATCGGCGGGGCTCCCGCGGCCTTCGGCGGGGCAGCCGCGGCCCCGGGCGGGGAGCAGGGCGGGGAGGTGCCGGCCGTGTTCGAGGCGGAGCTCGGGGGAGCCTGGCTGGCTGCTGCAGGCGGAGGGCGGGCAGGGAGAGAGCCGCCCTCCCCTCTTTTCCTCCCGCCGGCCGGCGAGCAGCCCGCAGAGGGACGCGGGCTCCGCGGGCTCCCGCAGTAAGTGCCTTTGGGTTTCTGGCTGAACGGGGGGTTCGGAGCCGCGGGCGGGACGGAGGGAGCGGGGCCGGCCGGACACGCGGGTGGAGCCGTGCGTTTAACACCGGAGTTGCCTTTTCCTATAAGCGTGTATCAAATGCATCCTGCCTGCCTCTCCTCCACATCTCGCACTGTTGCCTAGAGAAGCTGCCCCATCCCTGGGAGTGTTCCAGGCCAGGCTGGACGCGGCTTGGAGCAACCTGGTCCAGTGGACGCTGCCCTTGCCCATGGCAGGGGGGGGACTGGGGGATCTTTAAGGTCTCTTCCCCCCCGACCCCTTCTGGCATTGTATCATTCCATGTGTAAGGCTCAAGAACAGCACGGGGAGATGGGGAAGAAATCCTTCCCTGGGAGGGTGAGCAGGCCCTGGCACAGGGTGCCCAGAGCAGCTGTGGCTGCCCCTGGATCCCTGGCAGTGCCCAAGGCCAGGGTGGACATTGGGGCTGGGAGCAGCCTGGGGCAGTGGGAGGTGTCCCTGCTATGGCAGGAATGGGATGAGACAGGCTTTACAGTCCCTTCCAACCCAGACCGTTCCATGATTCTATGGTCTTATACAGCAGCTTTCAGTACCAAGTGCTCTCAGTTTCCTCCCCCTGTTTTATTTAAGCTTTTGTATGGGGGAAAAAAAAAAAAAAAAAAGGAGAGTGTGGCAGTTTTACAGAAGTGGTGCAGAGCCCCTGGCAGCTGTCCCATGTGCGGGTCATCCCTGTGCTCCCTGAGAATGTCCCACCAGCAGAGGTCCAGCCCCAGTGTCTCCCTGTCCAGGACAGCTGCTGTGTGCCTGTAGGTATCTATTAATAATAAATAAAGTGGTTGCAGAGCTCATTAACTGTAAGTTTTTTCTTGGATGGAGCTGATAGAAATAATATCTCCCATTAACAAAAAAACCCTGAATTCTTGGTAAAAATAGCACAGCTGTAGTTACAGTGAACTTTGTAAAGTGAAAGTAAGTTACTACTTCCACTGAACATGCTCGTGGGACCATTTCTCTGTGTCGTAAACTCCTCTGAGTTCTTACCTCTGTTAAGCAGTCAGTAAATGTTTACAAGCCTGATTCTACAGGAAAAGATGTAAATGTGTGTGTGGAGAGCTTGGGTTCAAAACCTGCCAGATTTACTCCCTACCTGACTTCCGCTTGTGTTAGTGTGAACAGGTAGTACAAGTGTGCTGAAAGCTCCTTTCACCTGCTGCTGGGGAGCAGGGGCTCTCCTCCCCTCCAAAGGAGTTGTATTTTCTTCTCTTCCCTGCTCCTTTCCACCCTTTTCTTTTCCAACCTTATTCATGGTTACAGTTCTTCGGGAATTTTCCGCGATAAGCAGTGACTGAGTAGCCAGTAAAGACTTGGTCTGATATTTCAGGATCTTTCTGTGTTAATATGTAAAGCAAAGTCCAGTATTGCCCCTTCCATAGCAATAACCAGAATGTTATTCGTTTTAACGTTAGGTAATTAGCAGTTTACTGAGTCTGAAGTTGGATAAAAGTTTTGAGTAGGCACAAGTGCACATAAAAAATGATTCCCACCCCTTGTAATTTGTAGCATTACTTTGGTTGTGTATATAGGGATTTACACTTTGTTTTGCTTAATTATATGTGTGCACAGGAGCACAGTAATAATAACAACTTTGTGAACTAGACCTTGCTGCATTATGTAGTATTTTCTCTAGAGATCCATTTCTGCCTGCTGACTGTCCCCAACAGGAATTTAGGATGTGGTCAGTGCAGAGCCCATTCATGCAGAGCAGTTTTCCAAAGGACAGCTCCTTCAGGTTTCTTGCTGCTGCCTTCTTTGTCTCCACACAAGTCTCTGCAAGCTTTAACAAATATTTGAAAGAAATGTGCTTTTTCTGCTGTCAGTTTGCAGTTGTGGCTTTCACCTTCCACTCGTAGTCGACGGTTTCAAAACAGGGCTTGGCATTTCCAAGTAGCTAGCTCAGTTAGGCAATATCTTCCTTGTGCTGGTGCTTGTTTGAGTGCTGCCAAGTGGGGCCTGGGGAGTGCTTTGCCTTTTTATGGGCTGTGTACCCTCAGTGTCAACCAGAGCTCTGCCCGCCTGGTTGTACAGATTAACTAAGCCACTGGATGTTCCTGGCCTCGTGGTTGTAGTTGGAACTTGCGTTTTTGCAGGGATTAGCTGTGTCATCGTGGGTGTGCTCCTGCAGTGGATGTGAGCAGGAGGGTGCTGATCCCTGTCCCTGCCACCCTCCTGGGACCTGCAGGGCACGCTCAGGAGAGTGGGACACCACAGCCAGGGTGGGAAACAGGAACAGGCTGGGCTCTGCTCCCAGGGAACAGGGACAAGAGGAGAGGGAACGGCCTCAGGCTGGGCCAGGGGAGCTCAGGGTGGACAGCAGCAGGAATTTCCCCATGGAAAGGGTGCTCAGGCCTTGGAACTGCCCAGGGAGGTTTGGAGTTCCCATCCCTGGGGGTGTCCCAGGGGTTCCTGGAGGTGGCACTCAGAGCTCTGGGCTGGGGACAAGGTGGGGATTGGGAACAGATTGGACTCCATGATCTTGGAGGGTTTTTCCAGCCTCAGTGTTTCTGGGGATTCTGTGAAATAAAAATTAAAGGGTGGAAAAAGACAGCTGAAGCAAGTGGGACAGAAGTGGACGATCACCCTTTAAGGAAGGAAGGATTCCTGCATTTCCACTGCTCCATGGGTGTTTGTGGGTCAGACTGGAGCCACTTGGGATAAACACTGTGGAGCACAGAGACCACAGAGCTGTTTGCAGCAGCAGCTGTTGGGCTCCAGGGCTTCACTAATTAGCTCTTGGTAATATAGATGCCTATTTCTTCCAAAAAGCTTCACTTTAGGAAACAGCTTTTATTACGTAACAAACAGGCAGTTTGTAATCAGACCTCTTCCACAACATCACCGTATTGATTTTGGAAACTTTCCATATCCCTAAATGGCTCTCCCTGAGCCAGGCTCCTGAGCAAGCATGTAGCTCTGTCTCCAGGGGTTTGCAGGTGAGCTCACTCGAATCACAACCAGATCCTGTGGATGGAGTCCAAAGTCTTGGACAGGGTTGTTTTTATTTGCTTTGCAAAGCTTCTCAAATGAAGCACTGATTCTGATTTCAGAGTGATTCTGAACGCAGGCCCCTCCTCTAGGATTAGATTTGCATGTGCTATCTGGTCTCAATCTGTATCCCAGGATATAAAACTAGGCTACTTCCTTGCCACACCTAAGTATTCACCTAATTTGTAGCTATTTTTTGAGAAGGTTCCTGTTTGTGTGTGCAGGTAAATGCCCAGTCTTGTAAAAAGCAAAACACCTAGTTTTCTAATACCTGTTCCTTGAGCCTTTGACTACTGAGTGGAAGGAAAAGCATGGATAAAGTGCCAGCACTGGGATCAAGCTGAACTGGCAGACTGTCTATTCAAATACCCGCATTAAAAATGAGGGGAATGAAGAATATAAAAAAATAGGAAACAGCTGTAAATTAACTGTATCTGACAAGAGCATTTCTTTCTGGTGACAGTAATTGGCTTATAGTCATTGTATTGTGTGTGTGGTTGATGGCTGATATTAACCCCCACCAACAGTGAAAGCAAGAGTGACTGTTTGAAAAGTTTAAGTTAAAACAACATTGGCACAAGAAGACAAACGCATGGAAATCATCCTGCACACGTTAGTCAGTTAGTGATCAGGCTGGAGACCAGGCTTCCCACTCCTTCCAGTAGGACAGGAGGGAATTGAAATACTTTCATCTAGAACTTGATAAATATATGGTGATGTTTGTATGCTAGGAAAGCTCAAAATGCATGTTGACATTGGTGTTTCTTTATATTCCTGTTAGTCCTTAGATACAGTTCTTGGACCGTGTCACTGCAGCCATCCCTGCCTGCGGTGTTGCCTCATTCCCAGAAACATGCTACTGTCTCTGGCAACACTATTGCTATTGAAATTCCAAGGGGGATTTACACATCGGACTTCTCCCCTCATCATCTGTAAGTGGGAGGGTAAGGAAGCAGAAGAAAAAGAAGTGGTTAGGCTAAATGCAGACACTCGAAAGAGGAGCCAAAACAGTTTGTTCCTTGTGGGACAGAGTTTACTGCAGTTGTTCTGTCATCTAAAGCAGGGTGGGAATATCTTGGTGTCTGAGTACAGAAGGCAGACAAAGTAGTTGGGAGCAGTAGGACCAAGAGGAGGAATGAGGATAGGATGCCTATTTTCTGCTTTGTTTCTCCTTTATTTTTGTGCCTGACAGGTGCCACAACCACTTTTGGGCATGAGAGCTGAGCTGGTTGCCTGTACTGGAGCGTGGGAAGGACTTTCCCCATATGGGAAAGTGCTGCTTGACTTCCACTTACCAGCACAGGGTGGCGTGGGGGGATTGGGAGTTTGAATTCTGTGTGCAGGACTTAGACATCTGTGGGGTGACCCTGTGAGCTGTCTGGATATCACAGGTTGTGTTCCTGTGCTTGGCTAGAGAGGTGGTCTTGGATGATGACTTTAATTGCCATGCCCTAAGTTGTGTTTGAGAACCCAGAGTGACCATGGGGGGCTCCAGGAGAGGCTCTGGAGGGTGGATGTGTCCGTGCTGTGTCAGCCGTGTTGGGACCCTCTGGAACCCTTCCTTGGGCCGTGTTGCTCCTCACCAGCGATCTCCCTTGCAGGGGAAGCATCTCCAGCTTGGGTTGGTTTAAGCTTTAATCAGTTCCCTTCCAGCTGCTTCACTTAAGCTGGCCTGACATTCTGTGTAACATTAACCACTCCCGGCTTCTGAAAGGCACACCAGAGACAGCTTGCTAGATGACCTGGTTAAGAGGGTGCTAACTGGGCTATTTTCTGGTTACATCCCCTTTTTCTTGTTAGTTGGCCGCTTCCTGCATGACACACCCTGAAACTGCGGGTAACAGACCGGTACAGCTTTAGAGGCTGAAAGTAGCCCCGGTCAGAACTCAACCGTGGCCTTGCTGCTGCTGGCACCGTGGCCACCTTATAGGTAGTCCTGCGAGAGGGATGAGAGCTGGGCTAGAGGGAGCTGAGGGAAGGACTGCAGCTGCTTGGAGGGGCAGGAGCAGTGCAGGACTCAGCTCAGCCCAGAGCAACATCAGTCTGCACCTGTCATCGTCCCAAACTTACCTGAGGAGCTTTGGGAAGGAAGGAATTAGACAACACTCCTGCACCAACGGCAAGTTATGCAAACTGTGGTGGAGATGATTATAAGTTTTCTATTTTTAAGCCTTGCATGGAGTGACTCACTTTATTAGATGTGTTCGCTTGCAATGGAATGCGAAGCACCCGGATTCCATGGTAATGGCCTCGAAAGGCACACGGATATACAACAGAACAGATTGGGTTTCTCCTCCCCATTTCCCGGTTCTGTGTCTCAGAGCCGTGTCTGATGGCAGCACGGGGTGGCTCACACTGCTGGAGCACAGCTCTGCAGCCTCGATCCATCTGTCCCTCCACTTCTGCTGGAGCACTCATCCTGCTTCGCTCTCTAACTCATGGCTCTGGGGCGGAACTCCCCACCATTCCCCTTCCTTCATTCCTTTCATTCTTTCCCCAACTTTCGCCATGGGTTGCTCAGATCCAGCCCCGTATCTTTGTAGTTAGAAAGTACCTGAGTAAAGAAACGCTGGTGATTGTGGCACTTCCCTTTCAGTCGCCTGCTGCCTTGGGCGGGAGCAGGTTGCACAACTCCCAAGAACATGCAGACAATAGTCTGGCAGCTGGCTGGGCCGGGCATTACGGGAAGTAAGGAAGGCAAGTCCCTGCCAGGAGCTGTGCCAGCCTGCTGAGGGCTGTGGGTGGCAGAGGTTTGGCATGTGGGACGTGTTGTGCAGAAGCATCTGCTGAGGACGGGTGTTGAAATCCCTTCTTTAAAAACCAGGGCGTAAGTGGTGCCTTGTAGGTTTTTGGCTTTCAGACATGGGGTTGAAAGCGAAGACACCGTGTCCAACACTGATACAGTGCCTTTCTTCCTGGAAGATTCCAAGGAGCTCTACAGAATTAAAACAAAACATACATGTTGGACACAGTGTAAGGAGTGCATTAATCACTGAAGTGGAACCCTCGTCCGTGACACAGCAGATGCAGGGTCTGATACCTGGGGAGGGTCACCTGAGGACCTCGCTGAGGCAGGGAGCTGGTCACCAGCCTGGGTCTGCAGTGGGACACTCCTCTGGAAGGGACTACTGCATCTTGCTGCAGTGCAAGTGTGTGTGACTGAGCTGCTGGTTAGGGAATGCACCAAGGAGTTCCCACTCTGACTAGGGTTTGTATTAACTTTTGGAAAATGAAAGCAGGAACTTGTGCTGATAAATCTTTTGTGTAGTTTCCATTTTGTGTAGACTGCTCTCCCCACCCCTGTATGTCCTTTCAAGTTTAAAGCCTACTTCTTCTTAGCATGAATCCTTTAATAGCAGTTTGAGCTAATGTCCCTCTGAATCTTTACTAGTGCTCAGCTGTTCCCTGGGATTGTTGAACTCCTTGGACAGATCACTCTATGCAGTAGCTATTCCTCATGACGTGCTCCTGGCTCTTCCCATGCCAGTCAAGGGCTACTGCTCCTGCCACAGCTTGTTCTAGAGCCTGTCAGAGACCTCAGCCCACCCTCCAGGTGAGGCCATGGGTCCAAAGGTGCCATTTATGGCTTCCACTGAAATCAAGGGTAAGGCTTAACGTGCAGATTTACTGCGTCAGATGGCACTGACAGCACTAAAACACTCTGAGCCGCTTTTAAAGGTGATTCAGAATACTTATGTGATGGAAAGATGACATATTTCTGACTGTAGTGCTTCTTATGCTGGTTGCTGTTATAATTTTCATTAAAATAAAATCCCATTTCTGTCACAAGCTATTGATCTCAGCTTGGAAGAGAGGCAGGTTTCAGTACCTGCTCCCAGAAGAGGAGGGGTTTGTAAGCATGGGCTCTTCCCTGGTACAGCCTTCGTGGGAGCCACATGGACTGCATTCCTTGCCCTTTCATCTGCTCTCGGGTGTATCCTGCTGGGAGCTGGCAGCAGCCTTCCACAGCCTCTGGGACAGAGCTGGGGGAAAACCCACGAGTGTCTGTGCTCTGTGTCATTTCTCTGTGGCTTTGTGGCCGCAGAGGCAGTGTTCGGGTCATCCTCCTTTCCAGGGGAGCCTTGTGTGCCATTCCCTGCCTGCAGTGCTGTTCCTTTTGGGAAGAGCTGGAGATGTGCTGTGCCCTGGGGCAGCCTGACACAGCAGTGCCCGGGCTCTGCCCACCTGCAATGCCCTGAGCTCATCCAGCCTCATTCAAACACATCTACTTAGAGCTCACAAATGCGGGCTCGTGGTTCCAGGATGCAATTGAGCTGTTCCAGGTGCAGAAGCACTGTCTGGCTGGAATGCCTGTCTGGCTTTGTGCTAGAGTGGCTTATGCTAAGGCCTATTTTCCTTTCTCTCCTGAAAAAGCTTCTCTTAGGGATGGTGAGCAAGGCTGATGTGGCAATTTGAGCAGCCAGTCTCCTGGGAGAGTTCTTTTCTTGGGAGAATTGCCTGTAATCGGCTCTCAGCCCTGAGGAGAGCTAATGCAACACACCCTGGGGCCAGGCAAGGAGTGGGGAGCCCTGAGGCCAGAAATCCTCCTGCACAGGGAGTCCCTTTCTGCGTGTTAGGGATGCTACCTCCATGGTGAAAGTGGGAAAGCTGTGCCCTGTGGCACATCTAATGTCACTTCAGCATGGCTGGAACAGCTGTATCCACCCTGAGACTGGGATCGGGTGACAAGCTGGTGTAGGTGACAATCACTGAGCCTCCTAGTCAGTGGTTTGTGTACCCTGTGCTCGAATTCCATGGAAAGGAATGGTGTAACTCTGGCAGATGTGTCCCTGGTGTCCAAAATGAAGTCTCTGGAGAGGTCCCAGCCAGGGGACAAGAAGCAGGGATGAGTGATGTCTGTGCTTGCCCTGGTTCTGAACAGGGACTGTGCTTCAGCCATCATCCATGCTCCTGAGCTCATACAGCACGGAAAGGGCACGCTTCCCTTTGGTTTCCTGCAAGCCAGCGTCTCTGCAGACGTGTGGGACGGCTCCTTGGAAGATGCTAATTTGTTCATTTTCAACTCCCTGATTGTTGTGTTCCAGCACAGGCGCTTGGAGGGTTTCAGGCTCTCAGAGCAACTCCTTTGCTGCTGCGTGAGGGGTGTGAAACTACCCTGGTACTGCCACCAGGCTTCCTTGGAGAGCAGAGCTGTCATTCCTGCCTCCTGGGAGCCTTGGGCAGAGGTGTGTGTCCCAGTGCTGGGTGCTGTGTGCAGTACTCCAGTCCCCATCTGCTGCAGACAGGGCGGGAGCAATGCCGGTTCTCTGAGCTCCTTCGGTGTGGGCATGGCCACAGGAATGTTCCAGCTGCTCTTTCAGTTCCTCTGCTCTCCTGGATTCCACCCTGTGATACAACTTTGTGACTATCCATGGTCTTCCTCTCTGTTTTCACGGAGGTGCTGTAGTGTTTGAGACCAGACCTCCACAGTAATTTCCCTCCCAGGAGCTTCCTTTGCTGGAGTTTGTCTGTCACCTTTTCTTCTCACTCCTCCCTGTCACAGCACAAGAGAAAGATGAAGCTGATCTTTCTTTGTGACCATACTAAGAAGTAAATGGAATACAAGAAAGGCAGTCATGGTGGGAGTCTCCAAGAGCATAAATGCCCCTCTTTGGAAAAACTTGTGATAAGCTGCACATCTTGGCCTCCTGTACATGATCCCTTACACAGTTTGTACACACAGCAGCTCTGCAGAGAATGCCTGCCTCAGGAACTGTGTGGGGGATTTCCCCCACGCTGAGTGTGCTGCAGGCAAAGTGCTCAGGGAATGAGGTTGAGGTTTGGATTGGGAGGGACTTCAAACACATCTTGTTCCGTGGGCAGGGACACCTTCCACTGTCCCAGGGTGTTCCCAGCCCCAATGTCCAACCTGGTCTTGGACACTGCCAGGGGTCCAGGGGCAGCCACAGCTGCTCTGGGCACCCTGTGCCGGGGCCTTACACCCTCCCAGGGAGGAATTCCTTCCTTTGAGGCATTCCAGCCTGGGAACACATTTCCATGTACAGCATGTGCAGGCACACGAGCAGCTCAGTGGTTGTGTGTTTGTGTCCTGACAAGTGTCGGGGGAGGCTGCCAGGCCCGTTCCTGCCCAGCCTGGCATGGGGAGCAGGCTCCTGCTGGGGGCCCAGGGCTGCTCCCCACGCCTGCTAAGTGCACTGGTGCCCCAGCGTTGGCACAGGGCTGCACACGTTGTCTGCGTTAAGCTTTGTTGGTGCTCAATCAGCTGTCTGGGGGCCGCTGGGGAGTGTGTGGCCTGGCAGGGGTGTCCCCTGTGGGGGTGCTGGCGGGATCCCAGGTGGGATGGATGTTGTCCCTACCGTGGCTCCGGCCCCCTAGCCGGGAGGATGGAGTGGGCTGCGCCTGCTTAAGATTCCGGTCAGTCCCGTGCAAATTTGTCATTCAGGATCCGAACACTGGGTCTATTAAGAATGTGCCTGACCCACATAGGGCTGGTTTCAAGCCCTCTGGAGCTGGGTGGTGAAGTGCCACCCTGCTTTCGAGCCGCTCTGTCCCCGTCTGTGCTGCTGCTTCTCGGTGAGGGCCCTGCTCCTGCTGCGGCATCACTCCGCCACCACCCCGGGGTAGGACAGGCTGGGCTGCTGGGCAATTCCTGCCTGGAAGGCAGCAGGGATTGCAGCAGGAGTTGGGTGGGACGGGCAGGGAGCTGAAGGAGATGTTGTGGAGCCGGTCAGATCTGCTGTGGTGTTGGGGTAAGGGTTTAGTGGCCCTGTGACTGGGGAAAGGCTGCTCTGGGCTGCCTTTGCCGTGGGATTGGCAGAACCTGTCACATACTCAGGGTCACTGTGGGGTGTGTATATCTACTCTGATCTAGATACTCTTTCATCCTTCAGCTTTCTCAGCAAACACCAGAGCACTCTAGCTTGCCTCTGTCTAGACTTTGTTTAGAAGTTATTAATATTGCAGTGAAAATCTCTAATTAAGACATCACCACCCTAAATTTCAACTTGTCACAACATTGTCATTAGTTTCTTCAAATGGTCTATTTTGTGTGTACCAGATCCTGACATGGTAAAACTGCCAATTAATTTTTATCTTCTTTTCTTCCAGTAAAAGATGGCATTTCGGAAGGCAGTGAAAGGAACTGCTCTCGTTGGAGGAGGTGCCATAGCAACAGTTTTTGGCCTCTCTCAATTTTCTCAGTATAGAAACAAACACGTAAGTATTAATTATGATTTTTGATAAAATAAGAAACTTAAAAATCTGTCAGAGCATATGTCAGGCTTGTACAAACAGTTTTAAAAAATGACCTTAGGGTGCCACTGGGGGCTTTACTTAGTTGCAGGAGGAGTGGAAAGACCTGGTTGGAGTAGAAGTGCTGTCTGAACAGTGTTTTCAAGCTTAGAAGCTGGCGGTGAAACCACCAGCACTACCTCTGAACATCCCAGCTTCAACACAGTGCTGGTGCCAGCTCCTGTTGGGTTCCTGGGGCTGGGGACAGGATCTGTGCCAAGGCAGTGCTGGGGCAGGCTCCTGTTGCCTCTGGGCACAGCCCAGCCCCGGTGAGCCGGGGTCCCTGCAGGGCTGTGCTCCAGGGGAGGGTGGCATGGACAGAGTCAGTTCCCCCAGCAGGGAAGGGTGGTGCTGGAGACCTGCCACAGGAAAGCAGCAGCAGAGAAGGAGGTCTAGACATCCCCATGTCAGTCTGTGCTCTGGATCTTGCTGTTGGAGAAAACAGATCTCCCTGGGATATCTGCTCCTCCCAGCAGGGTTGGAGTGGCTGTGCTCTTGAGCTCCCTTCTCAGTCATTGCACCATGGACTTGTTTGGGTTGGGAAATTCTTCCAAGACTCCAAATCCAACCATTCCCCCAACTACCAAGGCCACTGTGACCCATGTTCCCAAGTGCCACATCCATGACTGGCTTTAAATCCCTTTTCTGGTCGTTTCTGTGGGGAGAAGGAGGAGCAGCTGGGAATGAGATGAGTCATTTCTGAGGAGCCAAGCTGGGAAGTGGATGAGGCAGGATTCTTATGCCTTCAGATACTGTTGCAGAAAATAAACCCCAGCATTTCAAGTGAGCTCCCCATCGGGCTGCCTGCCTTGCTCCAAGCTGGCAATGTTCTCTCCAGAGTCTTTATCCCAGGGTTTTACAGCCTGGCTTCATTACTGTCAAAAATGGCAGCTGCAGCTTTTAGGACTGTTAAATAAGAGGAGTTGGAAGGGAAAAGTCACCTGGAGAGCTCACTTGTTGCATATTGTCTGCAGTATTCCAGAATTCAGGGAATTCCCATTGTTCTGAGGAGGGATGGGTGCTATGAACTTCCAGACAGATGAATCCCCAGGGTTTTACAGAGTGTGATCATGGTGTCAAAATTACAGAACCACTTGTGCTTTTATCCCAATAACAAAACCAAAGATCTAACAAACTATCTTCTTCTTCTTAAACTCTATTTATCAATACTCTATTACTGTCTCTGTCAAATTGTTTATAATGAAGTTAATAATGAATTTATGTTTTATGAATTTGTTACATAAAGATTTTATGAAGTTAATACAATTTATAAGTTTCTATTGAGATTTGTTTATACTAAGTTTAAGTGTTGTTTGATCCAAAATGATAGTTTAAAGTTATAAACTAATAATTTAATCCCAACTAATTTTTCTGTGCTGACACTTTGGGTCACATTTATGCAACTGAAGTTGAATCATTGAATTCCAGTGTGGATTGGAAGGAGCCTTAAAGCTCGTGTCATTCCACCCCTGCCCCATCCCTGGCAGTGCCCAAGGCCAGGTTGGACAGGGTTTGGAGCAGCCTGGGACGGTGGAAGGTGTCCTTGCCCGTGGCAGGATGAGCTTTAGGGCCCTTCCAACCCAAACCATTCTGGAATTCTGTGATTTGGCCTCAAACACTCGGATACCTGCACAGGCCAGGTGACACAGTGAGCCTTTGCTGGCTGTTTCAGCAGCACGTCCAGCACTGGTGGGAACACAGTATTGGAAGGACCAGATCCTCCTGCTTCCTGACTGGATTGCTGCATTCTGGTTTTCTGGGCCTTTATTTAATGCATCAGCCTAAGCAGGCTGGTGCCAGGTGTGAGATGGGGTGTTCTTGGATATGCCAGGTTGAACTGGAGACCACTGGTGGCTTTTCCTTCCCCTCCCCTCTCCCCTCATGATCACTAAGGGGAAAGGCAGTGCTTTGGTTTGGAGTAGTAAAATTCTGCTGTCCTTTCCCAATCCTGCTCTTCCTGGTGTGTGAGGGCATTGTTGGTCGGTAGAAATTGCTCAGCAAGGTGAATCCAGTAGTGTGATAATATGATAATGCATCAGGGTCTGCTTTGGGGAGTTTTAATTACTGTATTTTTTTGTTTAAATGAATAAGGATGATGAATTTGACTCTGGAAACCTACCTGGAGATTTACAGTAGCAAATTAACGAGAGCATTGGCTTATGGATTACTAGATCACTTTATAACTTGATGATTAAATTCAAACTGCCAAACTAAATTCCTCTCACTAAGAGTGTAATCAAAACCATTCAGGGAACTCTTGCCTGAGAAATTGTAGATATAAACAGCAATTGCTTATTTCAGTAAACACACTTGTTCACTGCCAAACTAATCACGTTACTGCAGATGGAATCCCTGTGTGCAGCTTTTCTTCACTCCCCCATTTAATTGACAGCAAGATGCATCATATCTATATCAATTCCTGGTACTAATCACTCTGCTTATATTGCAGGGCTAATCTCCACACTCTGGCTATACCAGGGGCTGGATGCTGGGGACTCTGCTCTGGGCTCTGCTAGGAGCCATTTGTTGTAAATAATGGGTTTAAAAACAAACCAAACCATGGAGACAAACCCACCTGACGCCAGTATTCCCTGAACTCCAAATCTGTCTTTCCTGAAGTTAAGCAGTATGCTTGGAAATGTCCCTGGAATTGTAGTGCAAAGTAAATTTGGAGGTGGGGATTTTCCTTCTCTAGAGTTCGTGGAAGTTGAACTCGTGTCTCTGAGCTTGATTAGCCAAAACGTGCAAGATAGGGTGTTTTTCGTGTTGCCAATTTCCTGCTTGTCACTGCTGTCTGGGCGTGGCAGGGTGGCCTTTAAGGTCCCTTCCAACCCAAACCGTTCTGGGATTCTGTTTTAGGTTTATTATGTTTTTATTTTACTTTGGGGATATAAAAGTTTTATAGCAGTGCTAGAGCTGAGAGGGCCAGTGAGAGAACAGGGCAAGAGGCAGGAGGACATGGGAATGAACAGAATCCGTGGCCAGAAGGATAACGTGGAAGCTGAATTTCTTTGAGGCGCCCAAACTTTGTCCCTCCTGCAGTGATCTTTGCCAGCAGCCACACGTCAATGTGTCAACACCAAGGCTCATCAGGATTCACCTCTCTGCCTCCCAGCTCCGTGTGTGCCTGGGGAGCCGTGTCTGAGGGCCGTGCCGTGTCTGAGGGCTGTCTGCGGGCCGCGCCGTGTCTGAGGGCTGTCTGCGGGCCGCGCCGTGTCTGAGGGCTGTCTGCGGGCCGCGCCGTGTCTGAGGGCTGTCTGCGGGCCGCGCCGTGTCTGAGGGCTGTCTGCGGGCCGCGCCGTGTCTGAGGGCTGTCTGCGGGCCGCGCCGTGTCTGAGGGCTGTCTGCGGGCCGCGCCGTGTCTGAGGGCTGTCTGCGGGCCGCGCCGTGTCTGAGGGCTGTCTGCGGGCCGCGCCGTGTCTGAGGGCTGTCTGCGGGCCGCGCCGTGTCTGAGGGCTGTCTGCGGGCCGCGCCGTGTCTGAGGGCTGTCTGCGGGCTGTGCCGTGTCTGAGGGCCATGTCTGAGGGCCGTGCTGTGTCTGAGGGCTGTCTGAGGGCCGTGTCTGAGGGCTGTGCCGTGTCTGAGGGCTGTGTCTGAGGGCTGTGTCTGAGGGCTGTGCCGTGTCTGAGGGCTGTGTCTGAGGGCTGTGCTGTGTCTGAGGGCCGTGTCGTGTCTGAGAGCTGTATCTGAGGGCTGTGCTGTGTCTGAGGGCTGTGTTTCAGGGCTGTGTTTCAGGGCTGCTCTGCCTGCAAGCACTGGTGATGAGCAGAGCTTTGCTGTGGTGCGTGCGGCCGGGGCTGAGCCGGGCACGGCTGGGCGAGGGCTCAGTGCAGCTCCCAGGTGTCCCACATGGGCTGGGGGGACAGAGCTGATCCCACAGGGATCCCCACGCTTGGGAAAAACAGGGGGCATGCCAGGATTCTAAATCTTGATTTTTCTTCCTTGTCCCCAGTCCCTCTGCAGCTCTCCTGGAGCCCCTTTGGGCCCTGCAAGGGGCTCTGAGCTCTCCCTGGAGCCTTCCCTTCTCCAGGGGAACATTCCCAGCTCTCCTGGAGCCTTCCCTTCTCCAGGGGAACATTCCCAGCTCTCCCAGCCTGGCTCCTGAGGGGCTCCAGGGCCCTCTTTGGACTCGTTGGATCCTCAATATGAAGTGAAGGACTCCGTCTCCAGCCCGACTTTCCCCATGGATTGAATCGTTCCACACGTGCAGTGACAGTGGGTGCTGCTGTCCTAAATGATTTTCCTGAGCTACTTGTGTTATAGTCAATATCATCCCTGATTGCAGGATGAACCTGGTCATTAATTATCTTTGGAATATGCAATTTCTGAAGTCATGGCTACTAGTTACTAGATTTTATTTTCAGCTCTACAGTAGAGAGAAGGACACAGAACTAATGCATTTAAATCATGATACTGCTGAGGAATGAGCAAATAATTCTGAACAAAAATATTTAGGCTGCATGCACCATATAATCTGAACTGAGGCTTTTTGTGCTTGGCTGGAAAGGAGTTTCTGTGGTTTGTCACTTGAATTTTTATTAGTCTGCTCTTTCCTGTCTGGGAGATCTGGACAGAAGCTATTCTGCATAGTTAAGTCTGCCATTTGGCCTGGAGACTGGGCCTAAATTAGGTCTTAAATTAGGGTTAAACAGGTTTTTCTGGCGTTCAGAATGTTTATAATTTTCAAGAAAGTCTGGAAATGTTTAGAATTCAGCTTAAGTTGGTGTTAACAGCAGAGAGCCTTCAGAGACCGCTCAAACCCTTCAGGCTTAAGCCATGGTCCCTGGTAGGTGACTGAGCATCAGCCCTTCTCTCCACAGCCACTGCACAGACAGCAGCATTGGCTCCAGGAATATCAGCCCAAAGAGATTCCCAGGGCCATTCCAGGGAAATGTGAACTTGTCTGAGAACTGCCACACTGTTAAGCTTTGTCACTCTAAAGTTGTATTTTAACGAGCTGTAGGACATGAACTGCATTGCTGAGAAGTTTCTCAAGAAGGAGATGAAATTAGAGTTTCTTTGGTGTTTCAGGGCACTACGTTTGACAATCACATCACTCCTGAGCCTGGTCAGACTTGAGCTTGGATTAACGCCACTGTGTGAGATGTAAAATGTACACTCAGCTCTGTGTCCTTTGCTGAGGTGAATTTTTTGATAGAGAGTCCAGAGCCCAACCGTGTGTCTGTTTATTAAAATGCTCCCTTTGTAATGTTTATTAAAATAATAACAGCACCCTGTAGCATTTGAGTGTTCCTAGAAGTAACTGGTACAGGTAGTAACACTTGAGTAGTGTTACATTGAGGTGGGCACGGTGAAGCAAAGGTGTGGTAGCACTCCATGGTTTTGGACTGTTTGCTATTGAGTGTTTAATACGATATTCTTGTGAAATATGGGGGAAGTGGCTGGGAATAAGGGAGTTTACCTTTCTGGTTCCAGAACAGCCTGTGTTTTGGGGGGTATCTGTCCCCCATATGTGTGTGTACAAAAAGCCAGGGCCTCCTGGGCTATGTTCCATCTTTGCAGGGTGCCTTGGTGCAGGTTGAAGCTGTAGAAGGTGCCCCAGCAAGGAAGGAGCATCTCCCCACAAGAGAGCAGCAGCTTCTGGCCCTGCAGACCAGCGGGGAGTTCGATGTCCTGGTCATCGGCGGGGGAGCCACGGGCTGTGGCTGTGCCCTGGATGCAGCCACCAGAGGTAAAGGCCTGGAGCTGCACTTGCAGGCTCCTCCTTGGGGTACCTGGCTTGTAACAAACTTCCCAGATTGGCTTTTCCATCCAGAGGGGGAGGATTGGTTATCCTGCTTAGGAAACCTCAGAAGGCAGGAGGACCCTGAAGGAGGTCATGGAGCAGATCCGTGCTCCCATTGCCCCACCTTTGGGGAACTGGGCAGAGCAGAGAGCCCTGAAGTTCACAGACTTCACAGAATTCCCAGAATTCACAGAATTCCCAGGCTCTTTAACCTGGACATGTACCTCAGAGGCAAAACCTGACCCCAGGAGTGCCTTTCAGTTTGAGCTGGAAAGCACTTGTCCAGAAGGTGTGGTGATATGAAATGGATCAAGCAGTAGGGTCTGACCATAGGGAGGTAAGTCCAGACTCCAGCCTGGTTGTTATATTTAATAACACGGGGCAAAGATCTTTTCACTGCTGCCTCTGCTGTGCTTTGGCAGAAAATGCAGCTGTCAAGCAGACAGAAATTATTACAGTTAATCTCTGTTTATCCTTTTCTTGGATATACTGGTTATATCAGTAGGTTTCTGAGGTGTGAAATATTCACGGGCATTTGGTTAATGAGTTGTGTCTCGTTGCTGTTCATTCATGGAATTTGCTCTTTTATCGTGTTTGCTTCGCTTAACAACAAATTTTGCTTTTCGTGTGTTTGATAAATCTTCACCAAATTATTTCTGATTGTGTCCATTAATCTTCAGTCACATTCGACAAAAATAAATTGCTCTGATCTTTCTAAGTTACCACCAATAATTAGATTTTTTTAAGGACATAAAAGTTTTGGGAGAGCAGTAGATGTTAAAATCTCTGTGTTGGCACTGCTGAGGCCCCTCGAGTGCCGTGTCCAGTTCTGGGTCCCTCATGGCAAAGGACATTGAGGGGCTGGAACGTGGTTGGACTCAGTGATCCTGGAGGTGTTTTCCAGCCTGAGGGATTCAGTGATTAAGGCTGATCAGACTATTTCCTGTGTATGTCAGAATTCGAAGTGTGCCCCACGCTCTTCCCTGGTTTTGGGCACCTCTGAAGCACACCCCAAGTAAGCAGAGCTGCCATTTGTATCCCTCTCTGGAATGCCACTTAAATTGTTGGTGAAGAGGTTTGGAGCTCTCTGCTGCAAAGGGTTAAAAGCGTGCATGGAACCCCTCTGTTCCTGCCATGCATCCAAGCTCTCATTTCCTTGGGGAGCATGGCCCCTGTAATGCCTTTCCATTGTGAAATATCCAGCATTTAATGTGCTGCTGTTTAAGCTCTGCTTTGACTTTTCCCTCAGGAAGAAAGCTAAAATTTTTCATTACAATATAGACAGTGCACTACACTTTGAATACAAATTTATCCATGTACAGAGTAATTTTTCTTGTGATTGTCTCTACCCTAGAGAAGTGTCTTTAATGAATTACATACAAATTGTGTAATTTAAGAAGTTAATTTGGTTTTCTGGTAACACAGGACTGAAAACAGCCCTTGTAGAGAGAGATGATTTCTCATCGGGGACCAGCAGCAGGAGCACGAAATTGATCCATGGTGGAGTGAGGTACCTCCAGAAGGCCATCATGAACCTGGATTTCGAGCAGGTAGATTTTTGTGCTGGTTGTAACTTCACTGTCCCAGTCAGAGCTGAGTCTCCTTTTGAGCTTTTCAGTGCTGGATTCCAGTGTTGTGTTCCACAGCCACTGTGCATGGGAAGTGTCTTCTCTGGGGGAGCTTTCCGGTGCTTTGATGGGCAGTGTCAGTGCCATGCTTTGTAGGCTCTGGGTTTTGGGAAAGGCAGGCAGAGGCAGGGCTGATCTCAGAAGAAAAAGAGAATAAAACAAACTAAAATGACACGGGTAATGTCATGAATTGGGGGGAGTGAGTGGCTGTCCTGTTCTGGAATGGGGAGGGAAAAGATGGTAAATGAGTGATTTATTTTGGAGTGGGGGAAAAATATTGTAAATGAGCAACTTATATTGGAATAAGCGAAAGAAGATGGTAAATGAGTGATTTATTTTGGCATGGGGAAAGAAAATATGGTAAATGAGTGATAGTATATAAATACTTTTATGCATTCTTGTGTGGGTGGAAGCCTGATATTCCTGTTTTGAGTAATCATATTGTCTTCCCATTGGAACCTCTCAAAGTATGTCATAGTGGTTGGAATGCTGCTGCAGGAATGGTGATTTTTCAGGGAGAAATATCCAAATCCTGCAGTTATCCACCTGTAGAAACCCACCTTTTCTGCCAAAGAACAACTCCTCGTTGGTGCACGTTGATTGGTTTGGAGAAGAGCCCTTCTGCACTTGGAGCTGGGAGTTTGGATGGGATTGAACCGTGGGAACTGGCGTGGAGCTGTGCTGTGGGATGAGTCCTAGCCCTCCTGAAGTGCCTCCTGCCCCTCGTTAGGGCAACGTGGCTTGTTGAGCTTTATGTTCAAATGAAAAATTAAGCAGTTGTGCTGCCAAAACACCAGGATGGAACTACTGAAGCTTTATTTTGTTGGGGATCCGTTTCCTGAACCTTTGAGTTTCTCAGCAGATCGCAGCATGCTTTTGAAATCCCAGTAACAATGGTGGGAGGTGTTGATACCTGGATAAAGTCTGTTATTGAGTGTTTCCTCTGGTGCCAGGGGTGGGTGTGTGGCACTGACTGTGGCTGCTGTTTGGCAGTACAGGGGGGGGAGGGAGGCTCTGGAGGAAGGTGGATGCTGTGACACTGACTGTGGCTGCTGTTTGGCAGTACAGGGGGGGGAGGGAGGCTCTGGAGGAAGGTGGATGCTGTGACACTGACTGTGGCTGCTGTTTTGCAGTACAGGATGGTGAAGGAGGCTCTGGAGGAGCGAGCAAACCTGCTGCAGAGCGCGCCCCACCTCTCAGCCCCGCTGCCCATCATGCTCCCCATCTACAAGTAAGCTCTGCTGTGCCTTCTCTCCTGTACCTTGGCTTCTCACAAGCAAACCCTGGCCTAGGAGAGGTTTCTTAAAGCTGTCCCAGGGGAGGTTGCTGGGCTGCAGAAGCACAAAATTCTCTTGTGCCCCAGCCAGCAATCTCTGCCTTTGGGGCACATCGTGGGGTGCAGCTCTTCAGTGCCCTTCCAGCACCCCGACAGGGACAGCTGGGAAGAGCTCTCATTCCCAGGATGTATTTGCTGTTCTTTCAGTGCACCCTTGTCCTCAACACACACCCTCCCAGTGTTCCCAGCAAGGTGCTCTTCAGTCCATATGAGCACAGGGCAGTTGGGATGGACAGAACAGGTTCCTCCTCCTCCGAGGAAGATGTTCAGTGCTTTGGGTTAGGTTTTCAGTCTGTGAGAGCAATTACTCACTGGAACAGGCTACTTAGAGCAGAGATATTTTGCTGAAGGAACTTAATTTTATTAAGACCATTCCTGTTTTTAATATTCCTGTCTTAGTGTGATGGGCTTCTAAGAGCTGGAGCTTGTGTAGGTCGGTGGTTGCCTGCATTTATTGTGGTCTTGTTTGTGCAGGAGGCCTTAGACTGTGCCTGGGGGAATCCTCCCAGCTTGCACACACAGCTCCAGTATCTCACACAGAGGCCCAGCAGCCCCGTTTAGAACCTGATTTTAGAGCAAATAAATCCTTGAATGTGCTTGAGTCACTGCAGGGAGTAGCTCAGTTGAAAACAGTGGCAAACAACACCTGAGTCTGGAGTATTTACATTGTCTGGTTACCATGAGCTTGTAATGCTGTACAAGGCAGAGCTGCTGTAAGAACATTCTGTGTTACTCACCGTGTTCTGTATTGCAGTAACAGTGTGTGCACGCACTTCCAAATGCTTCATTTGTTGGTTTTTTTTTTCACTTCATGGTGCTTTTTTCCCCTCAGGTGGTGGCAGTTGCCCTACTACTGGGTTGGGATCAAGCTGTATGACCTGGTGGCAGGCAGCCAGTGCCTGAAGAGCAGCTATGTGCTCACCAAGACCCGGGCCCTGGAGCTGTTCCCCATGCTGCGCAGGGACAAGCTGGTCGGAGCCATTGTCTACTATGATGGTGCGTGGCCTCTGCCTCCTCCCTGCTCCTGGGGTTTGCTTTGGGGGTTAAAACACCAGTGTGAGCCTGGAGATTGTGCACGGCGTCTCTACGGCTTGAAGGGTTCCACTTGCCTCTTCATTGTTAATTTGGGAGATAAGGTGTGTTTTCACAACAGCAACTGACTGGATGTAGGAGAACACACAGTGGTTTTCTTGGCTAGTGGGTGTAGAGCAGTGTGAAAGTGTTCTGGTGGAGATGTGGTTTCTGACCTTTTGGCAGCAGAAATCCCTTCAAACAAG
Organism: Nicator chloris; assembly: GCA_013400495.1. Taxonomy (NCBI): domain Eukaryota; kingdom Metazoa; phylum Chordata; class Aves; order Passeriformes; family Pycnonotidae; genus Nicator; species Nicator chloris. Next base: position 19,188 of record WAAE01009346.1, on the reverse strand, counting down.
GTGGATTATAAAGGGGATTCTTTTCCCTTTGTAGAACTGCATTTAGAGCAGTTAATCAGCTCATCAGAGGGGTTCTGGGCTGGGAAGGACTCTGGAAACACACTGGACTCCAAGGGGGTTTATGAGGCTTCTGGCTAAAGCTTCTCTTGTTGATTGCAGGTGTCTCAGACAGGGCCCAGCAGCGTGGAAAAACAATTAAAAATTCATATATGTGTGTGGGAATATGTAAGTGCAGGTTCTTGTTTGTTAGGAGGGACAGATTTAAAGGATGGACTTAGTGTTGACTTGATTTTACTACTGATGGAAGCTCCATTTTATCTTGTTTTTAAGGTCTGGAGGAAATAGGAGCAAAATTTGTAAATTTAGTAAAATTGGTTGTGTGATTATGTGGTGGTTTTTGTACCCAGGACCAGGACCTGCCATAGCCAGCACACAGAGAAGGAATTCAGATTTATTTTTCCATATCCTGAGCTGTTCCTTAGCTTGTTTTAAGGGATCCCAGGAGCCTGCCAGAAGAACGAAGTGGTTCTCTTAACTGTAATTACACTTCTCATAAGAGCACTATAGCTTGAAATCTATTTATAATCTAGTGAAGTTTTTTCTGATTAAATAAATAATTTGGCTGTATCGTGGCTATTTACCACTCCAGCATTCCAAAGATGCATCTTTCAGGGTAGCCTTAAGATTGGTCTTCATGTTTCTTCCATGAACAATTATTTTAAACAGTGCTGTAAATCTAAAGATTCAGCACCAAGAGGCCACGTGGGCTTTGGTGGCAAACACGGGCAGGGCAGGGCTCTGAGTGACTGAGAAATGTCTCTGGAGGTTTTGGTGCCATCCCAACAGAGGTAAACAAACCCACACTCAATATTGGAAAGGAAGAGTAAAATAGGAAAAAAAAGGAAAAAAAAAATCTGTCTTGCTTTATTTTGCTTTCTTTATAAGACACAGCTTAGTTATCCTCAATTTTAGGCAGAATGTAAAGAAATACTCTTTTGAATTAAAATTTAAAAAGCTCTCCAAGCTCCACCAAACCTCAGTTTCCCTGAAGAATAAAATGTGTTTGAAGGACTGAAGGATGAAGTTTGTGAGTTGATAATACACATCTGAGTGTTTTGAGGCCACAGGTAATGCAGAATAAACGAGTGTCCAACTGTAGAGTGTTAATTCAGTTCTGAGCAGGCCAGTTTCAGCTCACTGCTGTCTGTGGTGCCTCTGCTGTGGGGTGGCCCGTGGGGCAGGTGGGCTCCCATGGGGCTAGAGCACAGGAACTCTTTTGTCCTGATCAATTAACCTGTGTTCTGGCCACGGGAAATGGGCTTTAAGTCATAGCATTTCAGCAAGCTCCCTTTAGGTCTTGTAAATTATTGTACTTGCATTTTAATGGTGTACTGTCACACCTGAAATCCAGAGGGATGGAGCACAAAGGGAAAGGGAATGGGACTGGAAGTGGAGAAGGGGGTAATGAAATTAAACTTGTTTTAGTCCTTTCAGAAGGATTAGTCATCAAATAGAGTGTTAAATAATGGCAAAGCAAAATACACGTCTTAAAGTAGGTGATCTCTTTCTCTTCTCTGTCCATCCCTTCTCTCTCCCCTAAAGAATGAATCAATAAATTGGCCTTTCAGTGATGGAGTGCCTTAACTGCAAGTGCAGTTAAATGCAGTTTTACCCTGTTTCCTCACTTTCCTTTATTCCTTGTCCCTGTAGTTGTTGAAAACAGAGCTGTCAATGATCACAGCTGTCGATCCCCACCACCAAAGGGAAGAGGGAGAAACCTTCCGTGTCCAGGTGAATTTTTTGTGTGCTGAAGCCCCTGGCCGGGGCAGTCCCGATGTCCCTTTGCTCAGGGCTGGCTTTGTGCGGGTCTGTGAGCGCCGTGGGGCCGCTGGCACCTCCAGCCATCCATAATTCATGGGGACATTGTGTTCCCGACCGCGCCGGGGTCGTCTTCATTACATCCTTTAAATTGTTTATACAGGCACAAAAAAATGGTACATTATAAATGTTGGAAGTACCAGCAAGAGCAAATCACAGCCTTGTCCAGAGGCTATTCTTGCTCTGCCTGAGCATCGGGAAGCCAAAGCATATGTTGGATGTTAGCCGGGGTGTACACAACGTGTCCTATTTATTCAAGCTTTGCTTTGAAGCCACAACTTACAAGTTTGTTTCTTAGGGGGACATGTCAGACTGCATTTAGCATTTGTTGGTATTAGGATACTCCTGAATAGCAAAAAGGCAACATTTTGGGGGGAGAAGGCGGCTGCTATCTGAGCAGGGATCTGTCAGATCCACTTAGGGGCTGCGGGAGAACTGGAGAGGAGGCACAGGGAGAGGCTGGGCTGAGCTCAGCATCTCGGGCAGGATTGTTCTAAAGCACTTTAAATGGAAGAATTAATCTCCATTTAAATTATATAGGGTTCATGATGATAAGAACTGGGAAAACCATTAAAGCAGGGATCCAGCTGGCCAGAGTGCGTCAATGTGAAGTGTTCAGCAATTCCAAGTGGCATGGTTCTCTTTAGGATACATTATTCTTCTGTCTCTAGGTGCTTGCAGGCTTTTTTAACATATTTTGCCTTGCAAGATGAGCCCTTAGGTGTGTAAGGAAAATTTGTGTTCTGGAATCAATCCTGAATTTAAGATTCTAGGGCTCTGCTGACCCTGCTTTCTGAATTTGCTGTTATTTCCTGAAAGAGGAAATTAACATATGCTGTGACTGGGACTCTCTTGCCACATCAAGGTATTGGATTGTTTAATGTCTTGTTCTACAAATCTCCAGTATGTTTACTGGGATGTAAGTAGTTGGTTTTTTGCTTCTTGCATTCTCAGTAGTTTTGCATACATTCTCTGCTGAAATATTTTAATGTGGAGGTTATTTAAAAGTAGAAAAAGCCTGGGCAGAGGATTTCGCTTTCCCTGTTTACAGCAAACCCCCTGAGAAATCCTTCCCAGGCACACGTGCACATACAGACACACACACAAAAATCAATGCAAAAGAGTAGGGCATTCATTAAGCTGTCAAAAATGGAATAAATGTTTTTTTTTATTTGGGCTCTTGTAGCTATTTTTCCTAGGATTTGAGTGTGTCCTGAATTATGAAATGTTATAGCTTTATAATTCATGTTTGACAAATGGATATTTGGAGATGTTGAGCTGTAATAGGGATATTAGAGACAACTCTGTGGCTGTTTTTCCTTCCCTGGATATAAAAACTCTGACAGTTTGTCACTGAGCAGACTTTGCCTAGGTGAATTTAAATACACAGCCACTCCTGTTTCTTGGTGTTTGCAGCCTGAGGCCGGGTGGGTGAGAGAAGCCCTGCAGGCACCCTGACCATGGGTACAGCTGGGAATACTCCGTGGGTGTTCTCCAGCGTGCTGTGTAGCACAGAGCTGCCCGTGCAGTCCTGCGGGCTGTGGGGCTGGGGAGGGGCGTGCTGGCCGGGGTGCAGGGGCAGCGAGCCCAGGACAGCAGAGGGGCAGTGCCCGTGCTGGTGCTGGCACACGGGGGCACCCAGGGCTGCCCGGTGCCCGGCACGCTCCGTGGCTCTCCGCCCCGCTCCGTTACCCGTCAGGGCGCTTTTATCCTTTTCAGAAGGGATCAAATCCCTTCTGATGGCCTGAACCAGCTGCATGTTTAACCCAGCTTTGGCTCTGTCAGCGGGGCGGGCGTGGCTGCAGGATGTGCCCCCTGCTCCCGACAGAAGGGCCGTGCCCGGCGCTGCCTGCCCGCCGCCCCGGGCGCCTTCCCGAGAGCGCCGCATGATAACTGCATCTCCTGCGTACCTGTAACAATTTAATCGTGTGAGTCAGCCCAGTCAAGCATCCCCAGCTCATGACTGGGAGACATGAAATTCATTGTCATTATTGTCCCTGTCATTTTGGATCATTATATCCTGCCGCAGAATTTTCCTCACTCCAGTGCTTTCTTACCTCCAGGAAGCAGGGATTATGGCTGAGGTTGGGGTGGGGGCAGGACTGTGAACTACATTTACCTCAGGGGAGCCACAGATTAAATTGGCTTTGCTTTCTGACTTGCTGGATTCGTCTGTTTGTACGCTCTGGGTTTAAGGTTGGAAATGATGAATATTCCAGTGAATTCAGGGCCTCTCTCTTTTCTTTTTTTAATGCTTGTATAAGCAAAGGATGGGGTTTGTGTCCCTTAAGAAGTGGACAGGGAATAATTCTTCAGATCACGTTACCAAAAAGATTTAAGATTATTCCTGAACAAAACGACGTTCCTTGTTCATTGTGGCACAAACATCTGAGTGGCCTGTCGTGGCTCTCAGGGGAAGGGATGGAGCTCTGCTGTGAGCCAGGGGTGTGTTTTGTGGGAGCTGCAGTGGCTCACAGGGTGCCAGGTGTGGTGCTCCCTGTGGGACGTGTCCTTGGGAAGGGAAGTGGATGATGGGATCCCTGCACATCTCACTGCTCCCAGGGAACAAGGGGCAGGAGCAGAGGAAACGGCCTCAATCTGTGCAGGGGAGCATCAGAACAGATGTTAGAAACAGCTTCTCACTGAAAGAGTGGTCAGGCATTGTAAGAAGTTGTCTGTGGAGGTGGTGGAGTCACCATCCCTGGCAGCGTTCAAGAGGCATCTGGACGTGGCACTGGGGACACGGTTCTGGGGAGGTTATGGTGGTGCTGGGTGATCTGGAAGCTCTCTGCCAGCCTTGATGCTGTGGGTTCTGTGATCTGTGGGAGCAGTGCTGCTCTCTGCACTCTGGCATGGTGCTCTGTCCCTCCAGGCCCTGCATCCCTCTGGCCACGTGTCGTTCCCAGGGGGGCTGTCCTGGATGGCACAGCAGCAGCTGGCCAGGCCCAGCACACAGGGGCTGATACATCCATCACTGCTTTGCTGGGAGTTCAAAACAGCCCAGTGGCCCCCTGGGAGCTCACCCTGCTGGGGTTTTCCCCCTGGAAGCCGTTGGTGGCAGTGGGGACACAGTGAGCTGTGCTGACATCACCAGGTCCCTGCCTGGCGCGGTGGCACGGCCACAGCAGCCCTGCCGTGACGGGTGCTCACGGTGACATTTTAGCACAGTTTCCATAAACTGACAGTGACAATGTTTAGTTTCATTTTAACACGGTGCTTTTCCTGCCACTGACACGGCAGTCGCAGTGTAGTGACAAGTTGAAGGCTGATACAAAAGAAGTGGGAAACAACATAATTATAAAGCAGTCACACAGAGCCAGAATTCCAAATGTTGTCTGTCACTGGATGTGGTGGATATTGTGGCTTATTTTTGCTTTCTGGGATCTTAGTTTCAGTAGGAGTTTTAGCTCCTGTGCTGTAACTTGGCAGCAGACTCAATCAGACAGACATTTGAAGGATATTGGGATTTCTTCTGTAAAAATATTTTATGGGTTTTCTGCATCTTGCTTGTGATATTGCTTTGTTTATAACTACAGAATTTGGAGCAAATCATAGTAGAACAGGGGCATTGGCATTAAACAGGCAGAGGGCAGGGGTAGGTGGGAGATCAGGGAGAAATCCTTCCCTGGGAGGGTGGGCAGGCCCTGGCACAGGGTCCCCAGAGAAGCTGTGGCTGCCCCTGGATCCCTGGCAGTGCCCAAGGCCAGGCTGGCTGGGATAGTGGAAATGGTCCCTGGCAGGTGGGTGGAATGGGATGAGCTTTAAGCTCCCTTGCAACCCAAACCATTTTGTGATTCCAGGAATAGAGAGGTTTAGTTCTGGTGGTCTGAGCTGGTGCTAAAGGGAGGAGGTCAGAAGTTTAGGTGACTGCTACACGATTCTTTAAACTGGATGTGTCAAATCTGAGTCTGAATCTGTTGGAATCAATTTACCTGTGAGAAGGCTCGAGGCTTCCCTTTCCATGAAAGCTGACACCTTAGGGCAGATGTTAAAGAGCTGAAATGTGGGCTGTGGTTCTTTCCAGTGCATATATAGTTGTCCATCATCCTTCCCACCTTACTTCAGCAGCACAGGTGGCCCAGGGCACAGCAGAGCTGGGGCTCTCTGTGCACTGCAGGGACAGCCAGGAGTGCTGGCACTGTGCTGCTGGGGTGATGCAGCCAAGTCAGAACTCGCTCCCCTGGAGCAGGACAGCAATAAGGACATGAGTGCTGCATATCCTGGAAAGTCTGGGAGTTTGCAGCAATTCCCACTTCAGTTTCATGTGATTCAGAGAGCTGGAGAGTTCAGGTCTGAGGGCATGGTACTGACGTGTGACTCACGAGACCAAGTGAGCTTACTGTGCTTGTTTGGGGAGGAGAACTTGCTAAGTTCTCTCTCAGAGAAGTCTGGAATGATTTTGAGTCACTCCAGCTGATTCATCGTGCCTATCTGGGATCTAACCCTTTCCATATGCACAGCACCTCCTGGGCTCCTGCTTAGTGCTTGTAATAAAACTGCTCGTGCAATTAAGCACTTCCTTGAAATTACAGGAGAGGGACAGTCTTGGTGAGTCAGTGAAGTGTAGTTGTATATATCTAATGCACATGGATAATTGTGTAATCACTCACCAGCCTTAAATGTGCTGAGGTTTGGGTAAGGTCTGTATGTACACCATGAGAAAACTTCGAGCATGAAAAGATTTGGTGTTGGTTTGTTGTGTGCCTGCAGTTACCTGGTGCAGGGCTGCAGTAAGGAATACACCTATAGGTAGGTGAGCTTTAGGGTCCCTCTCATCCCAAGCCTTTCTGGGGCTCTGTGGTTCTGTGAATTGGTGTCGTGGGGAAGTTGTCAGTGACACAGGACAGAACACAGAACCGCCAGAGTGCCTCATTAACGCTCTGGTTTTCACACAACGCCCCTGAATCAGCCCCAAACAAACCTCTCCGGTCTGTGGGCTTTGTTACCACTCCCTGCTGGCTGGGGCTCAGCTCTGACAAAAATAAAATTGAATGTACACTGTGTGCACTCTGGGGGAGGATCCTGTGAGTGCCAACGGAAACATTGTCTGGTCGGATGTGGAGAAATACAGCATTTGCTACTAAGGAGTGAAAATAGAATTTTCCCAAATTACACAAAAAGAAGAAATTATAAACCAAATGGCATCACTGTTGGGCTTAACGTGGTGTGGGACAGACTTCCTCAAACTGTCTTTGCACACTAAATGTGCTCAGCAGTGTGGCTTCTAGGATTGAGGGCTTTCTAGAGGATTCAGTGTTAATTGGTGAAAGCACTTAGGCCCGTGTTTTGGGAAAAGCTGGCTTGACTGCCCTTAGTAAAAATGAAAGTATCTCTTCATTGTCACCATGTTACAGCAGGTGAAAAGAGCAGGCAAGGGGAGGGATGATTCTTTCCCTTTTCCTTGCTATTTTCAAGAGGTGCTGCACAAGGAGTTGCAAAGAGAACTCAGCAGTTCCACCAGCTGGCTCGGGGAGGCTTCTCCCAGGGTGCTGAGCTGTGGCTGCCTTCTGTCAGGATGCAGCAGGTGACAACTGGCATCATGCAAGGAGCGAGTGCCCTCAAACCCAGCCCTGGAGCAGCAGAGTGCTCTCCTGGCAGGGCACTGGTGAACATCTGTACTCGGGGAATGTCACAGTTTTCACTGTGTTGCCTACACTTAGGAGATTCAGGGGATCTTCAGGAGCATACTCGCCTGTGGAGAAGGATGCCAAATTAATTTGGCTTAGCCACTGTGTTGTTAGAAAAGAACTTTTTGTCTGAAGTATTTGGAAAACCCCAAAGGATCACCGAGGGGTCACCTGTGGTAGCAGGGGGGGATCATTGTTCTGTTTGGCTTTGGAGACCCAGTGGGGCTGTGCAGGACAGGGATGGCTGTGGTGGGTGACCCAGGGCCTCCCTGGAAGCTCGGGGTTCCCTTGCCATTGATCACACACCTCGGGTTTCTTAGAGTGGACTCACTGGACAGGTGTCTTGGGAAGGTGCAACGGTGCTCGTGTCGAGAGAGCTGTACAGGTCTGGGCTGGAGGAGCCAAAGCCTGGAGGTGCTTTTCTCTGGTGTTGGGGGATCTCTGTGTCTGGGGAGAGTGGCATTCATTTGCAAGGTCAGAAAGGTTGAGATGCAAACCCTTTGCTTTGCTTTATCGTTCCCTTTCTCTCTAGAGTGTTAAAGATCATCCTTGTGGTCTGGAGCTCCCTCCCAAGGGGCAGCTCCCATCTCTGCTCTCTGTGACCAGGGACAGGACCTGAGGGAAGGGCTGGAGCTGTGTCAGGAAGGGTTTAGGCTGGAGATCAGGAAAAGGTGCTTCCCCTTTGGGTGAAGGGTGCTGGGCAGTGCCCAGGCTCCCCAGGGAATGAGCACAGCCCCAAGGCTGCCAGAGCTCCAGGGGCATTGGGACAGAGCTGCCAGGGACAGGGTGGGATTGTTGGGGTGTCTGTGCAAGGCAGACTTGTTGGACTGGGTGATCCCTTTGCCTCCCTCCCAGTTCAGGATATTCTGATTCTCTGTTCAAGTGCAGGATTTAAATGTCATTATCTAGGGGAGAATACACACATGCCAGTGGGCAGGCCTTAAAAAAAAAAAAAAGGCAAAACCCAGCTGTTCTGAGTATGAAACCACCGTCCTCTGACCCCATCTCTGCTAAACTGTTGCACTGTTGTTCTCCACAGATGATAAATTCCCAAGGTGGGAAGTCACAATTCAGTCCTTTCAAATGCAGACCTCTCCAGATCTCTGCTGTTTATGCCATGAAATACTCAAGGACTCACACTGTAGGTCACATCAATCTGAAGCCAGTGTGTTTTTCTACCAGTGTAGTTAATCAGGAACTGGTTATTTCCCAGTCCTCTGCCTGCAAATGCATGGCATGGGCACTCAGTTGCTTTTAGACAGCTGGGGAGTGAATAATAGCATGGGGGTTCTTGCATCAGAATAATGAAGAGGGGAAAATGGATGAGAGGTTCAGAGAAAGCAGGAAAATGTTCTTTTGAACAAAGTGGTCCAAATCCTGGAATGTGCTGAGAGCGTCCTGAGCTCGCTCTGAGTTGAGGAGCATTGGGAGGCTCAACAAAACACAGAGCAGCCTTTGGATTTGGGGCTTGCCAAACATTTGTTACTTGGAAGTTTGGTTTTATAGAAGCTACCTGTTTCCACATTATTTATTCTGCTGATTGGCTTCTCCAGATTGCTTCTGCTCTGGACAAATAAGTGACAAATCTGGGAAGAGGCAAACTGACTGAATTTAAACAGTCAGGGTTCCATGGACCAAAGCTAATATTGGCTGAAGTGGGGTCGTGCTGCCGTGTGATGAATCCCCACCCCAGGGCAGCCACAGGAGAGTGGGCTTTGTGTCGGTGCCACCTGGGGCACGGCTGGCAGGAGCAGACTGGGGGGGTCTGAACCCCCCTGGCCCCAGGGTCCTGCTGCAGGGAGGGAAGAAATCCCCCTTGTGCCCCTGGCACGGCAGGGTTTGGGGTTTGGTGGCCCCTGTCTGAGGGGTGCTGCGTGGCCCGGGACAGCCGAGTCCTGCGGTGCCGTGGGCCAGGCTGGCCCAGTTCAGCACCAGTTCAGCATCAGATAAAGAGGGATGTCTCCAGAGTAATGAGCTCCTGAGAGCCCTTGCCTTCAGGCTAGAGGAGCATTTCCTGGATTACAGAATCACTGAAGCATTTATGTTGGAAAGGCCCCCCAGGAACATCGAGTCCAAGCTGTGACCTCACCTCGTCAGCCAGCCCAGAGCACTGAGTGCCACATCCAGTCATTCCTTGAACACCGGGTTCCTCTGGAATCCCTGTTGCTGTGTGGAAGCTGCTGCTGTAGCACAGCTTGTGGCTGTCCTTTGTCCCTTGTCCCTTTTTCACCCGGTGCTCCCTCTGCACACGAGCTGTACCTTCTCTCAACCCTGCCTGAAACTGGGCAGGTTTGAGGTGAACCTCATAAGGTCATTTATCCCTCCCTGCCACGGCAGCAGCAGCAGTGCCCGTGCATTTACAGAGTGCTTTGCCTGCCAGCTCTGACCGATGGTTGTTCCCTCCCGTGGATCTCGTGTGATGGAGCATCCCCAACTTTTCCTGACATCTTACTCAGTTGTTTTGCTGTTCTTCTGTTGTTGCAGCTGATTCCGGGCATTGTTTGCTGTGTGGAATTGGAGTTACTGTTTGTTTCTTCATCGGTGCTTTATCATGCTGCCGTTTCTGTGCACTTTGTGTAACTTTTTTCTCAAAGCTGAAGACGGATTGCACTGCACAGCCTGGGCTGGGTTGGAATGAGGGGTTTGGGGAGGGGAGGTGGTGCTTGCGAGGCCATTGATCCCGTCTTTATAACTTTGCCCTTTTAGCTGGGAGCAGATGATTTGCACAGGGGTTGGAGATTTGCGCAGGCAGAATCCGAAGGACCAGATTTTACATAAACCATTTATACTAAATGCTGGGAATGCTGGCAACATAAATCATCTACAGTATCTATTACAAATTTATCACTTTATCAGTGTTGCCTGTGATAGGAGTGGTCCACACAGGTGGGGAAGTGAACCGTACCTCAGGAAGTTTAGCCTGCTCAGAAATTAATTATTCAGGACACACAGAGCCTGGCCCCTTCAATGTATAGTAATTCTTTCCAGCCAGCATCCAGGCCTCCAACTTCAGTGCAATAATAAATAGGAAAAGTCTCAGGTGAAGCCAGTATTTCAGAGTAATTAATCATCTTCCCCTCACAGTCCCTCCAGCTCTCTCTTGGTTTTCTTTAACGAGGGAATTTCAGTAATAAATCTTTAATGATACATGTTAAGAATCCTTCATTAATTCTTGTCCACTTGTTTCTCCTTTTTGGGTGCTTTTATGTTGTATGTTGGGAAGTTCAAAGGAATATACAAAAAAACCCCATAAAAACAGTTAAATTTGGCACAGTCTCTAAAAGGGTGTTTTGGATGTCGAGTGTGATGTGTTCTCTTGGTAATAGCAGTTATATTACTTGTTGGTTAATAGCAGTTGTATTGCCATAATCTTGGATATGGGTACCGAGTTGGGCAGGATTTCAGAGGAAAAGGGAGAGCTGGTTTGTGTGCTGCTCGGTGCAGGGCAGTGGTGCAGATCCCTGGTGCCAGGCTCGCTGTGTGTGGGGTAGGCACAGCCCGTGGGGCAGGCACAGCCCGTGGGGCAGGCACAGCCCGTGGGGCAGGCACAGCCCGTGGGGCGCGGCGGGACGCGGCCCTGCCCGCACGGCCCCGGCCCCGCGTGTGCGGAGCCCGGCAGCGAGCGGCCGTCAGCGCGATGCGATGTGACAGGGACAGCTGTGACAGATCCGGGCTGACACGCGTGCGTAGCGCCGGCCGTGGCTGCGGGTGACGGCTGTCCTTCCCTGCAGGACAGCACAACGACGCGCGGATGAACCTGGCCATCGCCCTGACCGCCGCCCGCTACGGCGCTGCCACCGCCAATTACACCGAGGTGCGGCACCTGCTCAAGAGCGCGGACACGGGCAGCGGGCGGCAGCGCGTCTGCGGGGCACGCTGCAGGGACGTGATCACGGGTCAGTGTGGGATCGGGGGGGTGGGGGGTGCGGGGCGCACTGCAGGGACGTGATCACGGGTCAGTGTGGGATCGGGGGGGTGGGGGGTGCGGGGCGCACTGCAGGGACGTGATCACGGGTCAGTGTGGGATCGGGGGGGTGGGGGGTGCGGGGCGCACTGCAGGGACGTGATCACGGGTCAGTGTGGGGTCTGGGGGGTGTATGGGGTGTGTGGGGTGTGGGGTCTGCGGGGTGCACTGCAGGGACGTGATCACGGGTGAGTGGGGTCTGTGGGGTGTGCGCTGCAAGAATGTGCTCACAGGTGAGTGGAGTCTGTGGGGTGTGCGCTGCAGGGATGTGCTCACGGGTGAGTGTGGGGTGTGGGGTCTGTGGGGTGTGCGCTGCAGGGATGTGCTCACAGGTGAGTGTGGGGTGTGCACTGCAGGGATGTGCTCACAGGTGAGTGGGGTCTCAGGGGACACCCTGGGATAACACGGGAGGGAGGAGCCACTGCCATCTGCAAACAGCCCTAAACCTGCACAGGAGCCATCTTCCTGGGCCGTGCCATTAGTGTCACTCAGCTTCCACTTCTGTCACATTTCTCACTCAAACCCCAGTGTTTTGGCAGGCCAGACTGAGCTTTCCATCCCAGCCCTTCTGTCAAGCAAAGATGACATTGTAAAAGGCTCCGTGCTGTACAGTAGTAATCCCATTTACTGAGTCTGCGGGCTGAGACTGAAATCTCTCTTCTTGAGAGGCAGATTTCAGCTGAGCAACTCCCACCCCACCTGCCTCTCTTCTGCCCTTACAGATAAGCTGGAATTCCACTCTGAAACATTTTCTCTCAAATCTGGTGTTGGGTGCACACTTAGTTAATTTTTAGACCCCATCCCAGCTGTTGTGTTCAGACATGCAGGGTACGCTTTACAGTAGGTTGAGTTCATAGAGAGATGAATAACAAAGAGCATCAGTGAGCAGGGAACAAATGGTGTCTGTGATTGATACTGTTTTCTTTCACAGGGAAGGAGTTCGATGTCAGAGCCAAGTGTGTTATCAATGCCACGGGACCTTTCACAGACTCAATCCGCAAAATGGATGATCAGGAGGTGCCCAACATCTGTCAGCCCAGCGCGGGTGTGCACATCGTGATGCCTGGTTATTACAGGTGAGGCAGGGGAGCCTGCTGCCCGTGTAATCCATTTGTAATCTCTGCTGCTGCTGAATAAATCAGCTGGGAGAGACGCATGGCTGCCTTTGCCGCGGTTCGGAGTGCACAGTTTGATTCTGATTTTTATTTGTGTTTTTTAAAGAGCATCCTGGCGCTGTGCCGGTGAGAAGAACAATTTCATCTATTCAGAGCAGACTGAAGCCGTGTGGTTTTTAGTTAGAACTCCCCAAGGCAGGACTCCTGCTGAAGCAGAAGGCATTTAGGCAGCACATCCCCAGGCTTGTGAAAGCACCTGTTTCAGTGATGCCTTTGAGCTGAGTGTGCTGCTGCTTGGCCACCCCCTCAGGAAAACAAGGAGCGTGTAAAACCTTCCAGGGAGGTTGCACCTTCATACAGAATCTCTTGTCCTGTTAAATCATGGAATCACGGAGCAGTCTGGCTTGGAAGGGCCTTTAAAGATCACCTTGTTCTGCTGCCTGCCTTTACATGTGAAACTCCCTGTGCAGTGACTCTGCTGGCTGTGGCTCTGCTCAGAGGAAACAGGAGTGCAGCAGCACAGAATAAGTGATAGAAGGGGCAGTGTAATCAGTAATAATAATTACTACCACAGGCAGCAGAAGTAGCTCAGAGTAACACAACCACATTTGCTGTGGCCTCAAGCCCACCCACCCACCCGTGGGGGTTTTGGTGGACAGGACGTGCCCTCCTTGTTCCAGGAGGGGTTCCTGTGGCACTCTGCTCCCTGCAGTCTCCTGCTCCTCTCCCTGTTTGCTGTGCAAAGCCAAATCCCCTTCTCCCGAGCCAGCCTTGTCAGTCAGAACTCAAATATTACCTTTGGTTCCTGAAGTCATTAGCATCCTAATGGAAATTCCCCTTTATGGACTTAGCCCAGTTGTGTTGATACAGTGCCCTTGCAGTAATGCCTTGCACAGCCCTGCTCAGAATGGGAATTCAGCCTTCCAGTGCACCATGGGGTGTTTCTGCCAGAGCTGTCCCAACAGGACACCACCACACACTGGAAAATTGAGGCATTTTTGGCCTGGTGTAAAATCACCCCTGCATTCTCTTCTGGGTTTTTTTTTTTTCATTTTTTGTATCTTTCTCCATGGAAAATGGTCAAATGACCTGATAGCTGCTTTAAAGTACTAAAAATGTGGAGAAATGGGCTGTAATCCCAGTTTCCTCATATGCCAGGAGAAGGATGTGTGTGATTAGCTTTATGGCCCTACACAAAAACATGGAGAGCTTTAAAACCTGGACTCACTTGGTAAATTCAAAGTAGAAGATGGCTGGATACTCATGAGAACTCTGATTTATTTGTTCTGTAATAACCCAATAATTTTAATTGGAAATGTGGGGAATTCTTGTTCTCCATGTTCCCTGGTGTATGTCAGCATGTGGGCATTACTTTCCTTGGAAAATAGGATCTGCCCACACTCTGCCTCCACAGCACAGCTGATAACACTGCACTGAATTTCCTTGGAGTGGGGTAGCTGAAAGCAGGGAACTGTCTGCTAAATAGAAAACACTCGTGGGATTTAATCTTGGTTGTATCAGGCCTTCCTTCTCCTGGTGCCAAGGAACACTGCTCAGCACAGGAAGGTTGGCATTTCACCATGTCCACGTGTGCCCTGTGAGTGTGTTACAGGATTTTGGCCCACAGTCACACAAATGAATTTTCTTTTTAACATCTAGAGGGGTTTAGTTATAAATATAGTCAAGATTTTGTAAAACTAATGTTAACCTAATGCATTCACTCTCCATGGGTTTCTTGCTCATTGATGTCCTTCATTAATAGTCCCAGAATTCCTCCCCTCATTAATTAGGCTTCCTGCCTGGAATGTGTCTGTGCAGCCAAGGCTTTTTCCTCTCCCTTCTGACCAATTTCAGATGTTTCTGTCTTGCTGGAATTTTCTTCTCAGCTCTGCATTCCACATTCCAGGTAAACTTGCTTGTTGCACCTCAGTTCTCTATGGAAAGTCACTTTTTACTGTTCTTTAACTGCATTTGTGGTGCTTTGGTCAAACGTTTCGTCAAGTGGAGATCTTCCGTGGATCCAAGACCTCCCATGGATCTCCCAGACCTTTTACCTCTACATTTCTCTGTAAAGGCATTGCTTTATGCTTCGTATTATTTTCCAATCCTGAATTTGCCCATTCTACCCATCTTTAAAGAGAAATCTCACTACGGCTACACAGCTCTTACCTCCTTCTCCCATCCATGGTGGAATCGTAGGAATTCCTACCTCATGAAACCGTGTTGTTTCAAAGGTATTCCTGGCGTGCAGCAGCATGACTCCTGAGGCCTCAGGAAGGCCAGTATTTGGATGTTAAGATGCTTCTTTCTGATGCAAAACACCTTATTTTGCATTTGTTTGGGTGGTTCTTTAGTTATTTAAATAAGCTGGAACAAGCGTGGCAAAGGGCATGGAGAGAGAGCTTCCCAGGATAGCTGGTATCAGTGATTCAGTAAATAATTGGCATATGGAAAACAGTTTCAGCTTTTCCCAGCACTCACTGTGCAGTCTAAAGCACTTCAGAGGTGCTGTGGGGAAACTTAGTCTGAAGTCTTTGCTTGTTTCTCTTGCTTGTTTTTAACAGTTTTTATGAAATCACATTAAAAAAAAAAAGTTCATACTTTGAAGAAAATGTCTATAAAGTTTCTGAATTCTGATACTGTATATTAAACCTCTGATTTCCTCTGTCTCTAAATCAACAGCTTTTTCATTTTAAAAAGTAATCATTTGTCTGAGGTGATTTACCTTTCCCAAACCTGTGTTGACTTCCCCTATTAGATTGTACCTCTGCCACCATATGCCTAAGCTGTCTATAAATATCAGCTAAAATGGGTCTAATATACATGCTAGCTATGAAATTCTCAGCCTCTCTCCCAGCCTTGCCAGATATTGCCAACTTCTCTTCAGTAATCACTTCAGGCTTCTAGAAATGCAATATTCAGCGATTCAGCTTGAATAGGAAAATCCCACCCAGTGTCTTTGCCTTCAGACACTGCCTTAGGGTTTGAGTCCATTGAATAATTCCCCTCCGAAGTCCCTAACTGCCACCTAAATCTGCATCTCCTGCCCTCCTTCCCTGTGCTCCCTGTATCTCAGGAGCAGGGCCCAGCCTGAAGAGCCCTGACCTGACTGCACATGTTTGTGAAGGGAGTTGCAGCACCTCAAATGAAAGTCAGCATCAGTCCTTGAAGTAAAAATGTTCGAAACAAGGGGCAGTTCAGTGTTTTCCTACGTAAATGCTGTTTACCTTGAAGTGTTTATAAAAGCCTTTTGTTTTCTGAAATACTAGCAGAGCTTTGAAATAAGCCGTGAGGAGGTAGTGGGTTTGTACCTGTGGCTTTCTTTCTTACGTTACACCAGAAAAACCTGATACATGAATTAAAATCTCCTATCCAAAGCACTACGGTTTTTCATCTTTGTACTGAATCATTCTGTTGATCACTGAATCACTGGCAGAAGTAATGAAAAATGCCTGAGTAGCAGCATCCACCGAGTGTCTCTTTTGCCTTTTTTCCTCAAAGCACAGTTCTCCATTCAGGGCCACAGAGCTGGAAGCACTCAGAGCACATTCCTTAGTCCAAATCCCTCAGGGGTCTGTGGGTGTTCCTTCCTGCTGAAGTGGCAGGTGGTGACAAACTCGGGCTTAGTGTCACTGGAAGGATATTCCTTAAATGTCTTCATTTCTCTTCTTTGTTCTCCTTTCGCTCTCAATCACCACCCCTCACCCCTCCTGCTCCACCTTTATTGTGGAGGCAGATGGGAGGAATCACTGTGGTTTTATGTCATAAATACATCCACGGGCCTTGTTCCCCCAAACTTCTGGGACATCTGTTTAAAGCCATGTCTTGGCCACATGTGAAATGCAGTATTTGTTCATTTATTAACTCCTTTACCTGAGAACAGAGGCCGTGTCCCAGTCCTTCCCTGGGTGCTGGGGGTGCAGGGGCAGAGCCCGGGTGCCACCGCCCTGTTCTGAGCCAGGCCCTCCTCCCTTTCAGCCCTGACAACATGGGGCTGCTGGACCCGGCCACCAGCGATGGCAGAGTGATCTTCTTCCTGCCCTGGGAGAAGATGACGATCGCAGGGACCACAGACAGCCCCACGGATGTCACCTCACACCCCATCCCCACGGAGGAGGACATCAACTTCATCCTGAGCGAAGTGCGCAACTACCTGGGCGCGGACGTGGAAGGTAAGCCCAGGGAGCCCTTCCCTGGGGAGGGCTGGGGGCTCCAGGCGTTCCAGCCTGGGGAAGTGCTGCTGCTGAAGTTTCTGTGTCACTGGCAGCTGTGGTTCTTGTGATCTGGGTGTCTGGGAGCAGCGGGCTGAAGTGTCAGCATGAGCTGGGCAGTGATGCTGTTCCTCGTCATCCAGCCCAAGCAGCACCGCCACCGTCACCACTAACACACCTACCCATCCACATCCACCTGGTTTTGGGGCACCTCCAGGGAGGGAGACTCCACCACTGCCCTGGGCAGCCATCTTTCCTCCAGAGGGAGGGTTTGGTTTATTTAAATTATTCTGTGAAAGCATTTGTACTGCTGCGTTTCTGCTGCAGCATTAAAATGAATCTGGAAAGCACTCAGGCAGGAACATTGTAACATACTCAGGTTTAGAAAAACCTGCTGTCTGGAGATGGGAAATGCTCAATTCCTTGTTTCCTGAATTGGAGAGTTGATGTCTGCATGTTGTATGAAGTTCTGAAAGTGTCCAGGGAAGCTCCTGTTGAGTGTCTGGAGCAGCAGTTGGTGTTGAAAGTGCAGGAGACCAGGGAGGGAGATGAGAATGTGAATAGAACAAAGATTAGATGGGATATTGGGAAGAAATCCTCCCCTGGGAGGGTGGGCAGGCCCTGGCACAGGGTGCCCAGAGCAGCTGTGCCTGCCCCTGGACCCTGGCAGTGCCCAAGGCCAGGCTGGATGGGGCTTGGAGCAGCCTGGGACAGTGGGAGGTGCCCCTCCCCTGGCAGGGATGGGATGGGATGAGCTGTAAGGTCTGTCCCAAGCCAGGCCATTCCCTGATTTCCCACGTATTTTCCAGCAGCACATTCGGAAGCGTTCAGTCCCTCTGGCTCAGCCCAGCTGGGCCTGTGCTGGTTTTCCTGGGCAATTACTGTTTCTAGATGGCTGGAGTTGAAATAACAACGGCACTGCCCATATCAACCCTCCACAGCCCTGCCTCTGCTGCCAGAGCCAGTGCCAGGGTTATCAACTTCCACAGGCTTGGACACCTTCCAGCTGCTTAATTACAGCGTCACGCGTGCTGCTTTCTGTAGTTTCATTAGTTTATAAACCTAGTACAGGATCTTGTGGCTGTGATTAACACTTCATTTTGGCAGGTTAAACACGCTGGCAGAGCACCATTGATTTCGGAAATCCATTCCGTGTTCTTTGGGGGATGTTTTTACACCCTTTTAGTGATTTTTCAATTATCGGTCATTTGAAAGTTGAATTAAAAACATGTTCTAAAGACTGCAGTATAAAGCAAATTGGTAACTGCACTTAGGGTGAGGGCTGTGGATAAAGATGACTTGTCAAGAGGAAGTCTTGGAATAATAACCTTCAAGCTAGAGGAGAAGCTTGGAACATCTGAAAGGAAATGTTACACACATGTAACAAACTTTATTTTGATTTATAAAATGTATTGTAAGGACTGTTCAGGTTCACTGGGAAGAATTTTCATGGACAGGGGGATCAGGCAGGAGCTGCCCAGGGAGGTTTGGAGTCCCCACCCCTGGAGCTGTCCAGGGAACACCTGGATGTGGCACTCAGTGCTCTGGGCTGGTGATAAGGTGGGCATTGGTACAAGTTGGACTCGATGGCCTGGGAGGGCTTTTCCAGCATCAGTGCCTCTGGGATTCCATAGCCCAGCTTATCCCTGGCTCTGGGGGTTGCTCAGGGCCGAGCAGGGTGTGCAGCAGCCCCTGGCAGTGCCCAGCAGCCCAGAGGGAGCTGGGCAGCCCTGGGCTGGCCCTGCCTCAGTGTGGCTCTGCACAGTGAGAAGAGGAGATGTGCTGGCAGCCTGGAGTGGCATCCGGCCCCTGGTCACCAACCCCGACTCCAAGGACACGCAGTCCCTGTCGCGGAACCACGTCGTGACCGTCAGCAACAGCGGCCTCATCACCATCGCAGGTACCGGCAGTCCCCTCTAACTGCAGCTGTGCTGGCCTTCCCCAGGATATTTCATGCAAAAATCTTGTTCCGTGCTAATCCTTCAGCTGATACAACCAGAAGCTGCTCTGTCAGTGGCAGCAGGACTGGCTTGGAGCAAGCCTGGCACGATCATGTGCTAGATAAAAGACACAGATGTGTCTATAGTGTGTAACAGCTCTGTTCTTCCCGCTGTCCCCAAGTAAGGTGTGGGTGTGTGTTCCCAGGGGGGAAGTGGACGACGTACCGTGCCATGGCGCGGGACACCGTGGACGCGGCCGTCCGCGAGCACAGGCTGAGGGCAGGCTCCTGTAAAACCATGCGGCTGCAGCTGGAGGGGGCTCAGGACTGGAGCCCCACGCTCTACATCAGACTGGTCCAAGACTATGGACTTGAGAGCGAGGTGAGTCCTGGGTTCCTGCGTTGGAGGGGTTTGGTCTTCCCCTGTGGCCGTTTTCGGTCTTCTTTTCCCTGC
>WAAE01009345.1:0-12676 GCA_013400495.1 Nicator chloris | reverse complement strand
TTTAACAAAGTGCCTACAAGTATAAAAATGAATAATGTGAAACAATGAAACTTCTTGTTGCTTTGAGGTGAGATGGTAAACTTAGAAAGTCTTTGCTGTGGGTTGTAGCTTAGTTTGCTCTTATTTGTCTCTCCAGCGCTGGGAAAAAGCTTTGGCCAGGCCCTGGTGGGCCACAGGTGCAAGCTCTTGGTGTTCTCAAGTCTTTCGTTTAGAACAGGTTTAAACAGTTTTAAGAAAAAGGAAAAAAAACAGTCTAGGGAACTTTCCTGCCCTAGTTAGCTAAACTAACTAAAAGCAAAGCAGATCTCTGTCTTACTGATTTGTCTGTGACTAGCAGTGGAATGCAGAGGAGTCATAGCAATTTTTCAAAACAAACTTGGTACTCTTCTTTTTTTTTGCTCTTAGAACTAGTTTTAAAGGTACAGGACATAATATTTAACATAAACAGAGCAGACGATTTGAGATACAAGCAAAGCGTCATAAAGCCACTCTAGGACAAGCTGGCTTTGTCATCCATCCCCAACTAAATAATCAATGATATTACAAAGAACTTGCAAATAACTACAACTATGCACACACATATATATACAACTCTTTTCAAAGCACCATTCACCTTTTTTATCATAAATGAATTAATTGAAAACCATCAAAGGAAACATTTCTCTGTCCTTTGTATCACTGAAATGAAATGCACAATGCTACTGCTAATCTTGCTGTCCAAAATACCTTTGAAGTAAAGTTAACAAGATGTCAAAGAAAACTCCACCAAGTAGTGAAAGGCATATGTGCTTTTTCCCTATAACCTTGGGACTTCACTTTTCAAAAGCTGCTAAGCCTCCATACTGACAGGGTAGATTAAATTTATAAGGGGCAGTATCTCTGCAACACAGGACAACTGTTTATAGAAGATCTATAAACTGTGAAATATTAGTAATATGGTTGGAATAGTGACACTAAGGGTTGATTGGATCCAGCTAGCTCAAAACTCTGGCCCCAGGTACCAGGAGTACTGCTCTCGGAATACCAGCAGTCCGAGAGACAGTGCAGAACAGAGCTGTCTCTGCGGCTATAGTCCTTGTAGTGTCTAGGCTCAAAGCAAGGAATTAGAGAAGGCTCTCTCTCGTGGGTTGGTCAGAAGTCTTTACTTTCCCCAAGCCCGGGGCTCGAGAAAGAGGGAGAGCGGCGGTCCCGGGTAACTTTTAAACTGATCAGGGGAGGGGGTGGTACAGGTAGGTGATTGGCCCTTGGGAAGACGGGCTGGGTCAGGGGAGACATGGACAGGTGATTTGGGGATTACAAAACCTGGACAGGGTCAGGATAGGTGGACACAGGGATGGGGAGGAGACACCTTGGGATGGGACCAACCACAACAAGGGGAAGAAAAAGGGGAAACAGGAATGAACCATTTGTGAAATATAATCTTAACAAAACTGAATAGAAACTCATTACTACAGAATAGAGGTATCACCTTTATTTCTTAACAAGAAAATATCTTTTAACACTGTAAGGTGAGGAAGTTTAGGTGAATATTACCACGAATAGTGTATGAATATATTGCATGTATCAGTATGGGATTATCATGTGTATGTTTTCTTTAGGAAAGGTATAAAAACATGACTTCCAGGCTGCAAGGCAAACTATTTTTGTTAATTAGCAGATTTTGTTATTACCTTCTCATATATAATTTTTAACTTTTCTGTAATCTCAAATTACTTTAGTTCTGTGATTAACATCTGCATATTCAGTTGCAAAAAACTCAACATTAAAAGTCATGGTTATATTTTGGTTTGAAAATATGAAAGCATGCAATTAGTATTTTAGGGATAGTAGTGACAGACCTGCTATATTCAGAAATCTGTTATTGACTCTAACAGGAGTTGGCATGAGTGAAAAATGAAGGGTGGTTGTTAGTAATTTTTAGCATGAAAATGCTTTGTTGAAATCCCAGAACTGAAATTGTAGGATTTTTTGAAAAGGAAAATAAATATATTGGTGCTTCCTTTTTCCTTTGGAGGGTAAAAACAGCCTGTAAATTGTCATGAGTTTTATACAGAAGAACTTATCAAATTAAACTAAAATCCTTAAATATCACACAGCACTACATTGTAATTTTAATGCACACCTGAAAAGAAAAGAGGACTGCCAGGACTAAACTGTTGAGAGTATTCAAAAACAAATAGTAAAGGAGGCCTTTAATGCGTCCTAATTTCGTGGTTAGTCCTTTTTGGGTTTTTTTCTGTATGCTGATCATCTGCATTGCCATGGGTGAGTGGGCTGTGGTAGGCGTGGCAGGCTGCGGTGGGCGCCCGCCNCCCGCCCCCCCCCCCGGCCCCCGCCCCCCCCCCCCCCCCCCCCCCCGTCTCTGCCGCCGCCTCGCTTTGCTCCGGTAGCTCCCCGCTGCTTCACATGCTCCCCCCTCTTGCCGCTTCTGTCACCCACAGCTCCGCTTTTCACAGAGGGCGGGCTGAGAGGGGCCATGCCTCTAGGAAAGGTCCCCCCGGCCCCAGCCACTCGCTGCAACTCGGCTCTGGCTAAGGCTGCATAGCGCTGGGTGGCACGAATTCTTTTGTGATACTGTAAGTGTCCCCTCTAGGGTTATACGGATCGGGGGACATGGGGCTATTTTCTGATCTATTTCCCACAGCCCTGGTAGATTTACGGTTGGCCGTTGGAGGTGCAGGAGGAAGCTATATGGTTACCGCAGTTGTTGCTAGGCAACACAATTTGTCGGTGGCGACGGGTGGCTCTACACATGGCTCGGGCGGGGCCAGGCTGGCTGGCTTCCCTTCCGCCTTCTGGCGCACGCGCTCCGCCATCTTGAGAAAGTATCTCCCGCACCATGTGGTGAGCGCCATCTTGGGTGAGTGCCTCTCGTTCCACTTTCCTCCATCTTGGGGGTTTTTGGCGGGCTTTCTCCACAGCGCATTACGGGGTGCAGAGCCCAAAGATGGCCTCTGCAGCTGGGGTGTGGGTGGACCTGGGCATTCTGAGGATGGACCCAGTGCGGGTGGCAGCGGGGGAACTCTGGCAAATAACGGCTGCTTTCCCCTCAGTTTTTCACCCGCCGCTCTGCCCCGCTCTGCTTCCTTGGCGGGCTTTTTGGTGGGCGGTGTCCGCAGCATCTTTACTGCCGTCTCTGCATTTTGTTCGGCTTCCAACCACCCCAACAAGTCTGAAACAATTTTCAAGGCCTTTATAACGTTTAGTCCATGGCTCTCAGACCTCGCCAGCAGGGCTAGCAATGCCTGCTACATATAGTTTAGTCCCCATTTAGGTAAAAGGAGAATCAATACTTTGATTGTTATAAATGAAAATTTGAGTGTTATAAATCCCTTCCATTGATTATTAAGAAGTTCCTATTAACAGCNAGTACCACCATATCAAGAGAAAATGCTGTTTCTGCTGTCCCTAGACACCAAACGAGCCATCTAAAGACTACCATCGTGACGGCACAAGTAAGGTGACTCTATAAATGCAAAATTAATTCTCTCCATGAGTTGCAGAGTCCTCCTCCGGCGGCTACCCCTGGACTTTTCAAGCCTTTCATTGACTTCCTGGGGTTGCCTGTGAGGTCTGGAAGGTCTGACCCTGACTGCATTGCACACCACAGACAGGATCATCACAGCCTCCTCCTTCGAGTGGCACAGGCAAACCCAGATGGGTCCCTTCCCCACCTTGCTTTTCTAATAAAGAGCTGCATCTCTGAATAAAGGCTTCGGCCCTGTTCATTAAATTGATGATGAGGTTTTCTTCTAGTGATATCCATCTTGCCATGTTTCTGGCAGGGTTTTTTTCTATTTTTTCAGCTTTTCGCTTTTGTTCTTCCAGCTCTCATGCCGATTTGTTTTTCAGCTTTTCTGGCTCTCACGCTGCATGTATTTTTATACAGCCTGATGGGCTGTTCTGTCTCCCTTCGCTCTCTGGCGGGATGGCTGTCATCTTCACACAGGGGCACTGTGTGTTACGCGAAAGGGTCATAGGTAGGGAAATAGAAATCATGACTCGAGTCCTCTTGATCATGAGACAAACGGCACCGTTTTATTGTTTGGAACTCCCTTATATTGGGAGTTCAAAACTCCCGGTTCTAGACACTGACTGGTCTGAGTCTTAGCCCTGCCCACCTCCTTGACTAGTGATATGTCTGCTCTCTGGACTGACTGACTGGGCAGGTCTCTGTATGAGTTCAGTTGTTCACCCAGGGACCTGCCTCCAGAACGAACCAAGCCAGCCAAATTGAATTTGTTATGACCAGATTTATCTTGTCTAGCTAATAGATTAGCTACGATAGGATTTAGCTTTTATATTTTTCAAATCCTGTACTGATTTAGTGTATAACTTTAAAACTCCATAGCCTGTCAGCTACTGTTCTCCCATTTTATTCAGACAAAACAATTCCTCTCTAGGCCTGAAACTCCAGGATACCTTATTGTCTCAGGCCCCAAGAGATGTAAACAACAGTTAAATTGGGGGGACAAACTTGGAGAAAATTACTTCATTACCTGAAACTGTAATTGGAGGATTAACCCTGATATGTAAATGGACCAAACTTATAACTGTATGAAAAACTCATGACCATCATCTATCTTGGATGTAGCCCCTCTGTGGCAATGTATTTGCACAGCTTAGGCCACGGATTGCTGCACCCGCCAAACTGTGTGTAGTACCCTTATCAGAACCCTCAGGAATTCATCAAGGTTACCAAGACATAAACTATTCTAAAAATAAGAAAAGAAGAGCCTGAGAAACAACATACCAAGATTGCAAGAATAAGATAAAAGAGGCCCAGGAAGGCACAGAACTCTGACCAGTCATGTATCCTGAGATGGGTGCTGGACACGTGGACAAGATAGAGGAACCAATGAAGTTGTGCGTGATCGCGTGAACAAATGATTGTGAAATGTATAAACGTAGCTTAATGTAAACAATAAATCGGCTTCTGCTAAATCATATTGATCGGTTGTCTAAATGTCCTGATTCCTGCACCCCTCAGATGCTTTTGACTGCCCAAAGTGTACTTGTTGAAGACCTTTAATAAATACCTGTTTTTACTCTCTTAATTTTGTCTAGCCTCTTTTTCAGGTAGCCACTCCAAGGCATCAAACCTGTAATCTTTAACTTTTCTGCCTCAAATTCTCATCTCCAGCCTGCCACAGGGGGCAGGGGAACTGAGCGAACAGCGAATGGTTTGAAGTGTTTCAGCGGGAATATGTAACTGGGGAATACTATTCCTAAATCACACAAGTTGCTACCTGTGGCATCCCACCATGAAGGGGAAGGGAGGGGAGTACTCAAGATGTGTAGATGCCCATGGTCAAAAAGAAATGACACAAGTCAGGGGGTCCACAAAAGCTTGAAGTTTTATTAGTAAATTATACACACGGCATGGAAATTGGTATAAGTTAGTCACTTATCATATAGTGTTGCATTGTGTTCAAGGGGTTGCACCTGGGGGGGTCCCCGGGGGGCCCCTTAAGCTGTATGTTCGTTAGCAGCAGCAGGGAGGCAAGGAGACTCCACACAGCTTCTGAGTGTTATATATGTATACAAGAATAATTTGTCCTAAGTGGTTTATACTGTATATAAAATAAATCTGTCCCATGTAAGTTATATCTAACAAGCTGTCTTTGAGGGAGACCTTGAAACTCTGCGAGGAAACCTCCATTTACATGTGAAGACTGGGCAGAGAACCCCCGATCTCAGGAGATGGCCATGGCCAAAGACCCTCGATTCACACCTGATTCTCCCAGCTGATAAGCAGAAACCCATCAGCGAGTCGTTTGCCTCTATGGAAGATTTCTCGGAAGCGAATCAAGATAGGCATCCCTCCCAAGAAATCCTTTCAGCAAGACTGGAGACCAATATTTGTCCACTATGAATACATCTCCACAAAAAGAAGGACATTGTTTCACTGTGAAGCCCAAGCCTGGGGCTATCTACAGGGTATAAGAACTGGGGTGCCGAGAGGCAAAAACGTGGACAGAGAGAGGTTGGCGAGAGAGACGTGTCTCTCTGTTCACCAGTGTCGATTTCCTAGGCTCGACACTCTGTTCGTTTGATTGTGGCTTTTCCGAAATTATTTTGTAATCAACAAATTTCTTTTTATATTAATTTGATTGGCTGCTCCATCTATAACATGAGGGTGCTAATTAGATGAGGATTTATTGGGGGTCCGACCCCGGGGACCACCATGGTCTCCGAGGGAGGAGGGGGGAAGAAGGAGGGAGGGAGAGCCTAGGGGAGAGAGGGGACCGCCGGGCCAAAGAGAGCACATGGCCTTCTTGGCACAGCTTAACAGGGAGATTCAAAGTGGGTGAGGAATAAGACTTGGGCCAATGAGATTACAGATGCATGATACTTAGGGGAGGGTTACAGGCTTGGAATAAACTGTACACCTTTGAGGGGTGAGGACAGAGCATACCATTTAACAAAAATGTAACACCACAATATAGTTAAAACACACTGTGGTAAAATTTAAGGGGTAGGGTGACAGAGGAGAGAGACACATTAGAGGGGGGAAGGAAGGAAGGAAGGAAGGAAGGAAGGAAGGAAGGAAGGAAGGGAAAGAGAGAGAGAAAGAAAGAAGGAAGTCAGGAAAATTAATCCACAAACACCAGAGGTTTATGTACAAAAAGGAGACAGAGGAGGCCTGTAACTTTATTCGAATAAAGGGAGAGGCCATGGGCATTTCCCATGGGGTCTCTCAAATTTTTGGAGGATGCAGCTGCCTTTTTATCCTAGTTTCCCGGCCACATTTCCCTCTCTTTCCCCATTGGCTAAGGTACTTGAGAGGTACAGACTTCCCGAATTGCCTAATACAGACCCCTCTTCTAATATGTACCCCCGCTTTCTCTTTTTCCTTGTGTCTCTGTTCCTTTTCTCTAAGTCTAGGGATTTAGCATAGTCTTGAGTGAGTAACAGTTGTTTCAAGTAGTGGAATTCCTCTGGAATTTATGGTTCTCCCCATTACTTCTTTCACCTCTCAGTATCTGGCTTTATCTACCAGCAGACCCACAGTTTGTTTGTAAGGATACCTCCTTCTCATTCCTTTCACTCTGATGCCTAAAGATTTTTAGCTTTTTATATATTTTTCATATATTTGTAACTTTTTAGGCTGTTAAAAAATGGATATAACTTCTAATACTTTTCCTGCCCTCTCCCATAGTTTAACAAGCCCTTAGTAATGCATTCTTGAAATTCTGTTTAGTCTTGCCTTTATTCTAGCAAGGACACTTTGTTTTGCACCATATGTTGTAGACACAATAAAGTGTAGGGATAAAAGATTGGGGGGGTGTCTAATGGGGCAGAACCTGGTGGGAAATTACCTAACCAACTGCTCTTCTAATTGGACAATATTTGATAGACATACTAATCAACTAACCTTATAAAATTGTAGAAATACTGTATGACAAGTGCATATCGCTGATGGGAAAGACGTGTGCTAATGTCTTTACAAACCATTTGATGGGTGAAGGTATGGGTGCTACATCTTTGAAATGGGTCTTAATGTCTCTGCTAACTTTGGGCAGCAGGTTTGTTGCAGAGCACAGACAGCTTGGCTCCTGAAACAGTCAAGTGGGTCTGCACAAGCCTGAACTTCTGAACTTTGGGGTTAAATGACTGGTTCAAGGGGGGATATGTGGTAGGCGGTTCAGGAAGGCTGTACCTCCCTAGTACCTCAGCCAATGGGGAAAGGAAGACGGCAACATGCAGCCGGGAGTTTAGGATAACAGGAGGCTGCATCCTCCGAAACCACGCGGGCATGTGCCCCAGTGGACTCTCTCCCTTTATTCGAATAAAGTTGCAGGACTCCTGTGTCTCCTTTGTGGACACTGACTTTTCATAGCGTGATTTTCCATACAAGAAGAAACAAAATATGAGCAGATATAAGTGAAAAAATAACCATTTATTAACAAACAAAACTGCAATAGGCAAAAAATAACAGTAAATAATGACTACATACAAAATTGCTAAATCTCATTAACTCCATGGGAAGAAACAGAAACCCAGAATGGTGGGGTCACGCCCCCCTCTTCCCCAAGATGACGTCTGCCATGGGAAACCTCGTGTAGGGAGACAAAGGGAGAATGGCATCAGGCACCTTCCCCGTGTGAGATATCAAATTGTGATTCATGTCAAAAATATAATTGTAGAAATTATGTAATGAAAGCCTGGGATGAATATAAAAATGAGTTTTGAAAGATCAGCCAAGCAAAGCATGAAAGTAAACCTTTAACTTGTTTGCTTAAAGAATGCAATTATAATTGTTTGTGAGTAAGTGGCATAAGATTTAAAATGTGTAATAGTAAATTTTAGAACTTTCTTTTTGTGTAAGTATAATAAAAGAATTTGTAATTGTATAAGGAGGAAGTAATACTGGGAAAGAAAGGGGGGCCTATAGGAGATATTTTGAAGACGTGTTATCTTTAAACCTTGTAATAGCTAGAATAAGACTGCTAAATAGTAATAAAATACTAACAAACAGCTTAACAGCTTTTAAGATTATTATTACTTATAACAGATTAAGTATTTAAAGTATAAAGTTTAAAGTTTTAAGTTTGAGGAACTTATAACAGCTGTAGACAGTAAAAAAGGGAAGTAGAGCAGAAGGAAAGGGGGGACTCATCGCAGAGATATATATATATTTAAGATACGTTGGCTTTAAAAGATTACACAAGAAAAAAGGAAACACCTTGTAACATGCTTGCTAAAACTTACAAAATATATTTACTTACTTAAGTAAACTGTATAACAAAACATAATATCAGGCGAACTTAAAGAGAGGATGGCGAGATGAGACGACCACATTGGACCACCGACCCCACGGATCTTCAAAAAACCACAACTGCTGACTTGTGCCAGATCATGAAGAAAATAATTGAAACTTTGCAAAATTATTTATGGACATGAAGCACTTAGAATGGTATAAGAACACGGATGTTCTAGAGGATCATTTGTGCGTGTAGCTGGAGCAGTGACTCCCCACGCACCCAGCGCTGTTTGCTCACCCTTATCAAACAAATTAATAAATTTACTGTGTTGCTTGATATATTGGCGAGTCAAGCTTTTCATTCATAACACCCGCTTATCTCTCTGGCAGTAGCTCCGTTGAGAAGGACAGCTGGTATTCTCTGGCTCAAGTCTTGTGGTGGGTCTTTGCCTTCCTCATGGCAAGAGGTGGCAGGGCAGATGGCTGGAGCATGCTTTCACGCTTCGTCCGGGCACTGGTAGCAGGCTGGAGCGACTTGGACTGGAGTGGGGTTGCTCTGTTACTCACTGCCTTCTCTCCTCAACCCGGCGCTGCTGGCAAGCTGAGGGCAATCCAAACCAGAGTGGGGCTGCTCCATTTCTTTCTGGTATGGTGCCACAACTACAGGCAGGCACTTGTGGATTTCGCCTTGAGGCAGTCTAAGATGCAAAAGAGGAACAAAAGAGAAGGGTGTGAAAAATGAGATCCACTTTTCTGGTAAAATTTAAAAGGTTTAATAAAAAGACAATAAGAGAGACAAAAAGCAAAATAAAGATTTCGACTGGGTGCCTGGCATTCAGCCAAAAAGCAGTCTTACTAACTAAGCAACATTCTTTAAATGTGTCAGCCTGTTGCATACTCATTAACTACCATGCATTATTCAAACATTCCTTTGAATTTAGATGGTCTTTTGCTTGGTTTTTAACCTTTGACTTGCCTCCATTCCATCTTGGAGATTAAATCAATATTTTATTTCTCCTTGTGGTTCCATCCTTACACTCCCTGATAACAGAGGGACCATAAATTCTTCCTTTGGGGTTCTGATGTCTGTCACAGATAATCCAAAAATGTGAAGTATTTCCTGATTATCTTTACCATTCTCTGACATGAACAAAAGCATTTTAACATCACCTGGTTTCCATTATGCTATAGTCTAAGAAATATATTTATCACATTACTAAGTTTTGTTAACAGCAGAAATAAAAGAAACTATATTAATACAGCAAAGTTTTCCAACATTATACATCTAGCATCCATTTTAATATTTGCGAAAAACCAATAATATATTATGTACTTATAACAAGGGAAAAAAAACTGAAGCAGGGTCTCTGTCTTGAGCGAAGACCACAAGTCAAGAGCAGGCTCAGCTCCAGTGCTCTGACATTTTAAAGAGACTGCAGTAACTCCCGACTGCCCTGAGAATTCAGTTCTGGCGATGCCGCTGCTCCTTAAAGAGACAGTAACAACTTTTGGGCACAGATAAATATGAATACAACAACATTTTGGGTTGTCCACGACAGTGATGAATCAGCTCATGGATGGGAGACAGGGAGTCTTGGTTTGTGTAATATTCTTGCTGATGCACTGTCATGGTAGCAGTTGGCACCTGCTGTTCCTTAACCTGCAACAACCCCATGACAGAAGGGTCCTCTGAGAGACCAGGCAAACTAGACAGCTGTTTCACCTTTTTTGCACTCAAGGCAACTATACAGAAAGCCCACCGGTACCCTTTTGGGTCTTTCAAGTACCCTCTCCAGAGGTAGCCTGTGCCAAGACTACATGGGGCCATTCTCAGTGAGGTTCTTTTGCCACTCACTCCCAGTTAGGCTTACCCTACCCCCTAGCACAAACAGCTGTTGGGATCCCCTGTCACTCCAGAAATACAGATGGATTCTGCCCCTTTGTAGTCTAATGGTATTAGAGTACACTCTACACCAGTGTTTAGCAGAGCTTTATACTCCTATGGGGCTGATGTGCTTAATTGTCCTGGTTTCAGCTTATATAGACTTTGTTTTCTTCTTAGTAGTTTTACAGTGCTGTGTTCTGGATTCACTATGACCATAATGTTGGCAACACATTGATGTTTTAGTTGTTCCTAAGTAGTGCTTATTCTAAATCAAGGAATTTTTAGTTTCCCATGCTCTGCCAGTGAGCAGGTTCACAAGAAGCTGGATGGGAGCATAGCAGGACAGCTGACTCAAACTAACCAAAGGGATATTCCATACAACAGAATGTCATACTCAGTGTATAAATTGGGGAGAGTTGCTGCTTGGGGACTGGCTAGGCATTGGCCAGCAAGTGGTGAGCAATTGTATTGTGCATTATTTAATTTCTCTTGGGTTTTATCTTTTTCTTCCTCTCCTTCTTGTTACTATTATTATTTGTATTATTATAATTTGTATTATTAGCACGTATTGGTTTTGCATGGCCTGGTTTTTTGGTAGCAGGGGGCCACCTCTGCATCCCCTGTGAGCAGCTGCTGGAAGCTTCCACCATGTCCAGCAGAGCCAATCCCTGATGGCTCTGAAGATGGACATGCTGCTGGCCAAAGCTGGGCCAATGAGAGAGATTGGTAATGCGTCTGTGATGACATATTTAAAAAGAAAATCAAAACAAAGTCACACAGTTTTTCTCCTAGTCAGAGAAGAGGAGGAGGTGAGAATATGTGAGGGAAAACAAGATGGCGCCACCAAGGTCAGTGAAGAAGGAGGGCGAGGAGGTGCTTCAGGCACTGGAGCCGAGATTCCTCTGCAGGCCGTGGTGAAGACCATGGTGAAGCAGGTTGTCCCCCCGCAGCCCATGGGTCCACAGGGGATACAGAGATCCACCTGCAGCCTGTGAAAGAGGTGCCCACGCTGGAGTGGGTGGATGCCTGGAGGAGGCTGTGATCCAGTGGAAGACCCAGTGGAGAGAGGGGGCCCCTGCTTCCAGGCTGGAGCAGCCTGTCCTTGGAGGACTGCACGCCATGGAAAGAGAGACCTACATCGCAGCAGTTTTGGGAGGACTGTTTGCCCCAGGGGGGAATTCACATTGCAGCCAGTGTGGTAGGACGGCTGCTTGTGAGAGTGGGCCCATGCCGGAGAAGTTAATGGAGAACTGTCTCCCGTGGGAGGGGCCCCACAGCATAGCAGGGGAAGGACTCCTCTCCCAGAGCAGTGGAAGAAAATTTCTGTGATGAACTGACCAAAACTCCCATGCCCTGTCTCCCTGTACTGTTGGTGGGAAGGAGGGAGGGGCTGGAGGAAAAAAAAATGTTTTAAGGGCTTATTTTACTTCTCATTATCCTCCTCTGACTCTCTTAGTAATAAATTCACTTTGCAACCTTGAGTCTGTTTTGCCCTTGGAGTGTTTTCTCCCGGTCCTTATCTCAACTCGTGAATCCTTCGTTAACTTGTTTTTTCTTCTCTCCTCTGCTCAGCTGTGGCAGGGGAGGGTGCGCGAGCAACTCTCACGTGTGCCTGGCATCAAACTGTGGTGCAGGGGTGTTAGGGGTTAGATTTGTTCCCTTTTCTTGTAGAATTTTTATCTCATAAGTTGCTAAGAGACTAGCTACTGAGTACTTAAGGGTACTTGGCTGAAACAAAGGAAGTGGCTAAAAGTTGGGAGGGGGAAGATAACGTATTTGGGGGCAGGGGAAACAAGGGCAGGGGACAAGCAGAGTCTCACTTGCTCTGGGCAAGGAAGGAGGACAGCGAGGCTGTCGGTTTTGGCTGTGAGAGGAGTCTACGGTCGACATTAACTCCGGGGAAGCTACCATCACTTAGTGACCTCTCAACGCCCTGCCCTGCCCGGGACATCCCGCCATTCCAGCTACTACCACAGAACTGCTGATTCGTCTCATCTACTAACCGGGATTCTCTACTGTTTTAACTCTGCTCTCTAGAAAAAACTGAGATCAGACTTCCCTAGGCTCTGTGAAGCAGAGCCCTC
>WAAE01009343.1:0-13148 GCA_013400495.1 Nicator chloris | reverse complement strand
CTTTGTCATTACACAGAAAGTCAATCCATGACCTGCAGGGGTAGAACATCCATTTTCAGGGTCAAGGTATTTTACTGAATAAAATCTCACCATTCTATTTTCTTTTTTTTTTTCCTTCCACTGGTTCACTTCCTAAAAACATAACTTTTTACAATGCAGGATTTTCTTATTTGCCTGAAGAACAAAGTAAAATTAGAGAAATATTTTAAGAATGTGTTTTATAAATGAAATAAGTAATGTCTATCAGTGATGGCTGTTTTTGCCAAGTTCCCTTCTGGACTACTGTATTTATAAAGGGACCAACAGTCTGGTTGAGGGATTTTTATATTATCTAGGGAACAAGGAATGAAATAGTTCCAAGTGTCTTATTTTCCATCATTTGGAATTTGATTTAAGATGTTTTAGACTAATTTAAAAAAATCCTGCCTCTGCAGTCAAAGCAGTATGCATTGAACATTGAACCTTTTGAAACCTGTTTGTTTGAAGCTTCAGTAATCTGCTCTTGTATGGGAGGATGATTTTCATGGTTCTTTATTGCTTTATTTCTCCACCTTTCTGCTTGAAAGTCTGCTTAAAGAGAACTTGTTCTGAAACTGCATATAAGTAATTTTGTCTCAAGAATTCTGCTAGGGAAATTTTTTGCTCTACAGTGAAAAGAATCAGGTGATATATTTAAAAAATATGTGTACATGCCTTTGGCATTTTTCACATGGAAAAATTATTGTTGCTATTTGCACTTCTTATGCCTTGAGGAAAGATGATTACGTATTTTAAATGAAAACACTTAAAAAGGTTACAAAAGACTGAACAGACACCAGGTCCTGATCAGTTTAACCAAGAATGAGCTATATAGCAAGGTATTTCCATTTCTCCAGCCGTTTTAACACATGGAGACCAGAAATTTTATAATAATCATATAATAATGCCCATATTTCATTAACTATTTGTACAATAAAGATTTTATATATGGTATATGAGGCCACTAGCATTATTATTACAGTGGTGGGATTTTGCTGATGTTTCATGTAGGGCTGAAGGGCTGCAGTGCTGATAAACTTCCTGAATTTTCCTGAATGCTCTCTGAATGATTTTTCTGTAACAGTTTTATATCAGGGTATCATATGAAATGCAAGAATTGTGCACAAAAGGGTTTATATTCAATCCTTTCCTTTTCTTCTGGACAAAGACTGCATAGCTAAAGGATTGACACACTACAATGTTAGCACCATTTAATTTTTTTTTTCTGAATATTATATTATTTTTCTGGATATGATATTACAGCAATCTAAGTTAATATTAACCCTTTCCACCCATGGTAAGATGCTCATCCAAGAATGATTTTCATTTAAGAATGTGAAAGTAAGTATTCCTCTTTTCCAAACAGTACTCTGCATGTATCCACTAGGGCCAAGGACAAAGACAGGCCATGTCTGCTTCCTCACCTATTTTGTTCATTCTAATCATCTTTTCCTGCAGGCATTTGGATGGTGAAAACTGGTTTCTGCTTAAATTTATATGATGAATTTTTCATCACTGGTTCTTTCCTTTGATCTTCATCATAACAGAGTAGATATAAATACTAACCAGACAGTTTCATATGAACGCAAATATTAATTTTAATTTAATCAGTGCAATTTAAAGCTGTATTACAATTTTAGTACCTCTGATTAGCAAATCACTATACCAAATAATATCTCTGATTACCAAACTGTCTGAACATATATTTTTTTTCTCTTTGCTAAACCTAATATATATTATCAGGAAAGAATTTATCTGCTTTCTCTTTCAGAAATCTTTTCCTTTTCACCTGACACAAGATATTTATAACAGGTGCCTACAAAAATAGAAAAATATTTTTTGACTTTTTCACTGCGCATTTATTTTGCTGGTCTTCCAAAACACACATTTTCTCTTAGGTCAAACCATTTCAAAACATTTCTGTTTGTGATCTCCAATACACAATCTGGAAGCCACAAAGTCACATCGTCTGTCTTTGGAATGGTGATTTCCAGGGTTTGAGATTATATCTTGCATTTATACACACAACCAAGCATATTCCCTTATTTCTTAAAGCCAAAATAATCAAAAAAACCTTCTATGATGTTGTTATTTTTCCTAAAACATATTTTATTTTTTTCAGTGAAGTGCAATTTTCAAAAAAAAAAAAAAGGTATTTTTTGAATAGGGGTGGAGAGAATTATGTATGTGTTTTTATGGTAGAATCGCTAGTCAGTGATCTGCGCTACATCACAGCTTTATACACGTGCTATAAAGTTAAATGCCTTACATGCAGGTTAGTGCTCTTTTTATGTTTTCAATATGTTCAGAGTAATCTTTCCCTTCCCTTATATCTTGAGAAATCAAAGCCAGCTGTCTCTTTGATTTGTTCCTACTGCAGAATGCCATAAAAATACTTCTACCTTCAGCCTGTCCTGTATCTGTCATTCCAGAACAGGTGGAATGGTTTGGTCTTGGATGAATTCCAAGAGATTAGCTTGATTTGTGCTGATAGATGCGAATTTCTCATAGTCTTCTTAATTCCACAGGGGAAATCCCAAAATTGTAGAAAAATCTAAACTCATGGGCTTTTTGGTTAGTTTTGTTAGCTAGCAAAATCCTAGCCACTATCAAGCAAAGCATGTATGTGAAACCTGATTTTGCTTTGCTGATGTATCTGGTGTGCCCAGCATTGGCCACATCTCTACATATGGTTAGGATTTCCATAGTTCCATGCTTCAGGCAGGGCACTGAAGGGTTCATAGAAGAAAAAGAAGAAGAAGAAGAAGAAGAAGAAGAAGAAGAAGAAGAAGAAGAAGAAGAAGAAGAAGAAGAAGAAGAAGAAGAAGAAGAAGAAGAAGAAGAAGAAGAAGAAGAAGAAGAAGAAGAAGAAGAAGAAGAAGAAGAAGAAGAAGAAGAAGAAGAAGAAGAAGAAGAAGAAGAAGAAGAAGAAGAAGAAGAAGAAGAAGAAGAAGAAGAAGAAGAAGAAGAAGAAGAAGAAGAAGAAGAAGAAGAAGAAGAAGAAGAAGAAGAAGAAGAAGAAGAAGAAGAAGAAGAAGAAGAAGAAGAAGAAGAAGAAGAAGAAGAAGAAGAAGAAGAAGAAGAAGAAGAAGAAGAAGAAGAAGAAGAAGAAGAAGAAGAAGAAGAAGAAGAAGAAGAAGAAGAAGAAGGGTTCTTTCAGACATCCTGCACCACTATGGCATTATTAAGCTCATGACTTCCCCTTTGCCTTACTTGCAAGGAGCACCTGTGGGAAGAATTTATGGACATCTCTCCCATTGCTCTAGGACCTTCCTCTTCAGTTGCCATTGGCTCGTGTGCTTTATATAATCAAGAGGTAGCTCTACTTTAGGTTGGAATGATGTGGCTAATCGAGGGTTTATATTGTCCTTTCAAATGCCTGTCACTGGAGATAGGCTGGAGATCAGTATGCAACAATTTTCAGTAGGAGGTATCAGCCTTTTCTCTAAGTCCTTTTCTTTGTACATTGTAATTGTGTTGCATATATTTTTCTTGGTGTAGATATCCACCTCTGTGGATAAGAAGCAGGTGTTAAAATAAAGATCTCAGTTTGTCTGAAAATAGTACTCTCAAACATATTTTATACTCTCATTTGATAGTCGTCTTTAGCTTCATAATTAAGCTCAATATCCTGCTATCCTGATGGTGTATTTTTATAAAAAGAAACCATACACTTTTAAAATTTTTCTTCCTTTTATTTGACTTATTTAACAGAAGATGTCTGCAAAACTTATGGAAAGCAGAATATTTTGGTCTGCATATACTTTTTCTACATTTTTCTATCACATTCTTAATATTGCTGGACTATGTTAAATGACTGGCATGTCTGTGTCCATTTTTCATCTCTGTTGATTAATGTGTCATTAAACCAAATATTAGCTAATTCTTATGAGATAACAAAGATTCCACCTACCTCACTTGTTTGTGGGCTATCTGTCAATATTTATAGTGACTTTTGAATAATGCCTCAAGAGATTTCTGATTTGTTTTGCCAAAATTTGAACCTTTTTCTATGTGTAATGCAATCAATACAGTTAACCACCTGTCTTTAGAGTAATGACTCCATTATTCATTTTGTGCAAAGTCAGCATGCATTGGAATGAAGTTCTCAAAAACATATTTATCTCTAAAAAGAATAATTTTTCTACATCATGCAGTCTCCTTATACATATTACACAGTTATCAAAGGTTATTATTGGTTCTTAAAAGACCAGTGCAAATGTTTGAACATACGAGAAAAAAGCTCCTCCAGCCTCCTGTTGCCTATCATGTTCTTGTGGTTTTTTTCGTTCAAAAAATATCTGTGAAAATAATACCAGTCAAAACTTCTGTGGTGGTATGGTAGAGATCTTTACATTCAAACAATAAAGGTGAATGCCACTGAGTGTTTCTTTCCAATTATGTTTCTATCACCATTTTCCATTTGCTCGAGCTCATATTGCTGACATATTTCCTCCTTATCTCCAGATTCTTTCCCTTAGCCACAATAACAGCACACACCATAGTTATTCTTCTCTATGGACTTATGTCTTTCTTAATTTTGCAAAAGCAGCAGTACTAGACCAGAAGAGTAACACTGAATTTTATTCCAGAATTCCGTTTGCAGAATCTGCTATTTGTCCAAAGTCTGTATTTCAGTAAAGTACTGAATGAACAGATTGTCTGTTCCTTTATTTGTAGTCTCTTTTGAAGAGCTTGAATAAGCATAGTCTGATACCTCTTTGCATGTTCGGATGTCTGCTGTCAGGAGTAGTTCATTTAGACTTACAACGTGTCACCAATTTGGCATAAGTTGACAATTTGCTTTTCAAAATTCTGTGTCCTTTAAAAGCAGCATTATGTAAATCTTCCTTGACATATAAAATGGAATTGAAGAGAAAACAATGGTCTTAAATATTTCTCATTCCAATTACTATCTCTGTGCATTCAACACAGATTGTGAGACATGTTTAGTTTTTCCAGAGATTTTTTTTGTTCTAGCACTGCAAAGATATAGAAGATCTAGAGATGCAGAAGATTTAGAAGTCCTTCACTGTGAACTTGTGCTGCCTATAGCATGCTTTACAGGTAGCCAGGTTTGTCACCCAAAGCATAAACTGAATGGCCTCTTTGTGTCAAACCTTCCCAGTATTTCCCTTGAACCCCATCACCGTCCCTGTTACGGCTGACTGTGGAGTTTTCTTTGCTCTCTTGCTTTGTCACCCCAAAGCTGTTCCAGGAATTTGTTTTAATGTTGTTATTGATCCCAATGAAAATACACCACCTTGCTTCCAGTGTAGAATTGAAACTTCTTCCAGTCATACAAGAGATTTGTTTCTCCAAACACCTGACCATACTAGGTCAGTTGTCTCAAGGTCAGGACAATATTCTTGGAAGACTCCACTTGGAGCTTATGACAAAAGAGGAACCACCATGAAACAGACCAGAAGGATATACTGATCCTTGCAATGCTGAAACGACATAGTGGCATTTTGGGACATGGTTTAGCGGTCAATACTGTGGTGTTGGGCTAACCAAATATTACTTGGACTCAATGATCTTAGAGGTTTTTTCTAACTCAATGATTTAATGATCTTGGATTGAAGACTCAACACTCCTTTTCTAGTTGTTTCCAATTCATTCAGCATGTGCTTACTTAGTCTTTAACAGGAATCTGGAGGCACCCAAACTTTCCATGTCTGCTTTGATTTGATCTGTCTAGATCACAGAACTCTGAGGGAGGCAGGCTGTCACCCTCTGTATTTTCTACAGAAAGCCAAACCATTTTCACTTGCAATTGAAGTGTGTCCTCTCCACCCTGCCACATCTCACCACCATCAGCCTAGTCTGTGCCAGGCTTTGCTGACACTTCACAACAAACTGGCTCTGCCTATGAATGAAGAGAATCTTATTCCTGCCTGTGTGGTCTGACAGACAGCACTTT
Organism: Nicator chloris; assembly: GCA_013400495.1. Lineage (NCBI taxonomy): Eukaryota > Metazoa > Chordata > Aves > Passeriformes > Pycnonotidae > Nicator > Nicator chloris. Next base: position 7,207 of record WAAE01009343.1, on the reverse strand, counting down.
CATATTCAACCACATCCCAGTGCTTATGTAGCACAGAGATTTCCCATGAAAATGGGGATTAGGAAAAAAGCCCAACCTCTTAACACATTCCTACCCTATATTTTTGGTGGCTCTTGAAGCTTCAAAAAGAAGTAGAGGATCAGGAGAGATGACTATAGCAGAGATCCTAAGGACCCCTTCTGAACACACCCTATGAAATTTCCAAGTAAATATCTTTATACAAGATCAGGACCCTTAAATCCCTTTATAGATGATACAGCACAGTTTATACACCTAGGATGTGACTTATTAAATCCCACAGTTTGTCAGATGACTCACTAAGTGACCGTATCTATTGCCCAAAAAGGAATTCAAAGAAGACGTGGTTGAATGCAGACATTTACACTATAGACACCACTGGACTGCTAAATTCACTCCAAATATCTTGATTCCACCACAAATATTCCAATGAAGTGGTCAGATGCTGCTTTCCTGCTTGTATACAGAAATGCCAGTGAACATTTTGTCAGGTTCACAGTTACTGGGCTCATTATATCAGTGAGGAAATTCTGCCACCACCCCTTTGAAGAGAAGATATTTAAAAGCATTTAAATAATATTTTACAGTTTATTTCAGACCTCATGTTTTAAATGAGAGTGGTTTGAAGTGTTAAACACTTTTTAGTTTTAATGAGTGAGTATACCTCCAGCTGTTCTGTAAATAACCAGGAAATGAAGGCCAATTGGTTCCCATTTGCAGTCTGAAGCTGGATGAGATCTGCTTGCACGCTTCACAGTTTGCAACATCTTTACACAGATTTCTCTCTTATTTCTCAATAAATACACATATTAGCTTTATCAGTGGTCTCATGCTTTATAGAAAATAGAATAAACCTTTTTCTCAGGTGCACCACATCCTTTAGTCTTACTGTCACATTGAAATACTTTTGATGTTTGGCAATTAAATTAATTAAATTTTCTTCCTTTTTTTCCCCTTCATTTTCTGTGAGATGCTAGCTTGTAATTAGAACAGACTGTATCTCATTTTTCTCTGGCAGGTATATTTTTTTTCATTCCATAGATAAGAAGAATTCTGATACTACATTTCTTATGTACCAGACCTGTCTTTAATTAATTAATAATCTTCACAGAAAAGACCAGTTACTTTTGTCATAGTACAAATAGGTCTTCTACTTTGTTTTCGGTGAGCTATTAAATTAACAAAAAAATTCACCTTATCTTTTTTTTCTGTTTTGTAAAATCTGGGAGGACACAGACTTGTATGATCTTCCTTTCCCTTGAACCACAATTATCTGCTGAAATGTGATTACGTGGGACAAAAGGCGCAGTCTATATGCATGTGAAATTGCTTTTGACAATCCTGTTCTCCGTCTGAGAGAGCCATAATATTGTCAGTATCTTTCATGGCACTTGTGGCATCAGTGATGATAAAGCATAAGCATCAGGAGACAAACCTGTCACCAACAAAGTGCCCTCACAGCCCAGAAAGACAAGCATGTCCTGGGCTGCATCAGCGTGGCCACCAGAGAGGGGCCTCTGCTCTCGAGACCCCACCTGGAATACTGCATCCAGCTATGGGGCCTCAGCACAGGAAAGCCAGCTGTTGGAGTGGGTCCAGAGGAGGCCACAAAGATCAGAGGGTTGGAACACCTCTCCTGTGAAGTCAGGCTGGGACAGCTGGGATTGTTCTGCCTGGGGAAGGAAAGGTTCCAGAAAGACCTCAGTGTGGCCTTCCGGTACCTAAAGGGAGCTTGTAGAAAGTGGGGAGAGGGTGTTTTTATACGTGCAGTAGTGACAGGACAAGGGACAACGGTTTTAAACTGAAAGAGTTTGAAGGTTTACGTTAGGTGTTAGGAAGAAATTCTTTGCCCAGAGGGTGGCAAAACACAGGAATAAATTGCCCAGAGATGCTGTGGATGCTCTGTAGCCGGAAGTGTTTCAGGTTGGATGGGATTTTCTGGGGCCCTGAGCAACCTGATCTAGAGAGTGGCACCCCTGACAGTGGTAGGAAGGTTGGAACCAAATGAACTTTAACATCTCTTCCAATCCTAACTCTTTTATGGTTCTTTTTCGTTTTGAAAGGCAGAATTTCATTCTACTATACTTGTGAGCTAGCAGCCATGAAGATTGAACTCCTAATCACTGCATAGATGACTAAAAGCATATGGTTTTGGAAGACAAAATTCCTCTAGTACTGTGGTGATTTTTCCAATGAGTATTTGTGACGTTATGACAGTGTCTCTGCATTAAACTTTTAGCAGAATGAAACGTTCTTTAGAAAGGTTTTATTCCTTCTTCAGGAAGTTTATGGAACGCCAATGTCTCCATTAGGTGTCAGGACACAAAAATCTGATTGTCATTCTTGGGCTTTCAGCACGTGTTTTGGCCATTTTACATCAAGTGTCTGGTTCATTTTGTGCTTCATCCCTCATTTCTCTCTGGAGTTGAAAGAAGCTATAGTTTTATTATGATATTTAACTTGCATGAATTTGTTCAAGTGTTTTTTCAAGTATATGAATCTCTACTGTAGACTGCTTGTTAATCTTGACACAGCTGATTCAGAGGGGCTTGTTAGAACCCAGAGGTTTGGTATGATCTCTGTTTTGTCTTATTATTTGATATAATGGGAGTGACTCAGTATAGGCTGAAAGAACTATTCCACCATTATAATTTAATAGTTCAGACTCCTGCCCATTAGTGAACATGACCATGTGACCTGGACATCTGGTTTCCCACAGCTAAAATGATCTTTCTATTGTTTCCATGCCCTACTTGGAAGAAAACTATGTACTGGATTTTCTCCCTCATTTTCAATAGCTACTTACCAAGAAAAGTTGAGATGCTGGCTAATCCACAAACAATATATCATGTTTTGCATTGTTTGAATAAACATGAAATAAATAATAAAACATTTCTGGTGCAAGTATTCAAAAGTTCTTGTATAATGTGTGAAGTCACAGTTTGGCAATGTCTGTGTTTGCAATAACTTACTGTAAGGGCTGAATGTAGATTTGAAGGTATTTTGTCACAGATTCAACACCAGTTGGACTCATTTCACAAAGCTTCTTTATTCTTTAGAAAGGAAAATTAGAGTTGTCAAAATCTTTATTGCAATTTAAACTCTCATTATAAGTGAAATACAGGTGTCAAAGATATCTTTTCAGACAGCAAGTTCAGCCAAGAATTTCTGTGGAAAAAGAAACAATCAATTGGTATTGCCAAATTCCCTGACATGTTTGGTACAGTTGGTATTGTGTGTTTTCTTCTTTACCCTATATGTTCACATCTCTGCTTTCTCTGGGAGCTATTGTGACTAAACTCTCTTTTTTGTTTTCAGGCTACTTTAGAAAAACCTCCAGGGTGTGTGATGAGTCATCCAGCTTTTCTTTAGGTATTTTGTCTTCTGTAGAAATCAGACAGCACCATTATCCATTTCATACTGCTTTCCTAAGATTGCCTATTCAAAGGGACAAAAGCTTCAGCCCTTGAAATCATTATTTTACTCATAAAATGTCTTTAATTCACATTGAAAAATGGTAATACATTTTGTTTTGGGAAGACGCCAGTCCTTATTAATTCTCTTTTGTACCCTGCAATGAGAAAAACCTGTGTACCAAGAAATGGTGCACCAGTTTTCCAAATAACTTTTATTAAGAAAAGCAGTGGAATTCTCATTTAAGACGTCAAACAGGACATTGTATAAAAAATGTCCCTCCTTCCCTCTTATCAGCCAAGCTAGTCACCTCATCATAGAATGTTATCATGTACCCTGTTTACTGAAAAAAGCATGCATTATATTCTGCTTTCTTTACTATGGTTCCCTTTCATCCTGAACTCCACCAATATCTGTTGTGATTGGAAATTATCGTCGTCCTGGGCAGGGCTTCAGGTGGCCCTGCCAGAGCAGTGAGTTTTGAGCAGATGACTTCCAGAGGCCCCTTCCAACCTCAGCTACTGTGTGATTCTGTAATTCTGTGAAAGTCAGAGTATTTTAGATCTTTCACAGTCTTGCCTGCACTTCTCATTTCTCAAAATCTTTTTTTCCCCCTGGATTGACTATTATTGTCAGATATGTTTAGGTTATATTTTGTTTGTTACTATTTTTTTTTGCCTCTGTGGCAGGAGGGAGATAAGAACGGCTATTTCCCTGCAGCTTGGCCATTTTGGATAGTGAACCTTCCTTTTTAACTGTTTGTCTTCAACAAAGGAATAAAAACTTTCCTCAGTACTGGTGCTCTGGAGAAGCCAGATTGCACAAATTAAAACATGACTCAAGTTTTCATATACAGAGCTGTTTCCTCTTAGTGGTGGCTGCAGGACAGTACCAACCTCTTCGTGATCTTCTGGCTTCTTTTGTATTTCACAGAGAGGCAGATTTGACATTCCAACACAACCTGCTCATGGATCTTCTGGCTTCTTTTGTATTTCACAGAGAGGCAGGTTTGACATTCCAACACAACCTGTAAGTAGGCATCATATATTCCTGCATATGCTATTCTCTTTCATGTTGTGATTTCCACTTTTCAACATCCTGAATAGGAGAAAGCATTTTTCTGCTGTCTCGGGAAGGCAGGAAAAAAGCAACAACCCTGTGGTGGTCACAATTGCTTTCTTCTGTCTGCAGGGAGAAAATAATGATTTTTCTCTCCTCCTTTAAGTCATGTCCTTGTCTCCATAGTGAGCCTTATCTTAGTCCCAAAGCCTTGAATTTTCCACTGTGATCCTACTAGTGCTTGCCCTCCTTCTCTTCTGCTTTACAATGATTTCTGCTCCCACCCTTTTTCACATTCAAATTTGTAGTAGCTAATTTTCCCCTAATTCCCAGTTTCTGTATAATAGCAGCAGAGGTGCTACACCTCTGCTTCTCCACTATACCCACCTGCCCTTCCCTCCAACACTCATCTTTCCTTCCATGTTTCCCTTACCAAATCCTTCCCATGACTCATGCAGATTGATCATGCCTTCTCATTAAGGATTGGACTGAGAAACTGACTCCTCTTTGTCCCTGGAGGAATTGATAGAAGTCTTTTCCAGTGTTATTTGTCTAGAAAAGCAGAATGGTAAATAGATGATGATGAGGCAGATGTCAGCTTTATCTTCTTATGACTATGAGGGTGCTTACTCTCTCCTGATCCAAATAAATTCTGCATGTTGCTGTGACTGGAAGAATTCCCAGGCACAAAATCTTTTCATAAGATATTGTTAGACAATAAGACTACAGAATGAGAAACATTACATATTATAAAATATCCCTTTCTCATTTAGTTCAAACACTCCAAATACCGGTTTAGGTTCTGTTGTCAGGTATTTAGCTATATATGTGTTTGTACATGCATACATTCACAAAGAGGTTTTTAGTGAGACCAGATCCATCCTATCTCTTTTCTAACCTCAATAAAATGACTGTAACTTTATAAATGAACTTGGTTCTTGAAGTCTGCAATTTTAATGTTGGTGCATTAAGTGCTGTTTTAGACACAGTCTCAGGCTGTCATTTCATTATTTTTTTTCTTTTATCCTAGTGTGGTACAACTACAACTTTATATAGACAGCAGTAGCAAACAATTGCTCCAGGTAGACAGAGATATTTATGACTCTAACACACAATCAGTACAGAGAAATTCTGGTTGAGCAGTGCAGGCAGGAAATGGGGCAAAATCTGGCACTGTAGACTCCACACTATAAACTACTATGTAATAATTAGTTTAAAAAATCATATCTGGAGTTGGGCAAAACTGGATTTAGGGGACAAAGAACAAGACATAACACAGGTAAAATGCACCTTATATAGTGCATTTGGGTGCAAGCTGGTGTTACAGACCAGTGAAGAGAGAAAAGTCTAAACAAATATAGATGTGAAAAGTGTTTTCTTTTAGATTGACATATTCACTTTTTGAATATCTTCATATTAATATGATATAAGGATCTGTTAGAATTTTAAGTGGGACTCTGATCCATGTGGCAATGAGTTCAAGATGTAGTAGGAAGCTTAAAATGGAAGAAAATTTGTTATTTCAATAAGAATGGGATAAGAGGTTCCATCAGCCTCAATTTTGTCTGTTGTGCACATCTTAACACAATTTAATGTAGATTGTTTTTTGTATCAATTCTCACTGTGAAATACCTCCCAGTTGGTATGAATTCCTATGAACATTTTATCCTGATACACTGTGCATTCTGTGCTGCTCTCTGTGTTTATACCAAATCATTCATTTTCTTATGTAAGTTCAGTAAAGATACATTATTATCGTGAACTAATTTGAAAATGGAATATTTATTGCTTGCATTTATTTTGGAACATCAAGACAGAAGCATTTCAAGAAGCATTTCTGATTGATTGTCTCAATTTTCTACACATCCAAGTTGGGTTGCATTTTGCAGTAATTTCTTCACATTATTTGTATATATGAAATGCTGTATTTTATTGTGCTGACAAGATTGAAAGGAATTTCCTATCATTTTTTCTTCCCAAGGGAAACTGCAACCCCTAGAAATTTTCCAGTGCTCAATTTTCATAAAAGCACTTGTCAAAAAAGTTTTTATATAATGGTCTATTATAGTAGATCATTTTATTGCCAGAGAAACAGAAGCAGTAAACTTATTCAAAGCTCACAACTGCACACTCATTCTATCTTCCCTCAAATGAGCTGAGTAGAAAGTATTATTTATTCCCTTTTTAAAAAAGTGAGGAGCCAGTCAACATACACAGAAAGAAATAATCTTTCCATAGGTAACTCATAACTCATAAATAGCTTGTACTACCTCACAGAAGATATATCAGTTGTGTGTAGTTATTTTCTTTTTTGTGATACCTGTACAATGGGAGTGCTCCATTAAACTCTTTGTGTTGGGATGTTTTTACTGCTGTACATTTTTGCTGTACAATTTGCAATCATGAGCTGAGTTACAAAAACAAAACAAAACAAAGCAAATCAAATTTTCAGGTCAGTTTCACAAGTAGTTGTATGCACTTGTATGAATCTGTAAATTATACATATATATATATTTTATTTCCATATATGTTCATTAGAAATGACTGTACTGTGAAATTTCAATTTCAGATAGAATTCTCTCCAGAAAACTGTTCTTTGTAAAGTATTGCTCTTTTTTCACATGTAAGCTCAGACATTCCTAGTGAATGTGACCGGCTTTCATTTTCCTGGGGTTGAAAAACCAACAGCCAACACTCACAGAATGGTTTGTGTTGG
>WAAE01009340.1:17944-117181 GCA_013400495.1 Nicator chloris | reverse complement strand
GTCAGCCTAGGACTGATGCAATGAGATCTCCTGAGGTGAAGCACATTTTAAAGATGAATAGACGTCTTTAAAATGGATTACTTGTTGACAACCTAAAACATCTATCCTATTAAAACTAAATAAGCACTAAAGTCCCCTCAATCTATAGCTATCTAGAATTGACTTTTCTGATTGAGCACAAGTCCATGCAACTCCTTCTGTCACTCCAAAAAGACATTAGTTGAAATTAAAAAATAAAATAAAATAATTTTAAAAGTTTTAAAAAATATTTTTAAAACAGGACCAAACTGTCTGAAATCTTGAAGCACTGTGCCTCCTCTAATAAATCACAAACTCCTCTTCTAGAAAAATGGACCATGGTTCAGAAGCAACTGCTTCTGTCCCTCCACCCCTTGTCAGCTGTCAGATGGATTGCCACCAAAGCCAGCTCAACTATGGGTCTGGCAGAGCAGTATTGAGCCAAAATTAATAAACCCAGCTGGATACAGGTTGGCACAACCAATCTCTGTGTTTCCCAGGGAGATGGCTTACTATGGAGCCAGATAAGATTTATGTGGACTTATTATCTCCATTTCTGTGTAACTGAAAAGCAGCTGTACTGATTACAGTTGGGATGCTCCTGGAAGGACTTTAGAAACATTCATGCGGCTCTCTGCTTCAGCTGGTATCTGTGGCATGAATAATCTGGAACACAGGGATAATGAAGTGCTGACTGTATCCTGCTTCTGAATGGGTGCACAACCAATATACCTAGTGAGGCAGTGCTGAGACAGAAAAATTTAAGAGCTCTGAGCTGAAAAGAAATTCAAACCCTTCCTTATTTCTAGGCTGTCAGCAACTTGTTTTGCACAGAAAAACAAGACTGAATCTTGTTATTTAAAGGAAGGTCACAGAGTCAGATTCACCCTCATGCATGGGATGGAGCATGAAAATCTATGAATCACTTCAGGTCTGTTTCGACCTCTTGTCAGTGCTCCATAGGTCTTGGGCTGAGCCTCTGGTGGTATGAACACGGCCCTGAGGCCTCCATTTCTGAGTGTTCTTACTTTATGGTACTAATCCTTATTTGGAATTGTTCAAACTCTACAGGACTAGCTGTCTAACTTCTGGTTTTAATATTATCATTGGAAATGAGTAAGTGTAATTGACTTATGTAGTGCTTAATGGGAGTTAGCATTACTAAATGCTTACTGACCACCCTGAATATCTTAAATATGAAAAAAATAATCTAGAGTTACTTGCCTCATGAATACAGCATATATATGTGATAGGTAAATAAAAGTAAGTAAGTTAACCATACACTGGATTTTAATTCCACCTGACAGCTACATAACAGAATAGGAATTTATTCATGTTAAAATCACAATAGTTTTAATTCAATATTCAATCACTGTCTACTTCACACATACATCTGCATCTACTTAAATGATTTCATGGAATTGGATTCACCTCTGCACTGCAGACACCAAGATTTAATTCTCAAAATCATGGTAGGTGTTTAAGGTCTTACGACAATCAGAGGACAATCCAGCCTGTACAATTAGGGGAACTAGGAAATTATTTCACTGTCCAGATGGAGCTCTCCAAGCTCCACTGGCTGTATTGGCTCAAATGTTATTGCCTATAATGGGAGTCCAGATATTCACATCCCAGCACCTACGTGTCTTGATCCAACCCAGTAGATGAGGTAATTGGTGTCATTTTTTGAGCTATTGCCTTACCCTTTTTACAGAAAAGATATTGAAAAGCACAAATTTGAAACTTTTAGGGTATAATCAACCTACCCTACATGTGTGAATTAAAATCTCCCTGGTGATGCTCCTTCAAGTTGTATGCAAAGGTACTATTATTGTACAAGTACAAAAGTGACAGAAGAAGAGGAAGAAGATTAAATAGTCACACTGGGGACAGTTTCATAAATATTCATGATCTCCCAGCTTGTGTCTGGGGAAGCAGCAGTTGCCAGTACAAAACAAGGCTAGAAGTTACACCTGTGCTTCATCTATATCTACTTACAGGTGGACACACACATGTATGCTTTATGTTCCTTTCCTATGCATGCATTTAAAACCTGATGGACTTATTTTCTCATAAGGTGAGAGAAAATATATTAACATTTTGTAATCTGCAGTTCAGATGAAAAATACAGGCTTATATTCAGAAGCAAAAATTGTAACCCTGAATTTTGTCAATACAAGCAAATAAAATGCTGTTGCCTTTGGAACAGTGACACTGACATAAGACTACACTTGCAGTACTAAAAATATTTATTTGCTGATTTTCTTTATGCTTTAGGGAAGCTGTGCCTGAGTACCCAATGTTGTGAGGGAAAACATGGCCAGTTTTGTCCTCCAATATTTTTTTACTTTCTCCTAAAGCCTAATACAGCAACATACTTGATGGTGGTCTGTTCTCCTTTGTCTGCTCAGCTGTGCTAAGCAGGCTCAGGGAGATGTCCAGAACCCAAATTTTGCCTTGAAAAGCTTGAGGGCAAACTATATGGCCTTTTCAGGTTGTATTTAGTCTCATCCTTTTAGTACTTATATTCCTTTTTGCCAGTTTCACACCTTCTGCAACTTTCTACAGAGATAAAAATTCAACTAGGAAGAGAATAAAAAAGGAAAAAACTCAGAGAAATGTTTAAAGTTATGGAAACTTCATTAAGAAAAAATATGACTAAAGGAAAGAGAGAAAGGAGGCAGTGAAACAAATGGCACAGATGTGAGAAAGGCATGTCCATGTACAAGTCTGTGCTGATTAAGCTAATCAGGTTCAGTTAAATCCTTGTACAGGCACTTCTAGGAACTGTGACACATATACAAACAAATTAGCAATCTCTGTCAGTACTTGGGTCACTACAGCATGAACCAATGTGCTTTTCAGCAAGTATGCAACAAATCACACCAGTGCCCTTTCAGAGAAACTTAGGGGCTTAACTTCACAAGAGCAATTAAAATAATCCATACCTATCGTGCTGCACAGCTTAAGATACCTCAGGTTCTTTGGAGACCTAATGCTGGGCTTCTGGGTCTGCTCAGTTGTCACCCTGTCTGTGTTGCACTAATTGCTTGAGATCCTGCCTTTTAGCTAAAGCTGTTTGGGAGATGCAAAACAGGCATAATTCTCCAAAGGACTCCAATTTGTGAGCCACACACTGCTCATGGAAAATTCATGGGATGCTGGGGATCCATCAGAAACTGGAAGTCTCAATTTCAAGGGTTCCTCTTCATGCTGACTCCTGGAGGTCCAGCTCCAGTTCCAGGAGTGTTCCTCAGTCACCAGGCAATGGTGACAAGAGGTTAAATACACCTCTCCCAGGAAAGTTGGTCCAGGCAAGATCCATATGCTGGGGAGCAGGAGGAGGGGGGGTGCTTAGTTCTGCAGGTTAGATCACTTGATGTGGTGATGGGCTGCTGGCATTCTTGAGACATTTCTGCTTTTTATCAAACAAAAATTTTGGGATAACATAGAAAGAGCCTAAGAGCAAGCACTGAGGCTGAGGACATGACTTCAGGCTCCTAGCATCTGTTTCTCAGAAAAGACTGACTGTATCTGTGTTTGTGCAAGAGACAGCTATCTGGGGGTTCCATCCCCTTGCCATCATTAATAAGCTCGATAAGCTGTTATCATTTCCCCTTGCTCAGATCTCATACTGGGAGGAAAAAACCTACCCCACAGATTGTAGGTGTCAGATAATACTTTGCAAATTCTGTTCCCAGAGCATTCTAACCTAAGCTCCCTTTATTGCCTTTTGCCTTAGAGAACAAAACTTTTCTTAAAGCACTCTTCACCACTCCAAGGCACAGGAGAAGTCATGTGTACTCTGTGACTGTTCAGGAAGTTTCAGGCTCCCATCTGAGTGGCTTAATGTATTTTCTGATTACCTGTTAGAGGTGACTCACAACATTGTGTAAATCTTGGTATTGTTACACGATTTATTTTGTCACTCAACAACCCAGGAAGGAGCCAGGAAAGCGGCACTTCAGCTCTGCTCCTGAGTTTCAGCTATTTGAGCAGGCTTCCTTCCTTAAGACTGGTGCTCACAAAGTTTCACAAAACCTGTTGTTTTTTATAACGGTAATTGTAAGTCTAGTTTGACCTATCACACCTAAACATATTTAGGGCTAAATATATAAATGATTCTTTCTCTTTCTTTTTCTGATCAAGAAGAAATTTTCCATCTATGTAAAAATTGTTTGCTATTTAGCTACGGGCATAAACATTCCTTTGGGAGGTCTAGATTTCAGAGCTGGAGGTTTAATAATTCTCTCAGCTGTATGCTCAAAGGCACAGGGCCCTCTTGGGCAGAGGCTAAACATTGCCAAATTCATTGAATGAAAGCTTAAAAGATCCTGATCCACTCAAACACAGAAACAACTTGTCATTACTTGCACTGTCAATACCTGAAAACATGTGACCTTTGCTGCTGGCAAAGTAACATCTTATAGCCCACAGGTTCATCAAATGAGCTTAACAAAGAGTCAGTTTGACACTAACATTAATCTAGGGCTTGTGGATTTAGGAGAATCACAAATTTTCTTTTATAGCTTGAAGCAGATCAAATATCTCCCTTTATTGAAACAGCTTTTGAGTTTTCTCCGCAGTTTTAACAGCATATATTTTTCTACTGCTCATTAACCCCTTGTTTAGTTTGCTAGCATCCACAAAATTACACATCACTTAAATGGCTACATTTCAATGAGGGATGAAATGATCCCTCCTTTTTTCTTCCTATAGTGAAGTAACAGTGCAACATGAAAATATTTAACTTTATTTATACTTACAGAAAGGACCTGTCTACAAAAAAAAAAACAACAAAAAAACCCCAGACAGTGAAACATTAGAGCCAGAAATCTCTTATGCTGTTTTTTAGACAGAAAATGCACCCATTTCAAGTTTGCATTTTAAAACTGATCTATAGAACTACTATGCCACTATTCAATATACTGATTAAGAATGCACATAAACTATTATCCTACACTGAAAATTCAACTTGCAAAGTGATGCTTTCTTAATCAGCAATATTTGCCTAGTGAATAGCAAATTTAGAATTAATGCAAGAGCAAAACCAGAAGAGAAGTCTTCCAAAGATAGATGTCTCATTCAGCTGTTACAATGGTGATAATCTAAAGAGTAACTCTATACAGGATATCTAAAGAGAACTTTGGAGGCAGAGAACTTTTTCTACAGAAATATACTTAATGTAGCCTATCTACCTTAGTAAAAGTGATTTCTAAGATAGAAGTTATGTTTGTAAACTTGCTTGCAGAAGCTGTGTAGCTCCAACAGGGTCACTGCAACCACCCTGAACCACAAAAGACATGGAACCTTTATGATACTGGTCATATGACAGTTGCACATTAATGAATATCACCACAAAATTTTCAAAAGTCAGTAGAACAGTAGAGCTGTTCTACTTTTGATATGTTCCTGGAATGAGACAGATCCACTCAGCTCTCTCTTACCACCATTTTTTCCACCTATAAGCACCTCTGTATTGTCTATTCTAGTTCAAATCCTTCGAGTTAATAGTTAGATCTTTGTTAATGCTGTATTTCAGAATCATGCTTCACTTTAACCTCTCTTTATTTTAATCCCAGCCTAAGTTGTGTGCATGATACAATGTTCACATTGGAAGAAAAGTCTCAACAGGGACTTTTCTCAACAGACCCAGCAGAAAATTGCCATGTACCTGAGAATCAGACCATGCATTCTGAAGTTGGTAGAATAGCAGTTGGTACTAGATAGAGTGAAAAATAAAGATTACCACTTCCACCCCAAAACATTCTTAAAACACATATCTTCTTTTATATGGTTAAAAATTCATCATGGTCCTGATGAGTACTTTGAGGCATAAAATACATCCACTATGTTCTAAAGATGACAGAATATAATCCTTCTGGAATTTTAAGTGTAACCTATGCATTAGGCCGTGCAAACACAGTTCACCACTTCCATGTCATCATGAGTGTGAGGATATTTATGAATTTATCTAAATTCCAAGTCCAAGTTTTCATAGAAAAACTGTTTTCTTTTGTTGTCTTATGACACTCAGGATTATTTCAATAGTTATGCAGAGTTCTAAATATTCAGGAACACACAATGTACATGATGGTTTAATTTGGTTCCACTTAAACTATGAAGTGGGGAAGGCCTGCCACCTAAAAGAAAAGTTAATGTGTGTATAAGAGTCTAAAAATGCCGGTAAAGAATGTTTTCATTTCAGTTACAATTACTGTGTCATCATATCTTTATTTGCTTTCAATTTGTTGCATGGTTGAACATTGTCACTCAGTCATGTCTCTGGCTATTTATAAATATAAATTTAGTGGCTATAAAGACCTACTTTGTTAATCAGTGTTTATATTTTATTGCCTTGGTCATCTTAACTTACATCTCACAGGATTTCAAAATCCCATAGAATCTCTGATGACTGAGGGGTCTGAGAAGGCCTTCAGTGGGAACTGCCGTGGCCTGCAGCTTCCAGGAGCAGTTCCTGGAGACAAATATGCTCCCTGTGTGATACATGGCCATTCAGCCATGAAGCCTGGGATTTCCCTGTGGCATTTATGGGCATCTCACTACTGCATTACCCAAGCACTTCATAATCTTAAATGTATCTGTCCTGTGTGGTGGTGAAGCAATGCTTCCCTGTGGCATTGGCTGTAGCACTGTCACACAGGAAGTCTTGCCCAGAGCAAGAAGGTGGGACTAGATTCCTCTAAGTACCAACTTATCCAACTAATTAGGGCAGCAGTTTTCTCACTGCAATGTAGCACCAAAGAAGATGAGAAGGGGATGATATCTTACTTAGAGGGTCTCGTATGTACACCTCTCTCTCCTCTGTATGCACTCCTATATATTAAGAACCACAAAACTGGCTGGAAACCAATGACTTTTTCTTTCACATGAGGAATAAAGTGTGAAACCTGGTTGAATTCTTCCCCAGAAGTAATCTGTTCTTTAGGTGAGAGCTTGCACTTCACTTGTACCTGATCTAATCTACTGTTCTACTGACTTCTGAAAAGACACAAACCTACTCCTACTACATGTGACAGAGATAATAAGCCATTTTCTTCTTCCTTCTGGGAACAGACTGAGGAGGCAGTAGCAAAAATTATTACAACTTGAGACAACAATAAGAAATATTGTCTTATATTTGTAAAACTGCAAGGCAACAACAAATGCTGGAAAGTTTTACCATTAGTGCTTCTTGGCCCTGAGTCAGTAAGCTGCTTCACTGCTATGTCAATAGCCCATATACTTATATAAACACATGTCCAAATACTTTTCTCACTGCAAGTAGATTTAAGCAGTTGCAGATATATAATTTTTTTCTGGATGTCCAAAAAAATCCTCTGTGAAGAAATGTCAGGCTTACCCATACACCTCACTCAAAAAGCATTTGCAGTTTTAATATTACTTTATCTCACCACTTATGTGACATTAGGCAGTTCTGCCTGTTTTCATGGTTTTGCTTTAACAGTTTTCTTTCGTCATTTTGGTCTTAATATGTAAAGTCACAAAACAGTTTCCTATCTAGTATTCTTTTCTTCCTTTCCCAGCCTATAACGTGCTCTAGTTCCCACGTGAACCTCATGAAGATCAACAAGGCCAAGTGCAAGGTCCTGCGTGTGGATCAAGCACAAATATGGACTGGGCAGAGAAAGGATTGAGAGCAGCCCTGAGGTAAAGACTTGGTGTGTTGGTTGACAACAAGTTCAGCATAACCCTGCACTGTGCACTTAGAGCCCAGAAAGCCAACTGTGCACTGGGCTGCATCAAAAAGAGAGTGGCCAGCATGTCCAGGGAGGTGAATGCCCCCCTCTACCCCACTCTTGTGAGACCCCACTTGGAGTGCTGCATCCAGCTCTTGGGGTTCTCAACACGAGGACATGGAGCTGTTGAAGCACATCCACAGGAGGGCCTTTAAGATGATGGGAGGGCTGGAGCACCTCTCCTCTGAAGACAGTCTGAGATAGTTTGGGTTGTTCAACCTGGAGAAGAAAATGCTCCAGGGAGATCTTAGGGCAGCCTTTCAGTACTGAAGAGCAGGAGGGGAACATTTTATGAGGACATGTAGGGATAGGACAAGGGGGAATGGCTTTAAAAGATAAAAAGGACCAATTTAGATTAGATATTAGGAAGAAATTTTTCTCTGTGAGGGTGGTGAGGCACTGGAACAGGTCATCCAGAGAAGCTGTAGATGCCCTATCTCTCGAAGAGTTCAAGGCCAGCTTGGATGGGGCATTGAACAACCTGATCTAGTGTAAGGTGCCCCTGCCCAGGGTGGGGATTTGGATCTAGATGATCTTTAAGATGTCTTCAAACCCAAACCATTCTATGATTATGATTCCATAATAATTAAAATCCAAATTATTTTATAGGACTACTTTACATTTTTGCAAGAAAAATGTCGAGATACTTCTGGATCAAGTTACTGGCAGCAGAAGTGTATGGCTGAAAAAAATCACAGTTCTTCTTAAATGTTCATCTGACGAGAAATATTTGGGAGGTGGTAGAGGAAATAACGATGCATACAATTCTTCTACAAAATCCACTTTAAAAACATTTCTTACATGAAATATTCGGAGTATTTTTATCAGACTATGCATGACTGATTCTGGTGCCCTTGCATGGTTATGTTTCCCCAGTAAGTGATTGACTGATACTCGACAGGAAGGAAGTGACTTGGCTCTTACAGGAGAAAAACCACCACCTAAATGTAGGAAAAGGATCATAAATACTTCCAGACCCTAGCAATTTGGCAGCTTGATCTTGAAATCCTTAGAGTAAACTTAGAAAAAAGTTCCTGCCTTCATTTTGGTGCGGGGTGGAAAGGAAGCTCTTTGGATCTCCTTTCCTCTTGCCCGTGTCTCTTTTCCTGAGCGCACTCTGAGCACACTGCCCACCAAGCTGCTGCCCGCCTGTTCCTCGTTAAGGCATGCGGTGCAGAGGAACACGCCAGGGACAGAACCAATGAAGCAACATAATCAGCAGCTGAGAGCCCCTTCCCACTCAGCAGCAGGAGGAAACGAAGGAGAAAAAACCCTCATCCTTTCTCTTTGCATCTCTACTGGTGTGAACTAATTTAATAGGGATGAGCAGCCACAAAGGCGAACAAGTTAAGTGACATGTGGTAGGTTACAGATATACTGAAAATGAAGCCAAGAATCTTCATTTTCACAGCTTCTAAAGGGAAAACTCCAAGATCACAGACTTTCTACTGTATTGACAGTCTGTAAAAAAACTCCCTCTAGATCTTAATCAATGGTGTATATAGAGAAACATGGGAAAGGCTTATGTGTGAGAGTGTGATGGGAAAGGAAACAAAATGGAAAAGGTTCTTGTTTACCGGGCCAGATCAGAAATGTGATGTGGGCAAGAAAGTCACAAATTGGAGAGGAAAATAAGGGGCATATTTGTGTATTTTTCTAATATCTCATTTGAGCAGCTCTAACTATTGTAGTGAGAAACCATTTACGCTAATGAATTTAGGGGGAACTCCTCCCTTATCTTTCAGCTAATAATCCCCTTCTACATAATCCACTTTTCCTGACTGAGAAACTTGACAACATGAGAGCAAAAAGAGACAAAACTTTTGCCAGTTTTGTTGGCTAAAGTAGAATGTGCTACTCAGAGAACTAAGGTCATTGGTAGAGATCACACAGGGGTACACAGAAGCAACTAGCTTCTTGTCACCCTTGTTGGAAGATAATCTTTCTGTGGGTGCATGTCTGAACTTGTACAGGCATGCACTACAGAGATGCACCTCTGTGTTAGAGGAGTTTTCCTAAAGAACCTCCCTACTTTTGATAGGTATTTCCTTGTGACTTTTGAGCAGGAGAGAAAGAAAAAGCCTCTAGACAAGGAGATGGAGACACTTGACAAGACTGGCTAGAGAAAAGCTGATTACAAATTCAGCACAACTTGGCTGCATCCTGTGTAGATAAATAACAACAATGTATGACAGCACAGAAAAAGGAAGCCTATGAAGAGACTGTAGATCCGCTGCACACCTGCAGGCAGGACACTCAGCAATACCTTGCTGATGGGCCCTCAGTGTGCACACAGTAAAAATGAAGGGTGATGCAGTGGAACTGCAAGAAAATGTCACACGCTCTAATGCCCTCTGCGTCTGTTCCTCAGCTTCCCAGCCTCTTCTAGAAAACTGCTGACTGCTGGGATTTTTCTGAATTGTTCTGTGAGACCCATCTGAGCATCTACACAGGTTTCTCTTGGAGAGACCTCTGGTCAGCCCTGTACTCCTGACCTCAAGCAGACTCGTTCTCTTAAGCCCTGTAACAGGCAAGCCTCTCCAGCTCCCATTTAAAGACCATGCTCATTTCAGATGGACTGAAATGGGTTTTTCAAGCTCTTTCACTTCCCAAAAATAAACTGGGAACCCTATATATATATTTGGAACTGGGACTGGCATGCATGTGTGGGCAGTAATGAAACTACATTTCTAAAAAATCTGACCCCCAGCATTCAGTTGAATTCAACTTAACTGAAGCTGGCTCCTGGAATGTCAGTGGATAATGTGCCAGGAAAGTCTTTGCACTGAGAGTGTCATTAATAGATTATATACATTAGAGACATGATTTTTAAGCTTCAGGTCAAAAAGTTGCCTTTGCATTTTTCTTGGAACTTTCCAACTATTTTATCCATGGTGCAAGTGATAACACCTTATTTCGTAATAAATATTCTAGAGGCAGTCCTAATACTGACAAATATGAATTACATTTATGTACATTCACAGTTATAGGTTTGTTGTATGAGACACTATGACCCTAAATCTGTAGAGAAAAGGTATGTTTATAAACTTTTCTTGTAGAATCTCTCTAGAACAGCAGATTATGTAATCAATGAAGAGTGAACCATTGAAGTTTCACGTTAGATAATGTTCAAGCTTAAAAAAAGAAAAAAATTAACCTTTGGATCTGCAAAAATTGCTTGGAATTCTTCCAATATAACAACCTTCTTAAGATTATTTGGGCTTCCTGCCTTTGGTAGACTGGGAACACGACCAAAATGATCACTTGTCATTTCATTGAATAGGACTGAAAGGTATGGTAAATAATAATCTGATCCATTCTCTTCGTCAAAATCAAGAGCACTCATCTATATCATATTATTTCATAACTTCCACTTTTGTGGAAGTCTGTGGCATGCATTTTCTTGGCCTTAGTCTGGTTAACCTCTTCAAGAGCAACCTAGGAAAATTATAGATAAACCTGTAGATAAAGGTAGTAAATTTTAGATAAAGATGGGAGACAAAATTAAGATGGAAATTAAGTTAATTACTCGATCACTGGTATAGGACAGCCTGGGTATTCTGATATGCTGCGTTCAAGAAAATAATATCTGCTTTATATGGGACCATTATGCAGCCACACATCTGGAGGGAAAATAAAGCAGATTGAATAATCTTATGTTAATTCTAGTAATTACAAAACATTATCTGAAGATCTGGAAATTTAGATATTTTGTAATTAAAATAAACTATGAACTAACATGTCAGAGAGTAACTGGTTCCAAGAAAATTCCATACAAAGACTTGCATGTGAAATAAATTTGATGTGTACCATCTGTCTTTCACTGCTAGCAATGTCTTAATGTTAAGTCCAAATTTACCTCTGCCACACATATACCTGCTATTAAATCACATGCATTTGCAAATTGTTTAACCAGAAATACTTTATGTAAATGAGGTGACAGAAAATAATACAGCTGAGGGAAAAAATGAATCTCAGAGCATTTCAAACTTCCTGCTCTGTGTTCTGTCATGTGGCTTTATATTTTTATTTGTTAAGCTGAGATGTATGATTTGATACTCAGTCTATTGCCATAATTCCCACATCACGAGGTCACCACACAACTCGCTCTGAGTTCCACCTAAAAGTCAGCCAGACCTTGAAAGCACATAACTACCAGAGACATTTTGGAATTGCTTTGGCAGAGTCATATAAGACAGCTTGCATAATGCTTTTTCTTTACCATGACCAGCTGCATACAGTGAGTTTAGGTTCAAGTTTTCATAATCATCATGTTCACATAAACAAGGGAAAATTTCCAAACCATTATTTTTGCTTAATGTATATCTTTCCCTGCAGGAAAACTGCACTTTTATCTTGACATAACTGAAGGCTACTAAATATTCCTTTTTGTAAACTCGAGACAGGCATACATTTTTTCACGGGATATTATTCAATAACTACAAAACATAGAATTCCTGAATATCTTAAAAAATAGAAAGTTAATAGTATCAAACCTCTGATTGAAAAGCTATCTGTGTAATCATTTACTGGGTTACTAAAATGTGAAGGGTACTTGGGTTAGTTTTGAGCCTTTAAAGTTTGGCAGAATAGAACCTACAGAAGATTTACTGCAGCTTAATTATTGACCTGACATCATACTTAAACTATGTAGCACAAACTGATGGCTTATTTGGTTTAATTAATTACTGAATACTCATATCATTTTTGTACCTTTGAAAATTTCCTGAAGTTAATGTGCCTTGGTTAATTTTCATAGCATTGGATAGAGGTCGGTATGTCTTGCTCGGTGAATTTATTATGGGCAAAACCTGCAAAAAGGGGAGAACATATTAATAGTTATAACTACTAGGAGTCACACAGCTGTAACATAAGCTCTGTTCATACTGGGTTTAGAATTTGTTTCCAAAATTTAACTTATTAATTCCTATTTACTTTGCTGAATCACTCTGCAGAACCAAGTTTATCCACATATAATTACCTTGCTTGCAAGTTAGCATGTTGCTAAAGTTAAAATAATTGAAACTTAGAGCCTGAATATACTCAGATTCTAATGAACAGTTCAAACATCTAGATGTCCATCACTAAGTTCTCTAACCTGTCAGGATATTTTCTGAAGATATTTGTAATATTTTAATTGAAATTTCTGTTTTGCAGATACTTCTCTTAGCTTTCATAATTTTCCATTTGTCCTTTACTAAAATAAGACAATACTGAAATCATATATAAATTACCTCAAATTATTCAATTTTGTCTTTAGGCATCTGAAAGGTAGCTACCAATATGTGCTTTATTCATCTGAATTCCTTGCTTGTCTTCTTCCTTTGATAAAAACCAACTGGTTAATATCTACTTTCTCCACTTCTGAACTGAGCTACTATTAAGATTCCATGATCTCATAGGCGGCTTCAGTCAGGAGAAGCTTTCCCTGACAAAAGAAAAGAGCTTTGCTTCATTTGTTTTCATGAAAACAGGAAGTATTTTGTTGATGTGAGCCATAGTTTGAGTCTCAACCAGGTACAAGCTTGTGACAGAAGAGCCACCACCTTCTCCCACCATCCTGGCAGCGATTCTCCCCTGCACGTGTCAGCACAAACGCTCCTGGGGCTGAGGGGAGCCAGGTGAAAGAACTAATCTGTCCAAGCACTTGCCAGGCCAGCCAAAATCATCAGAGAAATCAGCAAGAAAGATTATTTTTCAGATGGGGCAGCTCTTTCACTAGGCTCCCTGTGCTGTCACACCGGTTCCAGTGCTCTCACAAGAAAGGAGGAGAACCAGGGGTCACTGCCCCAGGAGTCGGCACGTGCAGCTTGAAGCCCTCACCTTGAACACGTGGGCACTGAAACCACCAGACAGCGCTTTCCTGCCTAAAAGTCAGCCCATCCGTTAAAAGGGCATCTCTCTAGACTTTCTCTCCCTCTGTAGTGCAGTCTCTTTGTCTGTCAGTCTGTCTGCTCCCCTCCTGCAGGAGCTCTCTCCATCTGGTGCACCACCCTTCTGGGAAGAGCAGCCGGCCCCTGGCTGCCCGATGCCTGTGCACTTCTGAACAGCTCAGAGGGCTGCCTCTGGTTTTGGAGCAGCCATTATTTACTATTTCTTACAGCTGTTTGTAAGGGCAGTGGCAGAGAAGTCTATCTCTTTTGAGGCTGGTGAGTGCAGTTAGATTCTTTATTTGAGAACTTCTGAAAGGTCAAACTGAACCTTATTAGGAAAGCTCTGGCGACTTGCACAGACACCAGCAATGGGAACAATGAACACAGATGGGGAGCATTATTTCAGTCACAGCTGGGTACCTGGGACCAAAAAAAAAAAAAAAAAATCCCAGGAAAACTGGGGCATTTATAGCTCCCAGGGAATGGAGTGGGAGGAAAAAAAGAAAGCATGAACTCTCCCTTCAATAAGCCCAAACTGGAGACAGTATTGAGGAACCTGAAATACGTACAAGCCCAATATGCTGCTAAAAAATGAAATGTAACCTTTTCTTCTCTAATGCAGAACAGGTTAATACAGTGGCATAAACAGTGGACTCATTGTCTCAGTTAATTGGAAAGAATTGTGAATTTTAAATCGTCAGTTTTTAGGCAGCCAAAACTGTGAAGGCCTGAATAATTTTAAATCAAAAGCTGCCAGTATTTGGGAACTTAACAAACTACCTCATAGTTATTAGTATGCCATAAATAAGTACCTGCAGTATTACGGTCCTCTAAATCTTACCTTTTTCTTATGCAAGAAAGAAATATTATCATTATTTTTCCACTCTCAGTTCAGTCTCTTTTTTTCTGTAATAAATAAATGAATAGAGAATTATAACAATTTCTAAGCAATAACCATAATAACATTGTGAAAAAAAAAAACCCCAAACAAATCACTTTACCTCTACAATTACTTCTAGGAGTAAATCCCAGCACAGTAAGAAAAACATTGCATACAGGAATGTTTTTTTGAGCTGTCCCATAAACTTCACTGGGACCATTGTCTCAAATTTCAGCAGGGAGCAGTTACAGCCAAGTACATTGGTACTGCAATTTTTTAAATTTATAAATAATTATTTTTCTTATTTAATTATTTTTGAGATGATTATATGGGCAGTATACAGTATCTACAGAGGGCAACAGCTCTCTGAAGCTGGTTCTGCAGGTGCAAAGCAGAAATCCAGCAAGACTTATTTAGATTCCAGCCAGTAAGTTCAGTTAAGCCTGCTTCCTAATAAATCAAAATACAAACCAATGTGCTGTTAGGTTTTCAGTTTGGTAGTGGCTTTGAAAACCAGTACGTATTCTGCAATTTCACCTTGAAAATTTAAGCTCAGAATCTATACTGAACGCTACTAATATTTAAAAAATTCACAGGCATGAAATAACTAGAGAAGTGAAAATTAATGTTATTATTGTATTGCATATTATGTGGCTTTGGATCTCCTTATTTGGAAGATCAGTTTGTCTAGCTTTTAATAATGTATTATTTTTGTTGTTTGGTTTCCAATTTTTTAGCAGGGCAGTAATTGCTAGGATAACCAGACTGAAGGATTTCTTTGACATTGTCACTAGCTGCTATTGAACGTTTTTGCTCACCATTAATGTCATATATAGTTACAGGCAACTAAAGAAGACTTGTGTTTCTCTTCGGATACCTTCAGCACTCTTGGGCATGTGTGTTGCTGGGCCTGAGAGGTTAGGAATTAAAAAAAAGGCACTCTCACAGTCAATGACCCTCAACACAAGTTGTCTGTCCCAGTGGCCACACAAGCTCTCCTTTGACCACATCAGAGGAGCCAGCCATGCTCTGCCAACCTTCTGAGTGCCATAACTCTTATGTGACCAGCACTAGGGACGGGTGAGTGCACCAGGGCCCTTCCCACAGGAGCTGGTTGGATGAACAGTAGTGTTGGAACCAATTTTTTCCCACAGCAAAATCTGTGATATAATAAAAGGCCAAGAAGTAAAAAAAAAAAAATGTTTTTTCCACTTACTGCATTAGCTAGACCAAGCTGCATGATGTAAGGAAATATCAGCCATTGGCTACAGTACAAGAGGATGTGAAGGAAGGATAGGTATGCAAATACTGCACGATGATTAACCATGTGATTCCTCCAGTTTTAAAACATTGATGAGGCCTTACTCTGTTTTGTTACTGTTGCTTGTTGTAACTACCTGGAGGGGTGGGCTGTGAGGCGTAAGGCCAGATTTTTTAGCCTTAGTAACGTGAGTGCAAATCCCACAGAAAGGGTGACAGAGTAGAAGTACCAAAGGATGAATTTTGGCCCTTAAATTACTATTAAAAGGAGTATTTTTTCCCTATTATTGTTGTTGTTATGGGAAACAAATTAAGCAAAGAATTTTTTGGAAGGAAAGGGCTTTCTAATGGCCAGGAATGGAATAGCAAAGAAAATAAAACAAATTATTAAGATGAAACTAAGCTAATGAAGAAAACAATGGTTAGAACAGTAAATTAAACAAGAGGATGCTTAAAAGACTATCCTCACATCATCCGTGTTCACAGTCAGTAAGCTGACTGCATGTGGACAAGAAAATCTTTTTTCCTTTGTAAAAATATCTCCCTCTTTCACTGAGAGAGATAGATGATTTTTTAAATATATATAAATTTTTGCTCACTACTTACTGAAGATGTGAATTTCAAGGACAAGACAAAATCAAGAATCACCTAATTGCACCATCTGGGGTGAAACACTGACTTTAGGAATCTCTTTATCTATACGTACAAAAGAGGAAGAATATCAGACAATGAAAGAGAGTGATGATGAAATAAGCCCTTGAATGACATACAGAAGAAGAGTCAAATAGCACTGGAAGCAACAGGAACCTTCCCATTTACCTAAGGAGGCACTGAACAAGTCCATATAGAGCAGAAAAATACATATGGAGATGGTAACTACCACTGTCAAAGTTTCCAGATCCCTGTTTTCCACATTCACGAGCATAGGAAAATACAATGCTTTCCTGTAGGTGTGCAGTAGAGTTCATTACAACTTAACTTTTGAGAAGAGGTTATACCATAATTTTATTCTATGGAAAAAGGATTTCTTCTTTGCTTTAAATACTGCTGTGTTTAAAGAAATTACATTAGAATTTTAATTTTTCTTTTCTTACTTTTATTCCTCAGGTTTCTGTGCATCATTTACTACCAAAATTCTTAATACCAATTCTTAATATAACCAGGAACCTTGTCACAACACATTTACAAACTGTGGTACATATGGAAACTTAACAGCATCACATGATGAGAAAGGCTTACAGCACACTATAATACATAAAATTATTATTTATTGTTTCTGCCTTTGAACAGCAGGAGTTTAGATACTGCCAGATGGCATATTGGTTGGGAATTTGGGGGAATGTAAATGCATGTGTGACTCTGAGAGAAATCCTCCCTCTATAACATAGATAACCCATAAAACATAGGAGAGGTTACTGTGTGCAGGACTTTTTCCATACCTGGGACATACTGGTGATAAAAAGTTTTCCAAATCATTCCAGAAGTGGTGATACATGGTTGTGACCATCTCCTGGGGCTGCAATCATCTTATTTAATTTCACAAAAGAAACACTGTCACAAAGCCCCCAAGGAAGACCTGAGGGACTGCAGGGAGTGTTGTGTGCGATTCCCTTCATCCCAGACAGACCTAAATTTATGCACTCAGTTTCATGCCAGAAGGGAGGCCTTTCAGAAAACAGCAAAACACCAGACCTACATCTTCCTACAGACTCAGCCCGAGACACGTTCATTACTTCCTCAGACCTATGATATACAAAGGATGTCCTTATGTAGCAGCTTCCCATTTCACTCAGAAACAACTTTATTCCAGTGGACAACTCAGTGATTTCTATGTGCATTTCCATATGCATAAATATTCTATACATAAGTTAGAAAAGCAAGATGATTGCAGATGTAACTCACTGAAAACAGAATGACCTGGAAAATATTTTGGCGGCAGACTTTACAATTGCCAATAAATGGACAGCAGAATCCAAATACAATTACCCAATACTTCTTTTTGCTGGACCATCTACAAGAATGATTGCAGAGCACCCTGAGGAGCCACAATTTATGTAGGCATTGAATTTTCTTCTGGCTTTGTCTTTCTCATTGACTTCAGTAGGCAGTAGGAGATATTTCTGGATAAGGATATAACCTAATATTTCTCAGAACTGTACTCCATTATTGACATATGAGGGACCTTCAGTGTACAGAGAGCTCTCCCACTGCCTGGCACTGTTATCAGGCCGTCTAGCCTTGCTCATAGTAGATTGAGAAGACAGAGTAGCAAAAAGGCACCAAACGTCAGCAGCTTGTGACCCTTACTGACTTCAGCACTCATTATTCAGCAGTATTGCCATCACAATGGAAACATCTAATGTTTTTAAAAAAAAGGATCAGCCTATGATCAATACAACATCTATTTATGTATGCAGAACAGTACAGTTATAAATGATCTCATATGCTTTTAGATATTCATAACTAAGTAGGATTATCTCAGCAGACTAATTTACATGCATTTTTGATCACTTACTGCTGAAGATGACTTGCTACCAATATGCTGGATACACAAGGACCAATTCAGCATCAGTCATTAAATGACCCCTGACGCCCATTTCTGGGTGAGAAGGTACAGAAGAAAACTACTTGCTGTCACCTTTTTGAAGAGTAAATACTGCTTTTAGCTGTCATGAGCAACCACTTAAATTAAATAAAATTAAGCTACATAAATATTTTTTCTCCTGAAACAACCGACTTAGATAATTTATTTTCTTATTATTTTAGTAAATACAACTAAAAATTACAGTAGCAGTTGAATGTTTGAAAAACATAGTAACCTGATGCAGGAATCTATTTTGCTACACTGTGAAAAAAGGCTGGCTACAGGATTTAAGTCTGCTTCCCAGTGCTTTGCTAGCTAGCTGGTGACAAAGCTAGACACAACTCTTAACTTCAAAAGAACGAAGGGGAAAATTCTGCTTTCTAACATAAATATAGAAAACAAAACAAAAAATTTGAACTCTAAGAGTACTAAAGTAAAAATACGATAAAGCCAACATAGTAGGCAATAGAATTAGAATAAACACTGCAAAATAATAGAAAAATATTAAGTTCAATATAACTTTTTTACTTTATGCATAACTTGTGATTTTTCTTCCTTCATATAACCAGAGGGATTAAGGTCTTGGGGGGTAAGGGAAGAGCAACACACATCATCCACCTGAATTTGTGTAAAACATTTGACAATGTCTCCTCTACAAACTGTAAAAGTGTGGATTAGATAGATTGAAAACTTGTTGGATAAAGAACTGCATAGGTGGTCACACACAAAGGGTTGGGGTCAGTGGCTCAATGTCCAAGTGAAGAGCAGTGAACAGTGGTGCCCCTCAGGGGTCCGTATTGGCACAGTTTAACATCTTTGTTGGTGACAAGGACGGTGGGACAGAGTGCACCCTCAGCAAGTTTGCCTAAGACACCCATCTGTGTGGTGCAGTTGACACCCTGGAGGTGGGGATGCTGCCCAGTGGGACCATGACAGGCTGGAGAGGTGGATCCATGCAAAACTCATGAATTTCATCAAGGCCAAGTACAGAGGGCTGTATCTCAATTGAGGCAGTCCTGGGCACAAGCACAAGCTGGGCAGAGAACGAATTGAGCGCAGCCCTGGGTAGAAGGAACTGGAGGAGCTGGTGACAAGAAGCTCAACATGATCCAGCAATGTGTGCCTGAAGCCCAGAAAGCCAGTCATGTCCTGGGTTGCATCGAAAGAAATGTGTCCAGCAGGTCAGGGGTGGTGATTCTTCCCCTCTACTCCATTCTCATGAGACCCCACCTGGAGTGTTCCATCGAGCTCTGGGACACCCAACACAAGAAGGATGTTGAACTGTTGGAACACACCCAGAGAAAGGCCACCAAGATTAGAGCACCTCTCCTCTGAAGACAGGCTGGGAGAGCTGGGGTTGCTCAGCCTACAGAAGAGAAGGTTCTGAAAGGAGCTTAGAGAAGCCATTCAGTACCTAAAGGGGCCCTACAAAAAGCTGGCAAGGGACATTTTATAAGGGCATGTAGGGTGACGACAAGGATTAATGGCTTCAAACTGAAAGAGGTTAGATAGGTTTAGATATTAGAAAGAAATTCTATAGTGTGAGGGTGGTGAAGCCCTGGCACAGGTTGCCCAGAGAAGCTGTGGATGCCCCATCCCTGGAAGTGTTCAGT
This sequence comes from Nicator chloris, assembly GCA_013400495.1. NCBI lineage: Eukaryota > Metazoa > Chordata > Aves > Passeriformes > Pycnonotidae > Nicator > Nicator chloris. The sequence goes on along the minus strand of WAAE01009340.1, from coordinate 97,193 downwards.
GCCAGGTTGAATGGGCCTTGGGCAACCTGGTCTTGTGGAATGTGCTCCTGCCCATGCCAGAGAGTTTGGAACTAGACGATCTATAAGGTCCCTTCTTACCCAAACCATTCTGTGATTCTATGTGTCTATGATTGGTTTCATTTGGCAAGTGTACTAATACTGAATAGAATTAAAGACTTTGGGGATATTCCTGTGATCATCTATTCCAATAGCATCAATCACTGAGAAAAGGGGCAAAAAATGTGTCATCTTAGAAACACCAGAAAGGCAGCAGAATCTCCTTGGCTTTGACCTCTATACAACCATTATAATTTTTCAGGGTGTAAAGCATTCCCATGTTTTTAGTATGCAATCGTAAGGGCAGAAAACTATTAATTTGCATTTGAAGGGATGTCTATCTTAGTTTAGGTATTTGGAAGAACTGGCAGCCACAAAATAGACTTAAAATGTTAACTGATACTCAAAATACATGAAGGGGGAGGTGAAACAGGAAATTTCTTAGATGTGACTTGATGAGAGTTAATGAGCCCTCAATTATGTTAGTACTTTCTTGGTTGATAAAATATGAACATATTCCTCTGCCTTACTGTTCTGGCAGATTTTTCAGCAGCAAAATACAGCTTTTTGTTTAGCAAGCAACACAACCTACTAACAAGGTTGTTTCAGACAGAGAAATAACTCAGAGGTCTTATAAAGCAGATTTTCCTATATTTCAGTACTTAAAATAACAAAGTCAGTGTGGATTGAAACTTGACCATTCCTTATCACCTTCTGAACATAAAGAACAATGTCACTACAATCAATGAATCAAGAAGCAAGATGACCTTAATTTAAAAATTTAAGGAGCAATTAAAGAAAGCGAAACATGAAGGCGAGGAAGGAGGGAAAGAAGCCTACTTGCTGGAAATTTGCCTCTCTTATTTGGAGAATGCACAAGTTTATTAGAAAAAGACAGAAAAGAAAATAAATGTAAGTAATAAATCTTCTGTGTTAGCTCATTAATGTCTGTGCTTTTTAAAATTTTTATTAGCTTTTTTTTTTTTTTTTTTTTACAAAATGTGGAACCATTCCATGGACACAACTGAGCTCTGCCTTCTGTTAAGGGCTGCAGCACCCTTGAAGTTTGAAATAATTTAAGTGGTTCTGTTGTGCTTTCAATTCCCCCCACCTTCTTTCTTTCTTCAGCGGATTGAAATGTGACCAAATAGCAGCATGACTGTGAATGGAAAAGATAATTCTCACACAACATTCTTTTCAGTGCTTTGGGGAAAATGCACACATATAAACACATTTGCTGATGTCTGATTCAAGATGTGAAAAAAAAAAAAGAAAATCTATGAGTTTTTTTTCTGAAATTGGAAACACACTTTAAAACTCTCCTATGATTTGTTTTGTTTAGGCTAATTATGGCTTCTGCTTTATGTTGCCACAATAGACACTAAACATTTGCAATATATTTACTGAGATTAAAAGAATTATGGGATGAATTTGTATCTATTACGCCATTAGCCTTAAGCAACACTGCTTCAGTAATCAGTGGGAATATATTTTTATAAGTCAAAAAGGTGACTTATCAGTGTAACCAGACATTTTGCATTCTCAATACATTACATAATAAAGAGTGCTAGCAAATTTTGCTCTTCAGGAAAAAAAAATACTCTTTTGTTGAAATCTTATGTTGCTATATTGACAGAGCTGGATTAAAGATGGAGGCAAAAAACTCATGGATTGGCTGGGAAGTATAGCTTGCACTGCCTCTCTCAGGTCTGTCCAATTTGTTTATTTTTATGTCCTTATAATGAACTTAAAAATGGAAAATTCCTGAAGTAAAGTATGTCCAAAAGAGTGAAAGCTACATTAAATATTCTAACGCTAGTGATACAGGGATTTACTTCTCTTGTTGTGCCTCCCACTTGTGTGCACACAGAAAAAACATTCACTTTCCTTATTAAAACATGATGGTGGAACTAGTTCTTACTAAGACCATTTTTTCCACATCCTACTCACAAAATCTAAATTAGATTAGAGTCAAGCTTCAGCCACACTGTCTCCTCTTCCAAGGAGTAGGTTTTTTTTTAACATCTATGTATTTTATGAGTTTCTCCAGCGATATGAAGGACTGTGAAAACTCTTAGCTATAAAAGTTATTTTAGATCTTAACAATCCGTGTCTACTTTCTTTCCTGCAGCTTTTCTATTGTATATTGTTAACTTTTCCTGAAGTCTACAGCCAGAAAATTGGTATCAGCATTTTTCCCTTAATATCATGGTATACAGGATAACACAGTCTCAGTTCACCAGTGAAACTCAAGGCCCTGATGTATAATTTTTGAAATTTATATTCTATTAAATGAATAAATTAGTTCTCCCAATCTTCCATTTTCTATATTCCTATCTCTGGACAAGTTTACTAACCCTCTAACAGAGTCAGCAGAAAAGGAGGTCTATCCTGATGGGAGAGCTCCCCAGTGCTTCTTGTTCATAGCTTGGCATATCAACTACCATTATAAAATACTTCAGTGTGCATCAAGATGTAGAATAGCTGAGGAGATGCTATGGGGCACATTCATCTTTGTTTGCAGTGGGACTTCTAACTTCCAGGAGATTAATGGAGCAAGAGCTGGGAGGACAGATTCTGAAATCTCCCTGAGGCATCAGAGATCAAGGATCAGTGCAGAATACAGATCTGTGTTGAGGCTCCAAGCTACAAGTGAGGAGCCTAAGACAGTATTTCAGATTCATCATCTTGTTGAGCAAACAGTAGACCTAACAAGCTGGTGAGAAGGACACTTTTGCCTTGTCAGAACTTGTATGTCTAAATTATCCTGCTCAGGAATAGACAACTTATTCTCTTCAGGAAGTTATAGGAGGAGCTCAACCCTTGTATGGTCAAAGCTCTTGTGGTGCAAAGAACACAGCTAAAGAAACCAGAAACATCCTTTAGAAGAGAGTGGTCACATGCATCTCTTCTGCAGCAGTACCTTTACCACATGCCTGTGGGGATCCAGTGTCACATTTGTTTGAGGGAAGCAGAGCCAGTTTCAATACATCTGTACAAGCAAGTTTGCACCGGTGCAAAAAGTCAATAAATGGCACTGTAGACAAGCTGTGAGTTTCAGGGGCATTTAGAGATTTGTGGTGATGACTGCTATTACATTATGGTTACCTATGACCTGTTACAGAAGGATGAACAGGGAAGAAGCGTGGATAAAAACTGAATAAGGCCATGCCTGCTAGCAACCCAATTCAGCAAAAAGGTCAAAAAGAGCAGGACAGTTGCCAGGTTTTAAGAAGTAAATGTTGCTCAAGTTTAGGTTATTTTAAGTCTTTTTAATGCTAAACCTTATTAACAGTCTCATAAATAACTACTCCCCTTTACCACAAACCTATACAGAACAACAGAATTTGTTTTCACTTTCCACACACTGTGAAAATCTGACAAAGGTGGCTCACACGTGGACTGAGTTCAGGAAACATGTATTCCATTGCAGATATTCAAGAAATGGATGAGTGGTGCAGGTGGTCTCATCACTTGCATAATGGGTGAGTCAGTAACTAATCTCTTACATGCCAAACAAAGTTCTTAATACAAAAGTGTTTCAGATATTTTGTCTTATACCTATAACAAGAGAAATTGAAATTTTGTTTCCTAGAATGCTACCAGAGGTTAGTAGTGTTCCTAATTAAATGCCTGGCATGGAATGAATTGAATGTTCAGTGCTATTCAGAAAGTAGTTAAGCTCAGAGAGCAGGAAGCTTTTTAAGGGGGCAGGTATGAGCAAACTCAGGTAGATACCAGGCTAAAATTACACTAAATATTCTCTAAATTAGGGTGGCTTAGACTTTGTAGGTTTTAAGTTGATAAATTTCGGGTCTGTTGGTTAACTCTTTTTCTGGCTACAAACAGAATTTTAAAATAACTTCATAAGGATAAGACATGCATAAACAGGATATATGCATATTGGGCTAAAATTAGATTGTTAAAATTGTCAGTTCTAAAGTTACAGAGACACATAAGAAACACCACTATGGAGAAGCGGCAATAAATTATGGGAAGAAGTTCCAGCCACAGGAAGATGAGGGAAGGCAGCATTGTTGTAAAACAGCAAGATATTCTGGGGAAATAATGCCATTAATATCAATGATAATAAGGATTCCAGACTGTAGGGTGCAGTTGTTTGAAATCGATCTATTTTAGGACTCAAAAAGTTAATTTAAAGTCTTCCCAAATTTCTGCAGAAGGCAATAAAAAAATCCATACCAAAAATAAAGCAACAATCTAAGTAAAAATCTTGCATAGTTTTAGTTAATATGTTTTAAGTAGTAGTCCTCTACACTGTTCAGTTGGACTGCATAGCAAACCACTGAATCTGAGAAACCCTTTGAAGGAGATCTTAAAGATGTCTTATGCAACAAACCTGGCCAGAACCAGGAAGAGCACCTTTTCATGTGAATGTATTTTGGAGAAATATTTCTCCTGCAGTTCACTGTGACTGGAAGATCTATTTAAAGGTGAGCTAAGAACAACTGCATATATCACAAACTATAAACTGGAATAAATTGCTTTAGTATACTGCTTTCTATAAATATCCAATTTACTCAAAGACACTGAGAAGTCAGGATGAAAATCAAGAATAAGATTTAATTTAAAGTAAGATGACAAAAACAACAAGTTGAGGACAAGTGTTTCAAGCAAGATAAGCAACAGTCGTTAAGCTAGAGAATGACACTGAATTGGAAGCAGCAATGGATCTCCTCAAGACAGGACTGATAGAAGGACCTAGGTGGGCTGGAACAATGGGCCATCAGGTTCCTAGTGGAATTCAGCAAGGACAGACATGAAGTCCCTCTGCTCAGAGGTCATTAAGTGGCACCTATGCTCAATTTTTGGGCCTACAGTACAAAACCAGCTCTGAAGAAGTGGAGCAAGATCAGTGAAGGGCTATCAAGATGTTTTAGGGATGGAGCATTTGCCCTGCAGTGAGAACCTGGGATTGTTCCTCCTGGAAATTAGCTGGACATGAGGGAGCTTCAGAGCAGCTGCCCAGCACCTGTAATTCAGTTATAAAGAGAGAGAGCCAGGCTCTGTCAGGGGTCAGCAGTGCATGGCAGGAGTACAAGAGACAACTGGCATAAGCTGAAACAAAAGAAAGTCAGACTAGATATAGAGCAAAGCAAGCTTCTTCCCCGAGACAAAGTCAAATAGCAGAACAAGTTGCCCAAGACACTGTGCACTCAATATATCCTGGGAATTTTCAAGATCCAACTGGATAAAGTGCTGAGCAACTTGATCTGATCTCATAGCCTAGTTTTAGCACCACCTGAGACTTCCCAAGGTCCTTTCCAACCTGAATCTTCCACTGTTCATTCTGTGAGTATTTGAAATATTAAATATATTTGTGAAGGGCCTGCCTGGTTGAGAGTGTCTTCACAGGAAAGGCTGACTTTCCTTATTCTTGACAGAGGGATTAAGAATTGACTTGACCACCCCCATTCAGAATATTTATGGATGAACGTAGTGCTAATCATACAGTCGTGCCTTGTGAGGGCAAAACCTGTACTGAGAACTAAACCAAAATGAAATTTTAGTGGGAAGATTGTCTGGTTCTTTCCCTTCTCACACAGTCAAGGTCTCGGACTATCACAGCACACTATTGTGTGCCTCGTAACAAAGCTCCATGGAACACAATTTGATGTGGCATAACAAACGGAGACAACCCAGACTCCTAAATTCTACCGTGGTTGCTACTGAGACTGAGGGCAGGAGGGAGCTTCTGACCTAGCTCTTCTCCTCTCAACAACATGAAGAACCTGAAGAACATGACTGCCTTTCCATTAAAAGCAGCAGTGTCCGAGGACATGATTTCTGCTGTCTCCGAAACTTTTTTGCAAGATGATTGAAAAAGTCTTTTGGAGTGAGCACACCAAGGACTGAGACCCCCTAACTAGCCAAGAGCATTCTGTCTCACTCTGTGTGTGGCAGTAGGCACAAAAGATGCCCAGAGAGAAATGGAAAACATAGCAATATTTCTAGGTTTTTGCAGAAGCAATGCACTCAACAAATTGCAAATGCAGCAATTCTGTTCATTTTTTTATTAATGACAATAAAGAAAATGCTTGGAAGGAACTCATTAACCAAACAGATTTTTTCCCAAGATTTGTTAATCTCTAGCAAGAGAACTGACAAAATCATCACTAGCAAAATAGAGCTGGAGACATGAAAGAAGAAGGCTTGACACTTCATCGTCAATGCCACAAGCTATTAATTTCTCTCTGAAAATACAGTGTAGCAATTTTGAATCAGGAAAGATGAATGGCCATAAGAGGGAAAGTAAACATGAGCTGTGGAAAGTCTTTCTGGTTAAGCTGGAAAGGCTGCAGCCAAAATATTTCCCACTTAACCTTCATCAAGGAAAAGGTCAAAAAAGGCCAATGTGTTTAAGCAGGTCACAGGACAGGACAGAAGAAAACTTCCCATGAAAAAGATTAAGTTCACATTCTTTTGGTCTTCATTAAAACTATTCCACATCACTCCACACTTCTATTTGAAGCAGTTTCCCAACAGCACTGAACACAAGATCTTAAAGTATCTTTTTGTAGAAAGATAAAAGTGTAAATGGAAAATAATTTGTGTATTGTACACAAAACAGGGAAAAGTATGAAGGATGCATAAGAATCAGAAAAAAAAAATACGTTTAGCCTTAGCAAATCATATAATTGGTGGTATGCAAGGTAATCATCCTTCCATGTACAGGTACTCTAAGCTGAATTGTTACCAAGGCGTATGTGGCTTTACCAAAGTGGAAAATTTTTGTTTTATGTGAAGCTTCTAAGGAAGAAAAAATTTTCTTCAAGCACTACAAAAGAGATGGAGATTAATGTCAAGGTATGTAATTTTCAAACTGCTTAGAAAAGAAAATAGCTCTGCCTTGACACTCTCACCTCCCCTTGTCCATTACAGCAACTATAGTTACTGGACAATAGACTATAATACATGGTAAATGCCACGCTCAGGATTTCTCCTGGAAGAACAGAAAAGTATACCTCTGAGCAGACTGATATGTGAATGGATCAACAAATATGTGCAACAAGCACACTGAGAAAGAAAAAGAATATATTTTCTTTCCATCCTCCACTCACCAAATCTGGTCTGCCTTCTGTTGGGATACCTATCAGTCATGATTCAGATTTCTGCGCTGTCTATTTTAGAAATTCCCTGCACGCTCAGTCTAATATGTGATGTCTCTCTTGCCCTATAGTGTCAGCATGGCACTTTCTTGCCCACCTCAATTTTCATCCTTCATTGTTCACTATCATTATTCCTATTAACTGTATATGTTGGCAATTCGTGATGAAGTGGGGCAGAAAGCTTCTTCAAACAAGGAGAGTGGCCCACACAGAGCTTTGAAGATAAGGACTGAGGCATGGACTCCTCGTTTCATGCCAGATGTGACTCAGCAAGGTGTCTGGAAGGGTCGGGTGAGGCATTCTAGGAGACCTGCTCAGCCTCCCTGTGTTAGGCTCTCATCCAAAATAACGGCAACACTTTTTTAGAGATGAGCAGTTTGACAGTTGGGCATGACTTCAAAAACCCAGCCTCATAAATACATGCATTACTGAGATCAATTCTGAACTGAAAACCCAGCAGATTCATCCACTGTAGGCAGGGAAACATAGCAACTCTGGCAGCCACTGGTGGCTGGAGACTAAAACAAACCAATGAATAGTTCAAATAGCTACCAGAGTCAACACTCTGGTAATCCACATGTATGTGTCTCTTCCACTGCCATGGTAGCACTAGTGTCACAGTTCAGGCTTCAGTACTGAGCCATGGTACTGCAGCAAATGCAGAATGGATGAGTTACTGTTGTTATCTGAATGGCCTGTGACTGAAGGGCAAATATTCTTGCGGGAAATGAAAATTTGCTGTGCACTGTATGTTGCCCTGGGGCTCCCGAGGTTTGTGCATGAGTAATCTCCAGCAGAGGAGTGGAGCAGACAGGTCACGGCAGCAGCATCACTCATCTGAACTCGAGCTGCTGATGCCCATGTTGATGACCTCATTAAACTGTACACAATAGGTAGAAAACAGATTAATTCAAATTAACCTTGAACCGGCACCCAAAAGCAGCGTGATAGGTATATGAATATGATTGCAGAGCTCCCTCAACACAGATTCAAGCTCCTCAGCAAGTGATTCTCTCCAATAACCCTCTGGATTTCTTAACAACTAGGGATTCTTACACCACGTATAAAAGGAGGAATACACAAAGTTCACATGATATTCTCACACTGCAAATAACCTGCAGCTACCAGAAAGAGCAGTGAATTCTCCAGCTTTACATACTAGGTAGACAGGGTCCTCAAACACACACGATATCAAGGTACATTTGCACAATGTCACTTGTCCAAGACAGCACATACATCCATTCTACTTAGCCATGTCCTTGTTTTATTTGGCTTTTGCAGACCACTTTGCATGTTGGCAACTATTATCCTCTCTAAAGGTTTCACAGGATTTGATAGGTGTCCTCTTTGTGCTATAGATATCCATGGTACCCCAGACCAAAACAAAAAGCTGTAACACAGACTTATTTCTTGAGACATGGTTATATTGCATCTCAAACCCTTCACAAGTTAACGATGAGCAAAAATGTGCAAAATTTGTGGGAAGGAAATGTTTGCAGAGCAATTTATTGAAAGACAAAACCGGACAGGAGCTGCAAAGGATGTAAAAAATCTGAAAAAACAATGTACCTCTTCTGATACCTCTCTGTAGCTGTGCATCTTCCTATGTTGAACTGCTATTTTTTGGGGAAACTCTGGTGATCCCTGACTATGCATATCTCAAAGTCTCTTCATTTTGCCCTTCCTCACTTCAGAGGATCTCTGCTTTAGAGGAATTCTCCATACCAAGCAGAAGGGAAACAAAACCCAAATTCAGTGGCCCTTTTCACTTAGGAGTTGAGTTGCAGAGCAGTAGAGCACAGGAAGCCTTCCTCTGTAAGTCTATACATTGGCAATGGACTGAAGTTCACAGTGGTATAAAAAATACAACCTCCTACTGATACAGAGATAAAAGAAACTACTGGAATTCCTGACAGATAGTTGTGTTCACTTCAGAACTTCGATGCTATTTGGCTCACTAAATCCTACCACCTCCTGGTGGCCAAGCAGATAGTGCTCCAGTCTCAGTTCATAAATTTGCCTTAGATGTACAATAGATAAAAACAAGGTAAATTCACATGTGTTTTACTAAAGACGGGTTCAAGATTTCAGATGTTATAGCTAAAATAAAATAGCAGGGAATGACACCAAAGGAACCTTTGCTCAATATTCCTACAAAGGTTGGATTAATGCAGAATTTTTTATTGTCACAAAGTTACCAAAACTCAAATATTATTCTAAAATCTATGGATCTTAACATTTTTGCAGTCCTTGGGGGAAAAAAAATAAAGTGATAGTTAAAAGGCATCCTGTGCTGGTTATTTACAGGATGTTCAGTTTATTATTCTACTACTGTTCTCTAATTTGTGACTGGCATGCCCCTAGGCAATCAAGTCACTGGGAGATAATCCTCAAAAGATTTAGCATAGGTAGATCCAGAAACACGGGTCCTGAATTTTTTACTTTTCTCTCTTTCTTCCATTCTTTGTCCAACATCATAACCCTCTAAGATCATGCATTACTCCTCACTGTGATTTTACTGCTTGTAGGCACCACCACCACCATTTCTGATTCCCTTAATCTTTATCTACCGCACAGGCCCTTGAAACATTCTTTAGGTAACAACACTGGGTGATTTTTAAAACATTTTTCTGTAACATATATAATTTACATTCACTTTTTTTTTTTTTTTTTTGCCAGCATAACCCAGCAATAAAAGAGGTGACACTTTGGCAGAGTACAGAGTTCCATTTCTACAGTCAGTACCAAAATTACATTTATCCAAGTATCCTAGTCTCTTCAAGTGAATCATATCTCCAGGGTTCAGATGAAAGACCTGCTTCATGCATTCTTCTGTGGAAAGTACAGGATGCACCTTAAAGAGCTGTGTTGGGATTACATCACAGCTCTTCAAATACAGTGTTTATCCATGGCATTGCTCATCTATGGGCTAACCAAGAAACTCGAGATGATACCAAGTTCTTTCAGGTTAAGCTCCTTTGCAATCCTTGCAAAGCAAGCGAGCTCCATCCCTACATGTGGAAAGAGACAGGTGCCTTTGAAGATTTACCGAAGGAAATCCTGCTTTCCTAACTGCAGTGCCTAGAGGTCTTCAGTGGGACTCTCTTCATTGACCAGCGAGAGAACATGCCTTTAGGTAGCTGCTGTATAAGTATTTAAGACCCAAGGGGTGCCTTGGCTATGCAGGCTGGATCCCACCCTCAGAATCTCATTCACCTTTTTAAAGCAGCAACAGAGCAGGCATTTCTGTTTCTTTCCTTCTTTCTCTCCACACTGCTTATTAGCTTCTCTCCAAAGCCTAGTTGTTGGGTTAGAGTCAGAAATGGTAAGGGAGGACATTCCATATTCTGAGTGACACTGCAGCTATTCTCTAAATAAAAAGGGATAGGCTTTCATTAAAAGTGCACATTTAGCCTTGTGCTTGTGGTGGCACGGACAGTCACACACATCTGTTATCACACTTCTACTGTAGACACACACAGTGCCCCAATGTGTGGGTTGAGAAGGTGTCACCAGGTAGTTGAGTATCTTACAGTTCACAGTCCCCTAAAGGGTTGGCCATGTTTTCCCTCCTTACCCCAAGCCACTGGCTCCAACCACTTTCACTGTTCCATGTAGACCCTCTGTCCACTTGCTGACATGAACCAGCTCAGTAGGCAGGCAGCCAACAGAGCTTCCCACTGCTCTGATGAGTTCATTCAGCACTCCAGGAGGTGAGCCAAGAGCCAAACCTGGCACAAGGAAGGAGATGGGAACACACTGCTGCAGGCAGAGGATGGGAGGATCAAGGATGGGTTTCTCCAGGGCAGTAAGCTATTCTGCTGTCTGAGAGGAGTCAAGAAACCTCACCCTCGGTTGCAATAAAACCTCTTTAACAAAACGGGAGTTATCAGGCGACCGATCAGAAATTTCAGGGGGAACTGATTACAGTAAACCTCAGGAAAAAAAGTTGGGTTGTTTTAATTGCCAGGCACGACATGCACAAACCCACCTTGTTCACACAGCCTGCATGCATTTACATAGGGAGATTTGGGATTTCTGTTAGTTTCCTTCATGTTTCTGGAGCTGCTTGCAAGCCAGCTGTCTCAGCAACCAGGAGGATTAAGTTCAAAAAACCAGAAACCAGAGATCTGAACTTCTCACGTTATATCTTGACTCTTACACTTGAAGCCTTACAAAGAAGGCTAAATATCTTCAGACTACTGATAAAAGTCAGGAGAGTTGGCAGTTTTGCAGACATTTACAGACTTGGCAACACATTTTTCTGTTTTTAAGTGAAAACAGACAAAACAGTGCACATGGTAGAAAAACGAACATCTTGGCACATTGCAATTACAATGCTGGAACAGACCACTATTCAGTTTTAATAGATGCTTTTGAGAAAAACAATCCCCTGTGTTCAGCTCCCTGTTACATTTATTCTCCAGAACTCTAGTGCCAAAAGCTTCCCCATCTTCTCTGTGGGCTTTCCAAACAGAGTTCACCTCCTGTGAAGCACCACAAAAATACAGCTGCTGTCAAGCAGCTCCTCTCCTTGCTAATATGGATTAGAGTCACATCATAGAGAAATGGCAGCATGCAGTGCCATAATTACATCCAAACCAGGATAGGATTTTTTTTAGAATATAACATTGTTGACTTCCTCATCTTTTGCTTCCATACAGCAGAAACTCCATGAAGTATTCTATGGATAATCTAGCATTGATCTACAACCTGGATTTCTATAGCACACTACCACATTTAGAAATCTTCCAGTATATATTCCAGCAATACTACCAAATGTGCAGACATAAATATTATAATGCAAGTTCATATTTAACTGTAAGTTAATATTTGCTAGGAAAGAAATCAAAAATAAAGGGAAATCATGATAAAATCTTGAGTGTAACAGTCAACTATTACAAAAAATGTTTCGGTATAACCAAAACACCAGTGATAGTTACGACTGGGGAGGTTCAGAGCTCCTGGATTAATAGAGCACACACAGTAACAAAGGCTTACCAACCTTTTTTTTTTTTTTGGAAAGTGGGAACTAAAGGTCTGGGAAAATCACTGATGCTAAATCTGCTGCGTGCGTAAACCATAAGATGAAACAGGTATTAGTTTTCTCAGAAAATAAAATTCTTAAGACACCTAAAATTAAAATGGAATTACTCTGACTAATTAACAACTTTTGAGTATGAACAAGTAATGTTAAACAAAGATCTTGCAGGACCTCTCAAAAGCAGTCTACTGACATAACCGAAATATGACAAAATAATTCAGCTAAAAATAGTCTGGTTTGGCTATTAATGTATTAATTACTGTGCTGTATTCTGAGGTGACATTGCTTAGAGCCTTGAGCCTTTCCACTTTACAGCATCCTCTCCAAGCACATGACAGCATTTAACTTGCCCTTCTTGGTAAGAATAACAATGGAGTTACTGCACTCTGATCATATGGAAATGATGAATTAGTGTTGGAGCAAGAAAAGTGAAAGACAAAAAGCATCTGAGTGGGGCAGGAGAGAATATTACACTGCTGATGCAGCTGGAAAGGCAGAGTGAGGACTTGTTAAAGGCAGAAACAGGATGACTTGCTGCCACTACCAGGGCACAGCACAGGGGACTGTGCCCCCTCCCACTCCCTTCACTGCTGCTTTCTACACATGGGAAACTGCTCAGGGAAAAGGTCTACAGGTAACTGCAGTGCAGGGACGGCCACAACTCAGTGGATTATTCACTGCATACAGCAGTATTCAGTACATACAGCACCTCTACTTCATCTGTAGCCCACTTAGTGCAGCTCTACCTGTGATGGAGGTGTTGGGAAATTGCAGTATGAGGAGTGTGACTGTGTCTTACGGGTGTCACAAAGCTCTCTTGTGAGCTGTGCTATTCAGTGCCTTCTGATTTAATATCCCCAAAATCTCCAAAGATGGCAGCTCAGATTTAAACAGGCATTCTGAAAAGACACTCTTGATCCCATTATCAGTGTCGTGGATGGGATTACAATGGGGGTGGTAATGGTGGAAATGTTTTAGGAGAGATCTAGTATCAACAGCAGGAGTGGCCACTAATTGGATTCTTTCTGTGTCACCGCAGAGTTGTCACGGGACCCTCGTTCTCTGTTGAACACTGCAGCTCTCAAGGCGCTCAGAAAGGAGCTTTCTCAATTGTTATCACATCAGTCTGCCTTCCCACTCAAACACAAATCCCCCAAAGCCCTTTCTAAAGCTAAGGAAATCATGGAACCCATGACTCCCATGACATCTCAAACAAGTGTCCTGCCTCATCAGTGTGAGAATGGGCCCTGACATTACACAAGGCTCTGACTACTGATCCTGCATGAACATTTAGTCATTTAAATATATATATATATAATATCAAGTGCAGGACGTAAATTAAACAAAGCTAGATAAAAAAACCTGTGAGCTGTCAAAATAGCCTGCAATAAAGTGTTTCTAGCCAGAACAGAATTTGCAAATATTTCAAAGTATTTTTTCCATAGCTGTCTAACATCCACTGACTGTGGGTTTTATAATGGCTTGCACATTTAGGAACACTGTCCCCAGCATCACAACATTTTAAATAAACAGTTTTTATCAGTTCCTGACTGGAATAACAGCGGTTACAATAGTTTTCACACTGTTACTTGCAATCTCTAGAATACTTCAGGATTTCTACATGCAATTTTTTCCTAACACCCTCTAATTTAGCCTACTTTTTGAAGGTGCATTTACATGCCATTTGGAAATTCACCAAGGGTTTTTTTCCAATGAAAATTACACCAATCATAATTAATTTTTTTTCCTCTGAAAGAGAGACAAAAATCAATGAAAGGCCAAGGAGACATGCCAAGAAGCAGAAACTGAAGTTGCATATTGTGACGTAACAAGCTCACCCACTTCGATTATAAAATGCTAAGAAGAGGAAGCCCCTGACAAGCAATAAACTGGCACATAATTAAGACAATTCACGGCGGAACACATTCTGGCTGGAAAACATTTTCTTGTGCTCTACCTAACTGCTCAGAGGTGAGAGAAAAAAAACCTCAGGGTGACACTTTGAAAACTGTGAAGACAATAAGTATCCCACCTAATCTTCACTAGCTGGGGGAAAAAGAAACACACCAGCTTTTGTGCAGTGCAGGTTGCCTCACATCACAAACAGAGTTGATAGTACAGACATGCCTGGTATGTTCAGCATTCCATATCAAGCGAAGATGAATTAGCCGCAACAAAAATGTGTTACAGCTTTCATGCAGCAGTTTATGGATTTTTTTGTACCTCTGGAATTTTTTACCTTGAGCATATCATGGAACTTGTACTGTCTCAGATCTTTTCCTGATATTATCTTTATCTCACTGTGAGGAACATCATTGTGAGCTCTGAACACTTTTACAGCTGCTAGGATGCTAATGGGAACTTCATGTGTGTACCCAGCACAAGTGCTCTCAGGAAAAAAAAAAGCCAATGTCAAAGGAAGGTATGTAGAAGTCACCATAAATATGTCTTTGAATGTTTACCATCTGGAACAGTAGATTACATTTTGACAAGAAGCTGGACTGCCCCGTGGGCATTGTCTTTTAAACAGCCCCATCATTATAAAGGAAGGAAAAACATGATTTGCTGTTCCTAGTTTCTCAGCAAGATTTTCTGGCAGTGCTAGAGAAACTAGTTTGTTTTTTTTCCCCGTAGTAAAACAATAACAAGTTGAGCATGTGTAATTAGCTATGCACTTTCTTTAAAAATATGGTTTCTTGTAGATCATCTGATCTGTGATCCAATGATACCCACAAAGAGGGATAGGTTTCAGTTAGGCAGTGACAGCAGCAGGCTCTGCAGCTCGCAGTGCTGCATCTTAGCTTTGCTGGAAGTCTGAACCTCTGTGTGCTGAAGCTGGCGTATTGGGCTTCTCACAGGACACACTGGGAGAAAGAGGAGAAATCCAATACACAAGACTTTAATGTGGAGCTGTAATGAGGTTTTCCTTTGGTTTTGTTTTTCATTTTAAGCTTGTAAAAGTTTCCATCACTTTTTACAATGAGAAAGTGTAGACTGAGAGAAAAAACCAAAATGGTCAAATTTATTCACATAAATCTTGGTCTGGTTGTGCAGTGATTTTGGGGATTCAGCTAATTCTCTGTTTCAAATTGCTGTGGATGACTTCTGAGGACACACTTCTACTAAAGAGTGTGTTTGAAAATACAAGCTGAGAACAACCTGTAAAGAGGCCAAATAGTCTGTTCAAGGAAAAAAACTTAAGTAAAAGTTGGTTTGAAGCAAAAGTACATGTGCAACATGAAACATGGGTTTATGGGCATCATTATACAGCTGAATACCAAAATCACAAAGCACCAGCTATAAATCCCCTTGGTCAACCTAAGAAAGAGATCTTATTTCAGAACACATTATATACAGTATTATATATAGAATATCTCACCTGTAAGTGGTGAGGACAGTGTTAGATTTCTTTCACAAGTAGGAGGCCAATAATTCATAAGCACCAGAGGTATGTGACAGTTACTGTGAAGATCTGTTATGGTGCAAAAGAAGCAAATAATTTTGTTACTCCACACAGGAAAACAGCATATATATATAGCAAATTTTCAACTAAACACCCCCAGACCAAATAAAAGGGAAAATAATCCATCCTTTAATTTCTCCATCTAGCTCATTTAGAATAAAACAATGAAAACAGCTTTTCTGATAAGCTAACATACTGTAATTAGTGATAACATTTCTGATTTAGTTAATTTGCTGGGCTTCCCACGCTCCAGACATCAATGAACTTAATAGCGGAATTAAATGAAAATGATAGCAGAGTACTTCCATAACTAATTTCTAATTATATTTCTGCCCCTCTTCCTTCCTAAACATAAATTCTTGCCTACTTCTAATTAACACTTCAGATCGCTAGTTTAGAATCTATAAATATAGCGAGTCTTTAATGATCCATTATAGTGATGCTACTTAGTTTTCAATGACTTGTAAAACTTTCACAAACAGATCTGCAAATGAATTACATCCATCTGCTCTGCTGCAGCTGCAAGAGCAGCATTACATTGCACGCTGCCTTTCTCTACTTTCCTGATTTTCTCTTAACTTTATGCCCCATGTGTAAGCCAAACCATCTCGATGCCGATTACCAGGAGCCCAGGCAGGTCTCTATAAAGGAGCCTTCAAACTTTACAGACATCTCAAACGCACTTTCAAAACAGTCTGGTTTGCCTCCCAGCTGAGCCCCAGACATGCTGCACGCTGCTGAAGCATCCTGCTCAAAACCGAGGAAATACTCTGCCGCGGTTCCTTCTCCCGCCCGAGCAGGCAGTCTCCACGGCTCGGCTGGAACACGGAGGCGTTTGCCCCCGCGGACACAGCAGCCACCCGTGCCCGGCTGCCGCTTCCCCGCGCCGCCCCGGGCACACACGTGTGCGCCGGGCGGGGAGCCGTGCCTGCGGGGGGAGCGGAGCAGGCACCCGCGGGGCTGGGATACACCGCTCCGGGGGAGATTTTCCAATCTACACCTCCGAAAGCGTGACCTTAGCGGCGTTAAGAGTGTTAGCTCTATGAAGACAGCCAAGCATCAGGCTGTGCTCGCTGTTATCTGTCAGCCGTACAATAGCGGCATTGATAAGGCAGCAGCAACTGGCTTTGACAAGTGTGCTGCGCTAGCATTCCTCTGAAAACCGTGAAGGAAAAAAGAAGAGAGAGAGAGAGAGAGAGAGAGAGAGAGGAGAGAGAGGCATGAGGTGCCTTTTACTTTACCTGAACAAAGTGTAGGGTTTTATTTTTCCCTCTGAGCTGCTGGAAACGATTGCTCCCGTTTCTCCCCCAGCGCTAGGTATTTCTTCTTTTGCTTGCGGCTCACACTTGGGGAAGACCACACAGCTCCAGCAAGGCTGCCTCTCTCCCCTAATCCCCACTCGAGTGTGATGACACACACTAACCCCAACCATCTGTTGAAACACGTCCTCAAGCACTCAGCACAGTGGTGTGTCAAGACGGGCTGCCCAATCCAATCGCTGGGGTTGGGTGGCTCTTAAGGAGCTGGAGGCAGAGACAAGGGCAGCAACTACAAGGCTGAGAACTCCTTAGCAAAGTAACCTGAGATTTTGAGAAAGGGCTGCTATTGAAAAAAAGAGCAGAAGGGGGAGGTACTCGCGGGAAGGTAGAGGGAGTGGATTAGTCTGGTGGCCAGTTGTGTAACTTCTCACAACTCCTTGTATTCCCGAGGGACCACTGGGACCCTTTCGCTTTGGGATGCACGGAAGCACAAGAGCAACGCTAAAATATTTTTATGGCGGGTCTATTGGCGGCCATCTCCTCCGAGAGACGCTTTTCTAAAAGAGATAAGAGATGTAGTTTGAAATCCTGATAAAGTGCTACTGCGGGAGTCGTTTGCACGGCGATGCGACATCTGCATCCCGAAATCCCAACTCCTTACCGTGCCGCGGTTACCCCGTGGCTGCTTCCAGCCTTCCTGGGAGAACGGCGGAGAGAGGCTAGAGGAACACCGTGAAGGAGGGCGAGGCCGGGAGAAGACGAGATATCCGAAGGGCAAATATTTCTGCCTCTGCACACAGACATCTGCGAGTCCTTCCCCCGAGCCCGCGCTCCCCGGGACGCGGGGTGCCGCCTCTGCCGCCCGGCGCGCCCAGCGGCTCGGTGGCCCAGCGGCACACGCTGCTCGCCCGCCCTCGCCTGCCGCAGCGGCGGCTCCGCGCCCGCGGAGCTGCTGTGACAGCTCCGGCCCCGCTCCGGCCCCTCGGCCGGGAAGCTGCCACCAGCCTGTTGCTTCCCCCTTCCCACCCGCTTCCGCCACCGCCTCCCCGCAGCGTCCTGCGGGATGCAGCCGCGGTTTCGGGAGCGCTGCCCTTCCCTCGGGGACCCGTCAGCACCCCCGTCGGGGCTGGGGGCTCAGGGCAGTGCCGCGGCAAGTCCGGGTTGTGTCTAGGCTGTACCTCAGTTTCCCTCTGCCACAAAGCAAACGAAATCACACCTTCCTCCCTCTCAGAGACACTGCCAGGAAAAATCCACTCATTTACAGAAGATATCCGTGAAGGATAGATAAGGGACAGAGAAAAGCTGCTAAGTGCCAAAGAAACAGTTCTTTCCTTTCCCCTCCCTGTAATAGGATAGCTTGGAAGAGAGACTTAAAATCTCAAGGGTTTTTACCTCATTACCAAGTGCCTGACTTGACACTTGCATTAAATCTACATTTCACATTATGACAGATGTTGTGTTTTCTTTGAACTGAAAGGGAAGGACGTTGTTTTGGCATTAAAAGTTACACTGAAAGTGTTAACATCCAACTTGAAGAAAGGTTTTCAATTGTGAAAAGACACACTCTGCCCAGCTATATGAAAGCCATATGAGAGTCTTGAAATGTTGATTTGGCTTACTTGTTCTTTAATACCTTACACAAGGCTGTTTCTGAAAGACTAGTGGCAGAGTGAATACTTAATAAAATGTGAGAGTCAAGAGCTGAGCCCGGATAGCTGTTAGCAAAGCTAACCTAGAAAAGAGAGGAAAAAGGGGAAACTGTAGTCACAACTGTATTTGCCTAAATTCTTCCCCAAAGTGATGATACAGTGTCTGTTTCAGCCTATTACTCTGAAACTGCTATCACAGATGTTTGGTATCCACTGAAACACTACTCCCCAATCTACTAATTCCAGATAAATAAACAACTGAATAATATTTTCAACAATAATACATGGTGAAGTAGAGATACAACTACTATCCCTGGGGTATTGTAAGATTCTTAATGTTGCCAGTTATATCTTCAGGGCAAGGGTTTGGTTTGATTCTGTTTCATTCTAGCAGACTGTGATCTGTAAACAGGCTGGATAATCTTACATACTCAAAAAGCCCTGGAGACTTTATCGAGCTCATTTGCATTTTCTTTAGCTGTACTTCTTATCAGTATTGTATATTAAGTGCATTAAAAATCTATAGTGCCCAAAGATGTGCAATATCAAAAAAACCCTGGAATTGTGCTGCATCATCCCATGTACTGACTCATTTTCTAAAACGCTATTCACCTCATATATGCTCTATTTTTTATTTTTTTTGGTCAGATGAGAGGCAAATTCAGCAGGGTTGAATTTCCAACCAACATGAATGACAGTTATGTGCATACAATTATTTTATGTTGTGATGTGTATATGCTTACCCAATGTTGTGTATTATATCTGAGTATAAATATGCATAAGCAAGTTATGAGTATATCTGAGTATAATTATGGATCAGCATAAGCTGAGCATTTGTGTGGCACACAGGCCCAGATCTGTTGGGTTTTTATGCTTTGTAAGTCAGGGATGCCTCTGCTGATGCCTGTCAAGTCACAATACTGTAAAACTGACATGTTTAAAAGGTCCTCTAATTTAGTGTTTTGTATACAGAGACACACACCCCCCCACATTTCCCTTCAAAGACTCTGCAATGACTTGAAATACAAATTTTCATCTCTATAACCAATAGCCCTCAAACATCACGCATGGTCATGTTTTCACTTAAAAGCTACTGCTGATGTTGCGGGATAATTTAACTGCTACTTGTGTGACTACAGCCAGATTTAGTTTGCTGTGACAGCCTATAACAGACTTTTCCACCACTTTTCCTCTGTGCACATTGCCATCTGCAAAGAGTTTAGGTTTTAAAGGCTGAAATGAAAGCTGCTCTGGAAGAGCCATACCCGAAATGCTGTTAAAATTATGCATCATAAAACAGGTTCTCAAGTTGACTGTCAAACCCTTGAACTCTTGCTAAGGTCAGGCTGCCCCCACTCACATAAGACTTGTAGCAAAGTGAATAATGCTTTATGCAAATAACTCAAGACAATCCTAATATGCAAGATTAATTGTAGGTAATTGTGATATTGAGAAATAGTCACTCCTGTTTTGTTCCCACAGATAACATGTCCCTCACACAGTAGTTCCAGTTGGTTTCCACGGTAGCCAACAGTGTCTTTAAGCCAGGGCACTGAGGTTCATTCTGTGTTGCCTGGACTTTAACTCACTATCTTTCCTCCAGCACAGACAGCCTTGGCAGTTTTGTGTGTCAGTGTGGACAGGTGCACATAATCACACACGTGCACCTCTGCTCAAGAACCTCATGTAATTCTCAACTCTGGCATTTTCAGGTCTCAAAAGTAATTAAAGGGGATTTTTCATGATTCCTGCAGCAACCTCAGTCTATCTCTCCTGCCAATATGAATGGAAGATGAATTTTTATTTCCTTGAATCATTTTATGTCTACCCCAGATTCAATTATTTTTGAAGAGTTTGTATAGGAACAGAAGAGGTTCTAGAACATGACTATAAATCCACAGAAAAGTTTACTGTTAAATTCTAGCTTGAAATATATTCATGCTCCTGTTGAATTTCAATGATAACTTGTTGATAACGAGATATAATAAAAAAATCTTTGAAATCTTGAATTGCAAAAAAAAGCTAAATAATTAAAAACTAGTGTTTCTTTCTAAACATCCAAGCAAATAGCAGGCTCCAAGAAGCACAAGAAGACATGCTTCTTCACGTATTGCACAGTGAAGCCTTGGAGATACATGCTGCAGGATGCAGTGGGGATAAAAATGACATGTATTCAAGTGTTTGGACAAGCTCATGAAGAAAAAAAAATCACTCACAGCAATTCAATACAAAGATCTAGCTTCTGGTTCAGGGAATCCCTGAATCACCTGGAGTGGATCCTGGACAAATATTCTGTGCTTGTCCTATTCTTACAGTTTATCCCAAGCATCCACTATTTTCCACTACTGGAGGGTGCCAAGCCTAGTACACCCATGACTTAGTGTGGCACAGCTGCTTTTTCTTTCATAAAGAATTTAACCATTGGCTGTTTTGGGGCCTCATGGTGGGTAGTATAAGAGAGATGAATTCCTTTTAAGAACTTCAGCCAAGATTTTTAGAGGTTGGCTCATAAATCCGTGTTCAGGAACCTTAGCAAAAAAAGTCTGATCAAAAGTACTGAGTATACAGCAGCTGCTAGTGAAGCCAGCAGTTCATTTTCTTTTTCTCCATATGTGGGCATTCCAAAGTCAAACATAGGCTCATGTAAAATTTGTGAGCTAAATCCCAAACTATATTCTGTGCAAAACTCTGCTCAAATGTTTCTTAACCTGGAGTCACCTAAGTGCCAGAAATGCATGGTCTACTGGAAGCGTTTCCTCCATGCTGAAAGCCCAGCACCGTGCAAGACTCAGGAGTCGGGCACCCCTTCACTACAGTCGTCTAAATTGCTTCAGCGGGCTCTCAGAACTCATCTACCTAACTTGGACACCTTTGAGGGGCATAGCTAAAGACCAAAAACCTGGCCAGAGGAAAAAGAAAGAAATAACATGTAGGATATGCACCCATACACTGGCTGGGTAGCTTTCTTCTTTCTCACTGCCCCTGCTCAAAGCCATTCACCTGAACAAAATATTCCAACAATGATTATTCTGTGTAAAAACACAATAGGGTTAATGCACAAAAAAATTGAGAAATTTGGTGGGTTACGTACAGCAGACACAAAAATGCAGAATTCTGTATCCTAGAAGCTTGGATGTTAATCCAGGTATCCTGGAACTACTTCCATATTTTCTAGGGAAATGTGCACGAGCCTATCCATGTACTGTCTAAGTATGAAACCATACACGTGCTAGCTACAAAAGGACTGCTTTAGAAATGCTTTAAGGGCACAGTTCCAGAATCAGGATTACCTGCCTGTGCATAGCTCTTGTGGAATGGAAGAGTCTAGACTTCAAATTTTTAAGGAAGCTCTTCTGCCCTGCTCCATCTTCCCTGCAATGGAATCAGATGGTATGGAAGTTATACCCAGCAACAATTTGTCTTAGGTTTACAGTACTAAAAATAGTTCCCCTGAGGGATAACCAGAACAGAGGATAGAGTGCAGGTGAGACAGACAAAAGATCATAATTGACTCAATTCATTACAGGGCTTTACAAGTTGTCAGATTGTTGTCATCACTATCACTTGTCTCCAGAAGAAGATTAGTGGTTGAAATAATTGTCAGTCTCAAATTTGTGTTTCTTCACTTACACCCCCTCTCAAAACACTGATGCTTTTTTGGTTACCATTTCTTCTAAGGTAACTCCCTCATTAGTGGTTGCATAGTAATTCACTACCAAACAAGGTCTCTGCAATAAAAAGGCATGTGTCTTACCCTAGCAGAAGAGCTGATTAGATTTGTCATAGCTAAACTTTTCTTTTAGTATCCCAGAATTAAATAAAAAAGACCAAAAAAACCCAACAAATGAAAACCCAGTATATTTGTCATGTCATTCTTAGGGAAAAAGAAAACAAAGCCAGCAAAAGTTTTTCCAAGCTAGAGCCTAATATGACGATTTAATGCACCAAGAAGCTGTGGTTCTTCCCTTCTCAGCTGCCAGCTGGCCAAAAGTTTCAACTCCAGCACAGTAAACAAGTGATCACTGAGTCTGGGAAGAGCTCAACACACCGGACAGCTGAAAAATAGGGTCAAATATAGGCAGGAAAATCAACAGATTTAACCAGTCTGCGCAAGGTAGGTGATCCCATTCTCAGCAGCAAGGAACACACCAAGGGGAGAGTATATATGGAGTCCACAAGGCTTTAAAAGTGTGAGAACTCAGAGAGCAACGTGCTCTCAGAACTTGTGCTGACTTCACATTTTTGGACGGAGTTCAGTTTCATTACTGAAAAAATTTGAGGTAAACCATCCAATACTTAACAAAAGTTGAAAAAATGCCAAAAATTTAGAAGCCAGAATGCCTCGCAGCTTTTGATGTTAATTATTAGTAAAGTGATGACCAGTGGTCATCTTTAAGTCCCTCCCTCTTGCAGAATTATCATCTTTGCTCCAACTCAAAACTTTCAGCCTGAAAAAATTGCAATAATAAAGAATGAAGGATTTAGATGACTCCACGTTAAACTCACCAAAATCAGGAAAACTTTAATTATGAAGGTTTAATATTACTCTTCCCCCTCTGAGCATGCTTCTAATATTGCACATAATCAAGGTACCACTTGCCTAAAAAAACAACTATGTTCATGATGTTGTTCTGGACAGAGCGTGGGAATACACATAGTTTAACATACAGATTCATTTTTTCCTTGAGAGTCAAAGAAGCAACAGCCCCTGTAGCCCTTTTATTTTTATAACAACAAATCCCATTACAATTTAGGAAAACATTTAATTTAACCCTTTTGTGATCTCATCTTAGACACAATGATAAGAATATTTGGGAGCAGAAAGAGCAGACACTTTGCAGGACCAGCTATACCTCTGTGTACAGAAATTTTTGTATAGTAGCAGGGACCATTCAGTCTCACTTCCTCTGTTCTCACTGAGAAAAGAGGCCAATATGCTTAATTTACCTCATATATAATTAACTTTAGAGTTACACCTGCTAAGACAATTAACCTCAAAGGAATTGGCATCTCATGTAAGGACATACAAATAAACAGGTAGGGTAATGCAGCCATAATAGCTGGCAGGTTCATTCGAGCCTCTCTTGATCATAAATCATGACATATTCATAACACCTAAGGTAAGCACGTACTAAAGTCATCATGGAGTTTTATGTCACCAAAAGAATGATAAAGCAGTATTCATTGCATGGAGAACACATTTGCTGGAGTCAAGTTTTCTTAGAGTTGTCTTGGGTGTAGCTATTACCTTCTCCTGCCCGTGGGAGTGGCTTAAATGCCAATACTCATCCCTAAAAAACTAAGTGTAGACACGTGTAGCTAATGTTGATTATTAGAATTAAATATATGTGTATGTAAATCATATATATTTCCATGTGTATATAATTCTATATCTAAATTGTTGTTACTGGGCCTAAATCAGGGATATCATAGATTGAAAGCAAAATAAAACCATAATAAACCACTATATTTAGAAACATGACCTATAGATAACAATTCAAATGTAGCTACTCCAACAAGAAAAACAAAAGGGGAAAAAGAAGGAAAAAAGAAGGAAAGTTACTATGCCTATCCTACCAACCCAAGCCACTTTCCATTCTTTTTCTAGGTGCTAAAATCCCATAAGTTCCTCACTCTACTGACAAAACCTCTAATTCTCCTGAAAACATCTATGCCTCACATCCTGTGTCAGTAAAAAAAAAAAAAAAAAGAAATTCACTATAGAGAAAACTGAAAAAGAGGGGACAGAGTGAAAACTGAAATGTAGTATTGAGAAAGGCCAAGAGACAAGAGTTAATGTGGGGTGGTGAGTAGCTGGAAGACATCATGATTGCTTTACAGGTCAGAACAATCATTCAAGATGTTTAAAAATCCCAGTAACAGGTGTAGGTTCTGTATTGGTGTTGCTGAGGGTGTTCAGTGCTAATGGAAAGAGAGTTCTCATTTCTTTCCAGGCAGAGCTAGTTTGGGTAGAGTGAGTGGTACCATCTGAGGGTCCCAATGCACATCAGGTTGTTCAACTGTATTGACTAGTTGTACCTGTGTTCTCCAAAGGATAGGCAAAATTCAGTATTGCAGCAGTGGTAGAAGGATTTGAGGGAGGAAGGAAGGAAAAAGGCATGGTACTTTGTAGAACAAGAAGGTATTAGTCAAATTTCAGAAAGCAAAGGAGGCTGAAGGCACTCAAGCTGATTGACAGGGAGTTGAAAGGTCTCCAAAGAAAGAGTAAAGGTTTGGAGGGGCTAGGAAAAGGTCCTAGGGGAACATCCATCCTTGAGACACCTCAAGGAGGTTTTCACAAAAATCAGAGTTTGAAAACAACATTGGGCTGCAGAGCTTGCTGGACGTGGCATTTCTGAAAGGCTGTGGGTCAGAAGGGACATTCCTGTTCCTTTTGCCGGTCTGTTGCTCTCTGTACTTTCTCGTCAGCTGTGGCACAGGAGGATCTTGTTCTTCATCCCCATGGCTCCCCCTTTTCTCTCTCGGTACCCATCAGTCTCCTCCACTGCCCTTTAGCACAGCAGCCACATTCCCTCTCTCGCCTTGGATGGTCCCATGGCACTTCCCAGACCGTGAGCACCAAAGGGCAAGGGACACAGGGGAGAGGAAAGGGTCAGGACTGAAAGAGACAGAATGGAATTCTGGCTGGAAAAGCATTTTCTGCTTCTGATGCCACCATGGGCCTGAGGGCCACTTCAGGCCTCTTTGGGCTCTCCCTGTCCACGCAAGACCTTCTACAGCAGCAAAGGAAAACTCCCAACGGATAGTCTCATCTGCTGTCCTTAGGCTGACCCAAAATCTCCTGTCATGGCAAATGTAATTATTATTTACTCTCAGTGGTAATTTAGGGCACTGAATCTTTTCCAAGCTTATGTCAGTAAAGTTGAATTTTAGAGGCACTGGAGCAGGAAGCTGTACTATTTGCCTGGCTGGTTTACTTTGTTTTTATTTGAATTCCATATTCGGCTGAAGGGAGGGATAAATATTTTTCCTCTTCATTCTGGTATCGATGAGTAGGCAGGTAGAACTGGTTGGCTAGACTAATGTAAAAGGCAGAGCTGTTCTTTCTTCTGCACTATCCTAAGGGATTCAGAATATTTTTTATAGTTGGCTCGTTCTCTTCCCATGGCTGTACACATAGTTCTAATAAAAGGACAGAAATGCCATTTTGCAACTAGTTTCGAAACTTGTTTTTAATCTGCACTTTAATAAATCCAAGGCCTTTCTAACATTTTCTTCAAACTGGACATTACCAGGGAGTCACTGAAAAATCAGAATTTGCAAAAGAAGTTGTTTGACGTACAGTCCAACAATTGGCTCCACAGAGGTGGATAGGAGCTATACTCCAACTGCAGGTGATGCAGCTTCCAAGGACAGGTTCACACCCACCAAAAACCTCTGGAAGGAACAATCCATCGTTTTTCCTTGCTTTGCTCACATGGATCTTGTTCTTGCTGACTCTTTTGCGTAAACATTAGCCGACCACTTTGGTGGCTTTTTTGAGTGGCTAAATTTTAGTCAGGTTTAATCAGACCACAAAGCTATGAAAATGCTAGTGCTGGCACAAGAAAAGGCAAAGAATCATGACAAAGGGAGAGGAAAATCATTGACAAAGGGAGAGGAAAAATAAAATTCATCTTTCTTTAGAGATAATCTCATCTTAAATAGGCTCAAGTTGATCTTAAAATCAAATTTTAGAACTCGCACAAACTCAAGACAAGTCAAACTGGAGAAACTTTACAACGGCCATCTACTCTGGGATGGCACTAGGAACAGAAAATGTCCTACTACAGGATGTGAGACCTGTCCCTGAGATGCTGAATTATCTCAAGAGGCAATCTTCAGATAACAAGCATTATTTTTAGGTTTTAGCCCAGATGCTATTTAAACCACTCTCATCAACAATAAAAAAGTTTCAGTGGAGTTGAGCTTGATTTCCTCATAATGATAGACTTTGACTGAAGTTAGAGTCTCTGCCATGCTTATTTGAGACATGAGGAGGCTGACCTTTCCTGTCAGGAAGATAGCCTGACATAGGAACTCCATAAATAACCTTTGCTTTTGCTGGAGGTGTATTCTCCCAAAGAGTGCCCTTTTGAGGACCTCTTCTTTGGTTCTCAAGAAGGCCGAGGCAGCATTTTCCAGATAAATGAATATAGAGGTTTTTAAACCCACTTGTAAGGGTTTTTAAACCTGATTACACCCACTGTGTGCTTTCATGACTTTGCTTCATAGGTGGTAAAGTGGTCTACCTGAACTTTCTCAGAAGAAAAAGAAACTATATTTTATATATACGTAAACACATACATGTACGTATACAGACCATATTTTATTCCATTTAAGATTTTTCCTATTAGTTGAGAGTCCCTGACAAAAAAAAAAAAAAAAAAAAGGCTTTTAACCTGTAGTTTTTCCAGAAGCAGCTGACAGCCTGACTAAGCTCTGTGCTTTTACAGCCTCTCCCTGCAGTGGGACCAAGCCGACAGATCATTTCACTGAAATAAATCATGCTTACCCTTCTACAAAAATTCCTTTCACACAAACCAATCCACAGCTAGGTTTGAAGACAGCAGTGCCTGAATTATAAGTAGCAGTGTGATGGCTGATCAATAACTGTGTCACAGAACTAATAAATAAAGATATGCCAACAAACGACTAATTGCACATCTCGATCCCTGCCTGTCTTGTGCTGATGTGAAATCCCCCCAAGTGAAAGTGATGGAATTCACTGCCTAGTTGAGAAGCAATTTTCAGCTAGAGATCTGATCTGCTGTCTTGTGATCTTTCTTACGAAAAACAAGAGAAGTATTTTATCACTGAGTGACAGTAACCATTGGCATATCATCAGGCTTTTTTTAAACCTCTCCACCTGTGGTGAGTTACTTATTAAAATAAAAATTGGTCATTTTTATTGGGACAGCATAGTTTCGTGCAAATTTATTTATCCATTCAACTGTTATTCCCAAAATTAGCACAACGTAAGGCAGCCTGTGTTAACTCTTTCTTATGCTAAACAGCCCTTGTTAGTTTAACAGAACAAAAGCTTTGATTGTAAGTGCAAATATGTGTGAGAATCTAGAGTCAAAGCACATTGGTGGCTTTTTTTTTTTTTTACTGAATGACTTGCTTTGGTGCAAGTTTCCAAATAAAGATTTAATTGCACCCACTTGCATCAATTACAATATCAAAGCACATAAGTTATAAAAACAGAAGGTGCAGACACAATGGCTATTTCAGAGTCTGTTTTGAAAACAGATTAGACAGAGTTATAATGATCATTTCTTCAAAAGAATTTAGAGATTATCAGAAACAGAACAGACTGTGGATTTTAATTGAAAACTCACTCCAAATTCTTTGCAGCCCTCTACCCCAGCCTGGTCTCCTTCACAGTTTTTAACAAAATAGTTAATGAGTGGGTTTAACAGGGGGCATTTGAAACCTGGAGATAAATACAGTTGCAGTACCCAGTTCTTAATATTGCAGTGCCTGTGGTACCTTTGGGTGATCTCATTTCCTGCACTTACACTTTGACGTAATCACACTTAGCACCTGTACGTACAACTCAGCAATTCATTCCAGAAGCCCAGACACTCTTTGTGGGCCCCTTGGATTTGAAAATAGCTATCTGTACCTTTCCAAGCAGAAATCTCACTCACATATCCTTGAAAACCCTTTGTGATTCTGAAATTTCAGTTTCTTTTTCCAGAGAGTAAAAAATAAACAAAAAGAAGAGAGCACCTTTTTACATTTTGAATATTAGCAATCTCAAAGACATTTGTTCAGATTGTGGAAATCCCCCGGAAGGTGTTCTTGATAAACATTGTTTATGCACATACAGTGCATATTAAAACGAAGTGGCATCAGTGATGCTTTTGAGAAACAGGCTGACATTTCAGCCTCACCCAGCAAAACCAGAAGTGTTTTTTAATATATCTTAATGGCTGTTAGATCAAGATATGAACACACATAAGTTCCTCTACATTTTGATTGTTGCAATGTTAGGAATGTCTTGAAAAATATAGAAAAAGTTGATATACTGATTGACAGAAGGTGCTCCTTTATGAACAGGATTTGCTAATTAGGTCACGTCATTTTTTCTTATGCAAAGTTTGTATTTTCTGAGATTCTTTATTTCCACAAGCAGAATGACATTGCAGACCTCCCAGGAAAGGCCCTTCACCTACCACGTTTTCTGAAGACTCTTTCATCGGAGATGAATTTGGATCATTTTGGCAAAGCAAGAGTCACTGCAGAGAGTGCCTCCCATTCCAAATTAAGTCTCACCTCTTGTCCACAGGGTGAGTTCTGGACCACTCTGATTCTTGCTAAACACACAGATTTGGTATCTCAACTATCCCCAGCTCTGTGCCAGGGGATAGCTTTGCTGTCACAGTCTCTTCAGCTGCTTAGAAATTCTCTGTTGGCCTGGATCCCCACTTCTGGGGCACCCCAGTTTTATAAATGCAGAAGACATCCTCTGTATCCATACAGTACTATTATTGAGTCTGCCTCTGCAAAAGATTTGTCCCAATGTTTTAGGAGACTGAACAAACCTTTGGGGAAAATTGTTGCCTCCTAAACTTACTTGACTTATTGCTCTTCTGAAACTTAGAGCTGATTTTTATCCATGGTTTCTGTCATTACAAATTTCTCAGAGGGGATTAAGCATTTTAATCACACTGACATAAAAATATTCGGTGATAGGTCCATTGCATAACTGATAATAAAAATTGAAATATTCTAAAAATATCAGCTAATTTAGAGTATCAAGGACACCTTCAAGGATACTGAAGGATTAGCAGTCACAGCCAAAGATAGCCAGGTGGCCAATTCAAACACATTACAAAACCTTTCTGAAAAGTAAAAAGCACTGTGGTTTTACATCAGATTGTATTTCCACGCAGTTCTGTCACTGTCTTTTTTTATATAACAAGCAGTCTTGGAAACAACTTTAGCAATCACCTACATCTCGCACAGGTACAAGTGCTGGCCTGACAGGAGCTGGGATGGACTTGCTCCCTGCAGTCCCTGTGGAGCTGCTTTGCATCCTCTGGCAGGCAGAGGTGGCTGCCCTGGCACACAGCAGCAGCCAGCGTGGGATGAGTGCAGGAAAACCTCTCACAGCAAAGCTGCTGCAGGCAAGACAGGCAGAAAAGCTTCTGGTGCACAGGATTGGAACAGCAACATATTTGGTTCATGATAGACTTATCCCTAGTGACTTGAGTTTCAGGCAAAAGAAGTATCTCCTTGTATAAACCTAATTTGCTTTCTGTCAAAGAGAGGAAGTATGCAGGGTACCTCAGATAACAAGAGCCATGATGACATCTAGCAATTTCTCCTAACTTTGGTGCATGGCAAGGAAGCTAAAGAGGTGTCAGAAGTCGGGTGGTGTGAACAATGGGGTGCCTGACATGCTTGTGTGTTCCCCCAGGGTTCATGAGCATGGGCCAGGCAAGTACCTCACATCTGATGTTGCCACTGAGGTCATGACTTCTAATAATTTCCCTTCACTTCCATACTCTCCCCAAAGCATCTCACTGTTGTTTCCTGGATTTCAGGTGCAATGCTTTATCTTTGAAAAAATAAACAAACAGTGGGAGAAGGACACACTGTTTTAGAGATAATGTGATTGAGTGTCTTGGAAACTTTTAAACAAAATAGCAGAAATTCTACCAAATTGCCTATTGGTTTTATTTACCTTGTATTCTGGGGCTGGGAGGTTCAGGGTCAAATGACTGTAATGAGCC
Organism: Nicator chloris; assembly: GCA_013400495.1. Taxonomy (NCBI): domain Eukaryota; kingdom Metazoa; phylum Chordata; class Aves; order Passeriformes; family Pycnonotidae; genus Nicator; species Nicator chloris. Next base: position 66,844 of record WAAE01009340.1, on the reverse strand, counting down.
TTTAAAATCCATATTTGGGGAGATAAACAGATAGTGCTGAACACTGCTGTTGTCTCCATCTTGTAAGTGATAAGTAAATGGCTTCCAGGAGTTGAGCAGCCACTCACTCAGGTAAACAGGTCAGTGGCTCTGGTGAGTATAAATACAAAGTGGGAATGAGAGGTAGCTCTGGGAAAGACCCTGGCATAGAGGAGTCACACACTTCCTGCCTTTACATTTTCAAAATGTGCAGTGGCAACTGTGGTGTGTCCTGTCCTCCTGCCCTGTCATGCTTAATTTTGCCTTCAAAGCATAGAACTAATGAAACTTAAAGGAAAAGTATCTAAATTAATAAAGCTATTGGCAGAAGAGGGAGAACTAAGTTTTTGGGCTCCAAGTTGAATAGAAATGAGCACAGAGACACTTTGCTAACCAAACTGTGCAGCTAACCTCAAAGCCTATGAGGTGCTATGCTTAAAAAATGCATTGTAGAAGTTTTTTCATTTTACACATTTAGGGACAAGCCCAGCAGGACAACACTGGTGTGTGGCCAGGAGATTACGCTGAAATCACACCAGAATTAGCATCACAGTCTCTGGAGAACAGCTCCCTTTTGGTCAAAGTATTTTACAGATAGGTTGCCAGGAGCTGAAATCCAGTGGAAACAGCAGTTCCCAAACTAGGACTCACCCTCTGTCTGGGAAAGAAGGAGGGGTATGAGAGACACTGGCAGGGCTGCAAACTGAGATGAGTGGCTGTAATCCTGAATGCTGGATGCTGAATGAGTTGGGGAGGAAAGGGGAGAGAAGGGTCATGAATGGTAGAACTCACTTGGGAGAGGGGCATAGGAAAAATAGTTCAGGAAATGCTGCAGCAGACGCCTTTTTTTTTCCCCAAATCCCCCCTTTTTCATTGTTGCTTCCTTGAACAAAAGCAGCCCATGCAAAGACAAGGGCTTAAAACTAAAAGGCCTGACAAATATTTCCTCGTCTGAGTATCAAATATCTCCTGTGATATTTACAATTCTTATACCATAAATAGAAATGCTTGAACACAGAGCTCATTTCCTGGTTTCTCAGAAAATGACATCCTCTTCCTTCTTGCCAGTTTCCCACATCTCTCCGTGCTTAATGCTGGTGGCCTGCCCCACCATTGTACTGGTTCTCTTTTCCAGCAGCCAGAGCCTCACATTCAGTAACCTTTGCCCTTCCATTTGATCAGAGCCAAAATGCCATCTTTAGAAAACTAACGTACCAGAGAAAATGGAAATATGAAGCTGGGCTACCCACCATGCCGTTATCTTATCCTGTTTCTACTGAGGTTTATTTTCTGGAATACATCTGTTGATTTTAAAATCATGAAAGATTTTCTAAAGGAACTGGATCATCTGAAGACTCAGGATCTCCGTAGGAGCAGAGCCGCTTTTAGAACCGAACCTCTATCTAATGTGGTAAATTTGAGGCAGAACAACTATTTACTGAAAAAGAATAGTACTTTACCTGCAAGCTTCTTTGAAGTCTTCCTGTCATTACTAGAAATTTCACTGAATTTTCTTCCATCTCCCAAATCAGCTTTCTGCTGAGACAAGAGAGCTTCACCTTCTTTTTGATCCTACAAGTGAAGCCATGTGGAAATGATTGAGAGTGACGTCACAAGTTCAGCATTATGATTTAAATTTAGGATCAAGTGGAAGGAGGGGAAAAAAATTACACGCATCCATGATTACTGTGTTTGGGTCATTCAGATGCAGGCTTAAAAAAATAAGGTCTTGTCTCAGTGAATATGGAATGTACCATGGAACATTTAATAGGAACGATTCTTTGCCTTCATCTATCCATCTATCTATCTATCTAGCTAGCTATTTCTATCTCCAAAACTTTGGCTTCTTCCTCAGTCTTTCATTGTTTATTTGACTTTTTGATTGCTGTTGTCAGTACCAGAGGTAATAGTATTTCGGTGATGCTGTATGTAGATAAGTTTTAGACCTTTCAAAAGGAGAAGCATATGTTTCCATAAGTTCCAGGCCCCTTTTATCCTCACAAATTGAGTACCCAGAGGTTGAAAAACCGCAAAACCACTGAGTTTAAAACACTGACCCATAATTATTACGAATTATTGTAAAATTCAGGTAAGTGGAAGGTGACCATTTTAGAACCAGCACTTATAGACTGAAAAAGCTGAATAAGTAAATCAAGGGTCAGAGAAAACGGCTTGAAGGGACAAACTTAAGGAAGTCTATATGTTTATCTCATTACAACTAAGAGGGGATTGGCCAACTTTGAATCAGGAAGCCACCTGGAAGAAAGATTCTCAGTTCCCCAGCAGAAGTGGGAGCAGTACTAGAGGCTGGTGCTGGAGGTGGAATGGCAAGGTGGCACATTCACGTTTTCTGAGCTGAAGTAATGCTCCACCGAAACCCACTACCATGAAAATACCATCTCCACATGTCATGAAGAATACAAGTGGCCTCTTTTAGGAGACTTGGATTAGTCAGTCGATTTTGCTTTCTTCTCTGATTTTTATTGCATTCGCAGAATCACAGAATCATTAAGGTTGGTAAAGACATCTAAGACCACAGAGTTCAGATCAGGAGAAGCTGGGAAAAATCTGATACATGGGATTGTTTGTTCACTTTAAATTGTAGTCATTTAGAGAGGTTATGGGAATCTTTTCTTTTCTTTTCTTTTCTTTTCTTTTCTTTTCTTTTCTTTTCTTTTCTTTTCTTTTCTTTTCTTTTCTTTTCTTTTCTTTTCTTTTCTTTTCTTTTCTTTTCTTTTCTTTTCTTTTCTTTTCTTTTCTTTTCTTTTCTTTTCTTTTCTTTTTTCTTTAAGCCAGAGGTCACTGAGCATCTTAAGAAGAGTTTTCCTAGAAGAGTTTTATGTCAATATGAGCAGTGAGGATTGAGGATACAACAGAGAATCCAGAAGCATCATAGCAGGCCCAAAAGTGACATGATACATATACAGAGAGTTCAGTTCTTTGAACTTTCAAACAAGTATGTATAATGTATAATAATAAATGTATAATAATGTATATAAAAATGTATAATAATGTATATAACAATGTATAATAATACATTTTCTTAAACAGATATCAATATCTTTTGCCACCAATGAATAATGTTCATTTCTAACTTCTGATTCAAGACTAAGCCCATATTAAAAGTATACAAATATTTCTCTGTATGTGAATACCCGGTTTCAAATCCAGTCTCTGACTTGCAGCATTCATTAAACCTCCCCTGTACCACACACACACACCATCAGCAGATAAATGAATGAGACAAAAATATTCAACCTCAAGCCTCATTTCAGTGTTTCAGCTTTTCCTTGCTCCTCCAGGGATATCCATGTCAATGTCTTAATAAGGCAAGGGCAGCCATTTCCATGCCTGAAAACACGTGCTCAAACTCAGGAAACAGAGCATGAGGTGGGGTAGGACTCATATGTTTTCTCAGAGGAAAAAGTGTGGTAGTTCTTTGTTGTGCAGCTTCAGTCCACAGTTAACTTTAGCATGCAAACAGATATTAGCCAAAAAGACAAACATATCACAAACTAATAAAGTGACTTTGGAAGCACCTGTTGTACTAATTCACAGCTGATCTTTTTGCTAACATGCAAAGATTTCCTCAGAGTTCGCTACTGTAGTGACTCTGTAGGACTTAGCACTTTGAAATATGGTTTTTACTTCGATGGTTCTTTAAGGAGGAAGTTAAAAGAAGGTGATACAGTTAGGATACTGATTAATCCATCTTGCTGCAAGTGTTTACTGCCTTCCCAAGTGGTCCTTTAACTTGATCATTAAAAAACTGAAATTAAGGTGGTGTCTTTATGAAAGCAATGTTTCCAAATGCAATAATTTGGGAAAAGTAATAAAATAAACACAAGTTTCAAAAAAATAAAAATTTGTGTGTATTATGTATGAAATACATTAAATAAATTATGTGTTATATATGAACAATAACATGGGCATTTGTATTAGTGTCCTATCTAGTAAATAGAAAAGATGGCATGCATAATTTTGTCCCTTTCCAGGCACCTCTTGGTACCTTTAGTTAGAGAGATGGGAACCTGTCAGTCCTCAGGGCCAAAAGCTGGCCACGGGATGAGATCTCTTCTTGATCTGTGCTAAGCAAATGGAAACACTTTCCTTGCTGGAGTTGCAGTCCCCTTTCAGGGGAATTCGTGGGAATTTCCATATGGTGTCAGCCCAAAGCAGAGCATATACTATGTGCAGTTGTTTCTGCACTATGAGAAATTTGCAGGAACTCTAAGTCCAGGGCCATCTTTGCTCTGCTTTTAAATCACCATGATGGCACCCAGGCTTCCTTCTTTCCTCCCAGTTTTCTTCCATATCTCCCCTGGTTTTCTTAAGCTTCCCAGACCATGTCTTTGATGGTCTCACCCCATTGTATATCCCACTAGTCCCTGTGGCTCAAAAGAAATATTTGGGCCATATATTTTCTGGGAAAGAAATTCCATACTTCTTTAAAGGCATCCAGTGAAAAAGCAGTCTCTGAACATAGGCATTGACTTCAGTGAGGATTTTGCCTGCGTATGCACAGCAGAACTGAGCTATTAACTGCTGATAAAGGACTTAGCACTTTGAAATGTGGTTTTTACTTTGATGGTTTTTTAAGGAGGAAGTTAAAAGAATTTAAAAGAACATTTAGATTCAATGATCAAGTATTCAAGGCACTTAGAAGTTCTCAAATTAAGGTGTCATTTAATAATGCATGAGTCACATACGAGTTTAAGAATATAGTTGGGGAAATTTCTGAAGAGAATTTTGAAGTTTCCCAGATTATCATAATTCTGGTTGAAGTAATTTGCCTGAGATTTTAGGTGGTTTCAACAGTTTTGGTACCATCTATCTGGCTTTATACACATATTTAGAAAAAAAAAGGAATATTGAAAAACTGACAAGACCTTGATATTCCTCAGAAAAAGTCTAGAGAAGACCTGCATTCCCTGCCTCTTAAATAAAATTCAGTAGGATATCATGCTGTTTGAACAGCTACTAAGGAATGAAGAAGAAAAATCTACTACAATAGATATTTATTTCTCAGTCAGCAGTGGGACTTTCACAGTTATTGCACTTTGAAAATCATTTTTCTGTTTCTGTGCTATCCCAGTGTCTTTTAAATCTTATCAATCTCTTTCATTTACCTTGTCTGTTTTGCATGTTTATTCCTGCCTCATTCAATATCTGCAGCTTTCTGTATTAGGTTGTTTCTTCCTCCTTCCTCTGGATTGTGGCAGACAACATGTTAAATTAATGCACAATCTTTTTTCAAGCCTAGTAAATATCAAGTAATGTCAGGGGAGATCTGCACCTCCCTTGCAGCTCTGGGAAGGTACACAATCGACCCAGCTGACATATCAGAGCTGTGTGTGGATGGAACATATTCAGTGCACTGGAATTTTTTGCAGTCCTGCAATTTTCAAATATATATACCTCAGCCAGTTGTAGATAGACTTTCAAAAGGATGTAGAGGAATAAAACATTTTTATTCCTTGTTGCCAAGTTTAGTCTCTTATTCGGAATGTTGTTTTTTATAAATAATTAAACATTGAAGCCAAAGCAGAACTTTATTTTTAGAACCAATGGTCATTACATTTCTCTGGTCTATTGCTCATATCCCTGTTAAAAGCTGCACAGCATGGCAATTTTTAAGCTGGTGTAGTATATTTCAGGTAAATGATGCAACCAGCAGGCTTTTCTTACATTTACATGAAAACAATTCCAGGAGATCATTTGTTTATTGTAACATCAACCAAAGAAATTTTCATTTCTTGGCCATATGTAGCCTTGAAAAGTGTACCTTCTAAAAATACAAGCAGTACAGGCTAATATTAGTAGGAGCAGATTGAAATAATTCTTGTCACATTAACAGAAGAATCAAACAGTCTTTACTCTTAAATGTCTGAAGATCTAAATTAAAATCCTTGTCTCTCAAACACTTGTGTATACGAGTCTTTAATCTGCTCCCACTGAGTGGGGTTTTTTCCTCCTCTTTTCTACTGCTGCACACAACAAGCTTCAAGTTCTGTATAGAGGGTCAGTATGCCATATCATGAGACAAGAAAATGGTATACTATGGCCATCTGTGTTTGTTCCATGATAAACAGGACAGTTTTAACCAAGATTTTTGTAGTTCTCAGCGGAAAACACAATTAATCTCCTGATGCTGGTGACATACAAAATAACAGAGGATGATCAGTCTCTAGTCTCTTTTGGACACATATAGGTGCCATCTGTGATGCTCAGCTAGCTACTGCTGTAGGGAAATCAAGAGCAATGGTCACCTAAAAAGTGGCTGCACTATGTGTGGTGTCACCATCCCTGTGCGCTTTGGGGACAGGATGGCTGAGCTCTTAGAACCTGGGTGTGTCAGATGTTGTCAAGCATGGAAAGAAGCAGGCTTTTGCAAGGAGAACCTTACAGTCCTGCTTATCTTATTTAAGGTGAATCTCTCTAAACATTGGGAAAGGGAGAAGGAGATGAAGGGAGGGGGAGAAAATGGATCCTATACCTCCCATATCAGTTTTACCATTTGTTTCATAAAAAAGATGTTAAAGCACAAGATACTTAATTTTCAATTTTTATACCACACGTTCTTTGGGAAAAAAACCTGCAAGACCTACAAGTTTTTGGGAATAATGTAGCCTTATCTGGAGCAAAGTTGGTCTGTTTATGCTTTGTTTTGTAACCAACCACTAATTCCCTAAATTAGTTTCCAGTTAACTCTCTCTTTGTGTAAGTATGTAATGGGCTGCTGAGTCACATATTTTACTGACTTCAATTTGTGCTAAGTATGCTAGTCAAATGCTGTGGTGATGTGCATTAAATGAGTTGCAAAGGAGTGATTGAGTTATGCAGTCTCCCCAATGGACCGCTAATAAAAAACTTTATACCTTATGAACCATCATAACTCTGTATATGCCACATGAAATAAGGTATTAAAATGTTTTAGAGAGCTTTAAAATTTTTATTGGTGCTTTTTTGGTATTGCTCGACCTATAAAGCTGGACTTCCTTAATTAGTGAGGACCTGTGCTCAGGGGAAAAAAAAAGTGTCTGAGAAATACTGGACCCTTAAAATTTTAAGTAATCCAGCTATAGTTAGTTTTGCTACCATACAGTTAATGAAGTATTATTATACCAAGTGGCCATCCATCCTAGGCAAAGAATTCATACAGGTTAGTCAGTAGATTCATTTGGGGTTTCTGATTCAATTTCAGAGAGAATTAGGTTCTTGGTTCAGAGGAATAATTTGACTCTTGCCAGGATCTTGCTGCTCAATAAAAGATCACTGCATACAGGAGTGTCATTAGCTGTTCTATATATCAAAACAGGAGCCACTCAAAGTGCTGGTAGCTGCAGATGGATGGATCAGCAACATTCTTGTCAGAAAGCATTCCTCACAGAAAGAAGCAGTTGGACATTCCAAATCATTTAAAATTTAAAATACACCAGAAAAATCAGGCATATTTTTTGCAAATGTTGACTTCCCTGCTTCTGGTAGTTTGGCTGATGGACATGTGCTTGAACAGAGCACTGGAGCCCTACTCACCTCCGAATGAGGCCTGGAGCCACAGATGTCTGTGAAGATCTGAAGTTTAACCCTTTCTTCCTGCTGAATTTTTGTGCCTTGGCAAGTACCCACTAGAATGCAGAGATTTCTTAACGTGTACCGATACTTAATTATGCAATTATGCTTGCCTCAATGAACAAAATTTATGACCCTGAAACTCATAAGACTGTTTCTGCTTTGCAGGTCCATGACTGGAGTGAGGAATGGGCAACCAGCAGTGCCAGCCCCTGCTGACAGGGAGCAGCTGACTGGGGTGAGGCTGTTGAACCACTGGGAAGTTTTAGTTAGGACCACCTCCCATGGCAATAGCCTCACCCCACAGGAGCACTGTTGTGGAGACTTCTCTTGTCTCTGACCTCGAAGCTTCATCCCAGCTGTGGGTTTTTTCATATACTGGTGATGCAACTTAATGTCACAATCCTGTAAATGGTGTTCAACTACTGTGTGTTATAATAAATGTATCTTGTTCTTTTCTTTGCTGAATCAGCAAGCTACCATGGTCTCAATAACAGCTGCTCAGACTCCTCTTGCCTTCTGCCTCCAAGTTGTTTTCTTTGGCTAGACCAGAAAGGCAAAATCAGGGGAATGGGAAAAGGTACAGGACACTCCTAATGCTTTCGTAAATTGTTATACTGCATTTAATGTCTGCTGCAGAGAGCAAGAGACGACTTCTCATGGCTGTGTCTGCACCAGCCCCTCACCCACTTTTAGGGCTGAGATGTTTCAGAAAGACTGAAGTGTCACTCAGGTTTCCCAACACGATGCCATCTGAAAGGCATCCAGATAAACGTTGAGGATGTTCTCTTGCTTTGGATACTACTGCAGTGAGAACTACCTCCAGGAAAATCTGTAAGGACAGTGGGAGCAGGACTCTAAACAGGACCGTCAGAGGCTACACCTGCACTACAGCTGGCAGCTGCTGCAGAATACCAAATAAGTTTAAACTTGCTGCTAAGAGGGGGGATGGTGCTTACTGCAGCAGTGAGACACCAGGGCCTGGTCTCTGATTGCTGCAAGAAGTACTTCACTGTTATCAGTACAGAAAACCAACTCCAGCTCTAATATAGGTGCATACCTCTGATTGCAGCATGGTCAGTAATTAAATGTCAGGACCTGAGAGTTGTTTAGCACAAATCTCTTGCTCTCTGAATATCTCTGTAGGAAAAGCAAACCCAGCAAGTTGTCTGTGGAGATTAGTTAAAGTTAGTCAGATTTTGCACCCACTAGATCTGTGGAGAAGGATCTTTAGGCTAATTTACCTGAAGCTGTCAAATTTAACTCGTAGGATATCCCAATATTTGACCTCTGCATGTAAGGTTTGTTAATACCTAAAAATCAGGGCCTGGCAAGAACTACCACACAATTACTTTGTGTATCACTGATGGCATAAGAACAGAAGTAAAGCATTTTTAGCAGCAACTGCAATACCAACACATGTTTTTGAGATTTATTGACTTGGCAATAGGGATGTCAATCCCTCAATCCGTGACTTTGCACTTATCCAATATGCATTAGTGGAACATACATGTGATTTGAAACATCTGCATCGCACTTGTGGAGAGTCGGCTGGACACTGACATTTTTCTATGTGCAGTTCATAAGTTTTCCCTTGAAGCCTCTTCCAGAGACCATCTTTAAGTCAGAGGTGAAAAGGAGAATATGGTCTCTTCAAAAAGAGTTTAGGAACGGCTTCCTTAGTCCATAGCATAGCAAGAAGCAACACATCATACAGTTCTTTAAAGCCGAAATATCCCTCACTCAAATAAACACCCATATCCTGTTTGCAGGATAAGCCAAAATTTCTTTTTTCTTTGTCCCAGATCCAAATTACTCATCCTTTTTTGGGGAAAAAGAAATGTTATAATTAAAGTATATGTTCCCAAGACAGTGGCAGATTTCCTAAGAGGCTCTTTTTTCAGGCCACTGAAGCTGGGCGGAGCACCTTGTGGTGGACCTTCCCTGCCCCCAGCACACATTCCTGCTGTAGGTTCAAGTGCTAAGCTGCCATCACTTCCTGAATGTTCTCTTCTGCTCTGCTCCTTTTGCTGTCTGGGCCTCTGCCTCTTTCCATCTTCGTCTCTCACCTTCCTTCCACACTTGCCTTGTGGCAGAGTCCGTTCTCTGAGAGATTTAACTCACCAAGGCCAGAAGAGAAATGCCCATGTTTTTGCTGTCTTTCTTGTCAGCCTGAGGTGAAATTGAGGTGTCTCAGCCAAAATGCTGCCAAATTGAAGTGGTGGGAGAATGTGGCAGGGAGGAGGCGGGGAAGGAGATCTGTGAAAGGGAAGCAGGGCCCTCCCTCTTGGTAGTGTTAAGAAATGTTGTGCCTAATTCCACTTTCTTCAGGTCTGTCACAATCAGAAGCAGCAGTGAGGATGGAATCATGTCCCCACTGGATTTTACACACCTTCTGCTCCAATTCTTTAACCATGAAGAGGTCTCAGTTTCAACAAGGAGCTGCTAACTGAAGATACTGTCTGAGTACCCAGGAAGGGACAACATTTATTGTCAGTGTTCTGTCTAGAGTTACTCGTATTTCACAGTGGCTCCATGGAGTAATAACAGTATCTAGATAAAACACCATGGATTTTTAAGTGCACACCTGAGAGCAATTATGTCACCATTTGCTTCTAAGTTTCCTCAGCATGCCAAGCCTTTCCAGCTGCTTTTCTTTCAGCTGCCAGTACCACAGGCAGCTAACAGAGCCATAGGCATGATGAGACATGTGAAGACGTGACAAGGCATGTGATGAACTTACTATCACCTCCCATTTTTAACTCTGCACATTCAGAGTGACCCTCATCGTTGTTGAATATCATTTGGAAAGTCAGTGGACAGTTAAGTGATTAACCACATCTGTGTTAAGGCAGAAAATCTGTGTCACCTAAAATCCTAATTATATATTTAACTGCACAAATACAGACAGCAAAAATGTAGAAACCAGATTACACAGCATCTATTAATACGTTCCAAGCCTAAACTAGAGTTGCTCATGCTCTTGCAAATTATAAAATAAGAATGACTGTCCTTTTTCTTATTTTCTTTGAGAACTATGAGGTACTTTGGGGAAAAAAAAGTAGTGAGCTAAATGAAATCATTTTATTCCAGCTAAAATGCACCACATATGCCCATAGATGCTTACAGATACTTGGGAGAAGGCCCCAAAGGGAGAAAAATTAATTTAGAAATCTTTTGCAATGGGATTTGTTAGAGAAGTGTAAAATGACTTCCACTTCACAACTCCCTATAAAAATACAATGGGTTAAAGTTTGGTAGTTGGCTGCAGTGACTTCAGTGCTTTTCTGGTAGCCTGGCAGTCCACAAATAGGATTCATAAGTGTTTAGGCACCCCAGTATTTCCATGTGTCCTCTGATTCTGTCTAAAGGACCCATTTCATGCAAGATCGCCTTTTCTACATCAGACAAACTTACTGCCTTTCTGCAGCTCAGGGTTCTGGTTTTCAAGGCCTTTGGATGTTTGGAGATCCTGTTGACATCTTTGGCTCTTCAGCACTGGCTGTCACCACATCTTTCTCCCATTGTGGAGCTGTCAGAATGGCTCTGACCCTCTGTTAAGTTACGCAGAGGGACCATAGGCTAAGTGGGTAGCACTGACGGATATGCATTGATGTTGGTCTTGCTGGCAAATTTAAGAACTACTTATAACTTTTCAATTTTAATATCCACAAACCAGCAAGAAGTGAACTGGAAAGTGAATAGCCTTCTCCAGTAACATTAAGGGGTTATACTTCCTAAGATGTTTTCTTTTTTGAAATGTGAATACATACCTTTGGATGACTTAGCTCAAAATACCCCATATGTGAGCTCAAAGTTGAGAGCATCAGTAAAACTATTGTCCATTAAAAGTGTCTAAGTGCTTTCTTTTGGCATCTGTCCTGCAATAAAGTACGTTACCTTGAAGTAATCTCCCTTTTACTCGTGGGGACCACCACTTTGACTAGGAGGATGGAGTCACTCAGGAGGAGTGAAAGCACTACCAAAGCCTATGGCCAGCTTAAGCATATTTGTATATTTGCATATTTAAACAGAGAAAGGAATGGAAAGCATTTCCCCACCCCCCTTTTCGGTGGCTGTCATTTTGAGCATGGGTAGAGGTAGGATGAGGTTAAAAGTTCAGGAAAGAGAGAGAACACAGAACAACATCCTATACATTCACCACAACTATGACAAGGGGGTTAAAATCTTCCCACGCATTGCCACGCACAGTACTCACCGCAAGCAGTCCCCTAAGCTGTCTGCCTGTGGCTACAGTTCAATTCTGAGCCAGGAATGGGGCAGGACAGTGCTGAGCCCAGGCTGGCTGCTGTGCTTTCAGCAGGCTTTGCTGGATGGATGAGACCTGGCATTCCCAATTAGGGCACTGGCACAGAGTGCTGGCCAGGCCGTGCCATTGCCATGCAGCCCAGCTCCGCAGCGCAGGCTCCCGCTGGCAGCTCCAAGGTAAGGACCCTCCACCCTGCCCTGATTTGGGTGCAAAAACCACGAGGGGATTTATGTTTATTTTCTGCCCACGCTCTCCTCCTCACAGGGAGGTGCACATGAGGATTTCTGTACGGCACCGTATGGAAAGAATGTGGAAGGACGACTGGTTTCTCCCAGCTTGTGAGGAGCTGCCATCAGAAAGCAACCTTTCAAAATGGAAGGAGTGAGTTACAGCATCTCAGCCACAGCAAGCACAGTGTCCCAGCAAGGCAGGGAGATGCCTGCCTGCAGAGCCAGCAGGTATTTGAGAGGGCTTGTTGTGGAAAAGGGGTCGGCTTTTACTTTGTTTGTGATGGTCTCATCCTTTATTCTGATATAGCCAGAGTAGATTTAATAAAGCTCGTCAAAACTAACAAAATCGGTTTGTGACCAAATGTGACTAAATGATACCAAAACATAGAATTATACAATTAGTTATCCCCAGATTTGCTAGCCTTGATGTTCTGAGGTTAGAAATAAAAAAATAGCATACATTGGCAGCAATGGAGGCTAGAGCGTACATTCTGTGTATTCCTGAGTTTCTACATTCCCTCTTCCAGCAGTACAAACAAAAAACACAGAGCTTCTGCCTTTTATTTCTTCTTTGTTTGTGAGGAAATAATTTTGATATTGCTTTCTGTCAGGGAAGTGTACAGTAATAATTCACTGGATTAATCTAATCCTTATCCCAAAACTTTACATGGTAGTACATAGCTGCTGCGACTCAAAACCTTCTTGCAGCTATCAAGAAAAAATATCACCATCTTTGTGGATCACTCTAAGAAGCCTCATATTCTAGAGAATTCTATTAAAAATAATTTGATCACTTTCATCTACAGCTCCCCACCTGCAAACTCCCAGATTTTAGTGGGCACTTTATCTGTTACACTGCTCCCTGATGTCTTTACCAGGTAGAGAATCTGCCAGAATTTTTAAGAAAATCAATATTATTGAGGTTTTTGTGCATTGATAAGGGGAGGTCTGCCGAGCTGAAATAACAACAGTAAGCTTCTAGCAGGTGCTGTCATAATTGTTCCTGCAAGCAAAGATCTAATTCATATGATAATCTGTCATCGTCTGACATTTCATCCTAACTGATTTTTAATGTTATATTGATCTCAACTTCCATAATTGGCCTCTTCAAATAGTTCACTTTCTTCTTCACAAAGAAAGGGAAATGCAGAATTTGTTCCTTTCAGCCTCTTTTACTATCTGGTATATGCTGTCTCAGAATTTAATTCTCTGTAATTTAAACCCCACAAAACAAAACCCAATCCAAAATCTACATATCTGGAGTCTGAATAAAATATTGTCAGCTTGCATTTGATCTTGAAATCCTTATGTAAGCCAAGATTTCTTACTTGAGAAAATAAATAATAAGTGAAGAAATCGAAAGACTTCAATTTTCATATCTTTAAAAAGCAATGGTTTGATTTCTTCATACAAAGGATGTCACTCCCCATAATATCTCAGCCGGAAAAAGAAAAAAGATAAAGCATTGTCAATAGAAAAAAAAAAGAAAAAGAGGAAAAAAAAGAAAAGAAAAAGAGAAAAAAGAGATGCTTGCAGGCTTTTGTGACTATCTTTCTGAACAGTTGTATTCTAACCTATATAAATCAGCAGCCACAGATGCAGCAGCTAAGTTAACAAAGACGTATGGTGCTCTGTGACCCTCATCCTCCCTGTGCATCTGAAAACAGAACTCAGAACTATAAGGTTACTGCGAATGTGGAAAATGGCAGGCAGTCAGCTCTTTCACCAGACTTAGCAAAATTGTAAGAATAAACAAAAAGTAAAGTAAAAACATGTAACCAGTGCTTTGCACATGGACGGGGGAGTGAGGAGAATTTTAGGTCATCTAACAGCTAATGTAAACTCCAGGGTGGATTCCTTCCAGAACTAAGCTTGTGATTACATTAATCAGACACACTAGAGCTAATGCTATACATTACACTCCCGGGATTTCAATAGCGGGTTAGAGCTACAAAAGAGGGAAACTGTCCCCAATATTGGGCACACGATTAATAGAAATAAAGAACTGGAAAATAATTGCTGAAACAGCCAGTAGGCTGAACGCGGGGTAATGGCGAGTGAGCAATTATCAGTTGGTAATCGATGTGACCATTACCCTCTTCTCTTTTACAGCACATCTCTTGCACCTGGCACTTCAGGCAAACAGCAGCTGAAAGAGAACTCTGTAACATGTCCATAATAGGCTGCTCCCCTGCCTTCAGGAGCAAGTGGCCATTTCAATGGCTGCAGATGTTTGTGCAAGAATGGACACTGCTCGGTACCATTCTCTGCTAATGCCGGAGTCCTTGTAGTCAACAGCTTGAGCTCTTTAATTCATGATACAGTCTTTTTGCTAAAAGGTCTCAAGGAAACACTGATAGCTTCTGCTTCAGATGTTCTCTGCAGACTGTGTAAGGGATGTGTCGGTTTGAAGATCACATTGATGTCTTATATTTACTTACAGTAAAGCCTTCATTGTATTTTTCTGATTCTGTCTGCCTGAATGGATATGCACGTTAGCTGTGTAGCTTGCTGAATCCTGAACACTGAAAAAACCCCAAGTATGTTATAACTGGTTCTCATTAAACTGCTAAATGGAATACTAAAAGGTAGCTTAAAATCAGGTGCGTTTAATAAAGTTGTATTTGAATTGGCACACGCATGGGTCCCATGTGTTTTCCAGTTTGCTAGTGTTGCAAGTTTATCATGTGTATTACCTATGCTTAAATGTTACTTCACTCCAATGAAAACAGGCATCATTTACAATTTCTCTCAAACATTGCTAAGTCCATGACCCAATTCATTAGCTAACCGTTTGAGGCAGCCTAACACACCCATTGAATTTACTGAGTCTTGGAAAGTGATTTATGCCTTTAGATTAGATATGGGTTTGGAAGATTAAATAAAACCACACAGGGGCATGAAGTGGAGATTTTCTGTAGAAGATACATGTTTACTTTGAACAGAAATGTACAGAGCATTCATTAAAGACAGTTCACTTTCCTTCTTAAACCTGCAGAGGTTACAGAAAATAAATCACAGGGAGGAGTTCTATCAGTGTAATTATATAAAAATTCCACATTGAAGAAAGCTGTGCAATGGGATCTGTAGTGAGAAAGAGTGTTTTCGTGTTTCTTCACCAAAATTCCTTTGGGAGAGAGCACAGACACTTCTGTGGCAAGCAGACCTCTGAGTCTCCCAAGGACTCCTTGCCCAGCCCAGGAGGGGAACTGGAACCCATCCAGGTCTGGCCCCTTCCGATTCTCCGGATGTGCTGCTATGACTCAGGCACGGGCATGTCCTAACTCTGACACAGATCCCAAAACAGATCAGTACCCCAGCAAGACTGTGTAATACTCATTCATAACCAGAGAGCCTTGGACATAATTAGTTTTCCCTGCAAGTCTGGAGACATTGCAGTCCTCACATATGATAGGTCTCTTGGAACAGGAATTTTACAGGCTTGCCTTACACTGCCCTTCACACTCACAGTCAGAGAAACCACTGCTCGGATCTGGGACTTCAACATACCTCCACAGGACTTTGTTTGGTTGCTTACATGGAAACACAACAGTAGGAAACTATTTTACGTAATTTAACAGTGAGAAAGCGAGGAAAGGAGCCAGCATTGTGGGATTATCCAGCACTCTGGACCACCATGAGGTTGTGCCTAGAATAAACTTTGGCCACCTCTGCTTTACAGAAGCACTAACACGCAAGAAGTTTCTACCTTTCTTTATTCAGGAATGAAATGAAGCTGAATTTTTTATTAGGAAAAAAGCTAATAGAAAATTTATAAGAATTAAATTTATTAGAAAAAAGAATGTGGATTGTAATCAATAATCATGCCCATGGTAAGATAAATTTATGCTTGCAAAGGCTTCAACAGATGTTTTTCATTGTAATGGCTGAGATCCAGAATCTTTCTACATTCTTATTTTCTTTCCTCAAACTGCAATAAGACTAGAGGTCATTCCAAATTCTTTTTGTGTGTGTATGTGTGTTTTTTGTGTGAAGAAAGTGGACATATGTAAAAAAAAGATTCCCTCTAAATAGGAAAATAAATCAGAAATACCACAAACCAGGACAAACTCAGATTTTCTGAGTGATGCAGACATTTGGAAATAAAAGCCAGCTGAAACAGTAATTTAGAAAACATCGCAACTTCTTTTGAAGTGAGATTTCTCAATGAGGAAAGCAACTTCTTTGGCTTAAGGTGCAGTGGCACCACAAAGCTCATGCCTTTCCCAAATACTTTAGAAACCCATGCAAACTCATCCAAACCGAAAAGGAAAAAATAAAACAAGATATTTGACTCACAAACTAGCCACTAAATGTCAACTGGTTACAGAATGCTCCACCTGCCAAGGCTGAAATCTAGGACAAAGATCCCAGAGGGGTCACAATCCTGCAATTCCTACTCAAACCAAAGGCCTGTTAGCTCTAACACTTCTCTTAAAAAGAGAGAAAACACATATATTATGCAATCAGACTAGAGTAGAATATTTTTTATGAAAACAAGACATTTGTAGAAGGTGCCAGGCTGCTAGTCCCAGAAAATAGAAGGCAGCTATAGCTGAGGCAGAAGTAGGACTTGCTTGTTCATCAACCTGCCGTGACCTGAGGCCAGGACAAAGAGTTCAGTCTCCCTGCCTGCTTAAATCCTGGGCTCAGGAGCTTTTGTAGCCAGCAAGGGTGCTAATTAGAGTCAACTGTGGTGTTGACACACATGTACTGGGAACCAGGAGGAGACCAACTTCATTTTTACAACAGCATCGCACAGAAAGAGGTTTTGGTTGGTTTGATTTAATGACTTTTGATCAGAATTTGAGCTGGTAATTTACAAGGGATGGGTGTTGTATCCACTGCCAGTCCTCTAAGCCAGTCAGCTTTGTATAGGATCAAATTTATATAACAGACCAGACTCAGCAGTGTCATAAATGAGGGTATGAATTTTGTGCCAAGTGTAAATGAGTAATAAAGTAGTTAGCAAGTAGTATGTCTGTACACTGATTTGGCATTCTCTGTGTGTGCAGAAGCAATTTGGTATGCTATGGGGACAAAATTCAGTCCTGGCATAAATCAATGGGACTCACATCTATTGAACACCAGAACTGAAATAGGACTCAAAGGCATTTTAGACAGCATAGGAATTAGTGATGGGGGGGAAATGTGAAGGGCATATGGATGTGAAACAGCCAAAAATAGAAGTGGAAAAGAACAGGAAAGAAGCAAGGAGACAGGAGTGTAGAAGGTGAATAGGACTTTCTCTATTCTATTTGTTTTTCCTTCTCTTCAATTGGAACTTGAATATTTTTTTTTCCTCTGCATCCAAACTGTATGATAAATTGGGGAACAACTTGGAAACACTTAAAAGCCTTTTAATGATCAGTCGCACATGATGAGTAACAATCATTCAGGTCGGTTCTGAACGAGATCCAGAGGCCTCTGTGGAATTGCCATCCGCTTGCCACGAAGACCCACACGGGAATTTGGCCACCAAGTGTTCTCGAACCCACAGTGTTACACTAGAGGTGAACTGAGCCCAACACACACAGGTCTCCAGACTTAGTTTTCCACAGCAAGCAGACCCCCAGCTGATAAAAGCACAGTGGCACACACACTGGTACACATGGAGTAAAGGATAGTGCAAACCTGGGTGAGAACAGTGGACCACTGAGATGTAAGACTGGTAGCTGAAAGCAGGCATGGCTTTACCAGGTGGCTAAGACGGTCCCATTGCAACTCATTTTGCAGGCACAATAACAGCGAGGGAGAGCTGCACGTCTCTGCCTCTCCCCACTGTAAACTGAAGCATTCCTAGCAGTGTTTACTATTGCACTGTGCAGGCCTAGAGCAGTCCAGCAAACAATGGTGTATGGTATTGCCTAACAGGTTCCAGATTATCCAAATAGTTTCTAAGTGGGCATGAGGGAGCAATGCAGAAGTTCTGCAAATTGTCACCATACATTTCAGACATTTATAAGCTCTCAGGTGTTGATCACAGTGGTTTATTTATATACTATGTGCACTGTGCTAAGGCCCTTGGCACTAGGAGGGAACAGAAAGCAGCTTTTTTATTTTCTGGTTAGTTTTGTTTCAGACTTGCTACTGGTCTGAGACAGCAGGTTTCCATATTTTAGTAAAGCTTACGTCACTTTTGAAAAAAACTTCCACTATGTAAATCTCTACAGACATTGCAGGCATGGTACTTGTCTCATCATTATGTATAAATGCATTTGGATTATCAAAATACGATACAATTTCTGAGGCTTCCCAGAGCTGGAAACAATACAATTCAGGAGAAGGCATGGGTATGTGAAATCTCCACTGTCAGCAAGCTGTACAATTTCACTGCACTTTTTTGTGCACATCACCTGCATTTTGTTGCTAAACCCAGTAGGATCTAATTTACTGTATTCAAATCACATTTAAATTAAGCATCACAGTATCTGAAAATACTTTGTCCACAGTGTATAGAATGGATAATGCTTATAATTGATGTGGTAAGCCTAAATTTATTGGAATTATTCACCTGTTTGATCAATATCCACCCACATACTGTCACTCCTTTTTGGAAGTTTCACCCACATATACTTTGAGGAAAACCTTTAAACCCACAAAATAATGACAGGTTTTATCCCAGTGCAAAAGCTCTGTTCTTCTTCAGTACTGCAGCAATTTGTAGAATAAATTAAAATTGCTCTTGGGTTCTTAAAATCACTCATAGGCTTCCAAAGGGGATCAGAAACATAAACAAACATATCATAGCATATCACCATCACCCACCAAAAACATAGGCTGCTGAGATTTATGAATACTTCTGTGGCAACACGTAAAAATTGATAACCAGAAGTGAAATGATGATAAGTACTTTCCATTGATATATGGACCCTTAAGAATTCTTTTAGATCCTCTGAGAACAGAGAGTATGGAAACTCCAGGGGAAGTTCATCTTTCTTGTGCACTACACTTACCAGAACAAGGCTGATGAGATTGCCTTTGATTAAGTTCAGAACATACACAAGTCAGTTCCAAATAATATCCAGTGTGTCTACCCCCGGTAAGAGTCCATCAGAGGAAAAACTCTGGGTTAAATGATTTGTTATCTGCCTGAATTAGAGACATCTAGGTTAGAACATGCACTACAGTAATCACAAGTTTTTAGCTCATTAGTCTAGGGTAAGGCTTCTGCCTGAGCACACAGTACAGCACGTGCATTGTCAGAGCTGGGGTAGGAATCCTTGCAGAGCTGCCCAGATGTTCTTGCAGGCTCCATATGCTCATGGCCTTTCTTAGCAATCATACTGATACGCAGAGCCAGAAGAAATTGGGATGAAAGATCCTGCAGGATCCTTCCTAACAGGCTCAGCTCTGAACAGCGCACGTTCTGTGCAAGAGTGGACGTGACCCTCCTGCCAGTCTCACAGGTGGTGTTAAAGTTCAGCCAGAATGGATAGGACAGGGGATAAGAAGAAATGGGTTGGCACAGAATTATGTTAATCATGGCACCCGTGCATTTTAGTCAAGGTTGAAGGTCAGCAGCTGCATAAATTAGCTGTTGAAAATAAAATAATTTGGTGACCAGTCTTGAATCTACTCTCCTTAAGCAAACAGATGTGCTTATCAGAGACACATTATCATTTGTTAGAGAATGTGATATAAAGGTGAGAATTCAATATTTTAAAGCACATGCACAGCATTTTCATAAAATATTCTGTCAATTATGCAGCAAATGTTCAAGCATCCCCTTTAGATCAGACTAGATTTACTCAAGGCCAATGGTTTCTTTTCCTTCACCAAAAAATTTGAGTATTACAGGTGTCTTGAGAAGTGAGTTCCTGGGTTATCAGATTAATTATCTACACCCAAATGACTAAATGCCTTAATGTGCACACTATCCCTAAAATCAGAACTATTTACCCCCTGCCCACCTTATTCCTACTGTAGGTTTTTTCCAGGAGGTGACAGCTCAGGTTTACACCAGGCCTGTTCATATGTGGCAGAGACCAGTGAAGACGTGTTTGTTAGAGTTAGATCAGCTTTAGAACACACAAAGTTATGCTACTGGCAGCTGGGACCCACCAGGTAAGACAGCCCAAGAGTGAAAATGGTGGAAATCCTTCTCTTGCTGCCATCTCACACAGTAACCTTGTGAAGGGCACAGGACAGAGGACATGCAGTGTCCAGTGTTCCATTACCATAGTGTGTCAAAGTCTCCCAGGAATCCCTGACTTCATTTCCCAGGAGCTATCAGCAGCATGTTCTGAGAAAATCTTCTCTCTCCTGGCTATATAGCATCCAGCTGAGGAACAGATGGTATGATCCCTTAGGAAAAGGGACATAGATGGGCTGAGGAAAATTAGACCATTTGGATCTATTTATCTGATGAGAAATGAAGCCCTGAGCTGGCATCAGCCTTTCCTGAGGTGGCACAGGCAGGAGCAGATGTGAAGATGAGTTACTGAGATGATGAGATCGAAAGTCCTGGACTGCACAAGGAAACTTGTATGACGCTGGCCAGCTGTCTAGATAAAATTAACACCTTCTTGAGGTTTAGCTATCAAAGCTGGAAGCTAGGTAAGGCTGGGCGATGCTGGCAGAAAACAGAAATCTGCTGTTAGAGTACCTTTCCAGGGATTATCCACTAACAGGGTTTTGTTAATCTTTTTTGGGTTCTTGCCTGTAGCCACAGCAACACCTTTTTTTCCTGCGGCCAGAGAAAATGCTGTTCACTCTTCGTTAGTGGGGGTCTGGGCAACAGCTTTTATGATTTGATTATTTCAGTTCCACCTGCTGAGCAATCCCTGGAAAAGCTCCAGTGAATAAGGAAGTAACATCCTTGCTGAGGTGCTCCTAAAATTATCTTCATCTTCTGAAGTGCTCGTTCAAGGGGTCTTGAAACACCCTTGCAGAACTGCTCCCTAGCACCGGCTGTGGTGTTTGTTACAGAGAGAGGCTCCTCAGGTGGTTCCCATCTGCTCATCCTGGTGAGGCAGAGTGGTACATGGGAGTACAGGATCAGACCTTGGAGGCTGCATGACAGCTCTTTCAGAACTGAATATCTGTCTGGGGCATTGCCTTGGCAAAGCTCCTGCCTATCCACGAACCAACATGTGCATCTGGGCTTGGGACTACAGCTTTGTCATAAGCACCTTGCTTTTCCATTCATATGGAATGGGTATGTCATTTATCAATCATATATCATTTAGCTGTGCCCATGAGAAGGCTGGCTGGGGTGGCACACTGAATCAGGCCCTCCCCCTTTGCTCAGAACCTTCACTTTTCTGCCTGTCCAGTGGAGTAAATGCAGATGCAAGGGCAGAGACAGGTTTCTCCCAAACACTCTCACTCCCCTCTCCACTTCTGTGGGAAAATACAACAATTTAAAAAGGAAAAAAAAAAAAGAGAGAGAGAAGAAAAAAGGAAAAAAAAGAGAAAAAAAGCAGTTGTCTTCTCCCCACAGCAGGAATCACAGTGTGAACAGCCACTGAGTGACAAAGTGAGAGTAGGAGGTTGGGCTTCACAGTCTTTATTCCTCAGTGCATGGGGCTCACAACAAAGGCCATATGCCCTGATCCTAGACATCTTTAGTCTTTTAAGCAGTCTTTAGCATGCAAGCAGCTCTATTAAGCAGTATTAATTATTACAGTATATGGCTGTAAAGATAGAAATATCAGGCCTTCAATTAAAATAGCTAACAACTTATTCAATGTTTGCAGACAGTAAAAAAAGACAAATTAGTGGTCTTTTTGGTGGGTGAGTAATTTGAAAGGCACTCGATTTCTGCACAAGCACTCATTCTTCATAGAGATTGAAACAAGAAAGAAGATTTAGAATAATACCTGTCAAACTATGAGGTTCTGTGTGAACTGTTCATTTTGACCATTCACTATCAATGACATGCAATTTGTCCCATTAAATATTTTCTACTACCTCAATGGATGAGATAGTTTTATACAAGAAAAACAGCTGAAGAAGGCTAGGACAGGTTTGTGAATGCCACCAAGTGAACTGCTGTTCAACAAAAGAAATGAGACAGATTCTGCTCCTATTACTCTTGTGTTTCTAAGGGACTATTCAATGCAAGATTGATCAAGTTGTCAGTTACAAATGACATCAAACAAAAACCTGTGTGGCTTATTGATGAGTTTATTTGCAGTGCTGTATTTTCTTTTTCAGCTCTGGTTGAAAACCAAAGCATATTGAATTTCTTGACGTAATGAAACTGATTCTTTATCTGCCATATTTTGGTACTGAGCAGTTTTATACATTCATTTAGAAATGAAGCTCTAAGGCATAGCTCATTTCTCATTTTCCTTCCTTGAAAGTGGTAGAGGTTTATATACTTCTTAGAACTCAGTTATACCACTAAGCAAGAGAAGTGTGTAGTGAGATCTCTTAAATTTTTATTAAAAAATGGGCTCAAGAAACAAACCCTTGACAAAGGAATTTTTCTCCAAATACACATTTTGGCACAGGCAGTTCAGTCGAAAACCAGTTGTTTAAAATATTAATCTCATTAGTGAAAATAAAGGAAACTATCACTTCTTATCCTTACACTTTAAGAAAAATGCTACTCCAATACAAGACAGAGACCTGAGCATTTCAGTGAAATCAAATGATAAAAAACCCGATCCCTATTTTGAAATGTGCCTCAAATTTTGGAAAGAAAATACAGCTGGGCCCTCTTCAGTCTAGTCCAACTAACCTTATCAGGTTGAAATCCAGCCCTTTCCCCTAAGCACCAGGCTTTTGTAGTGTTTTCTCGACCCGCAGTCAGCCGCCCAGCTCACTAAGTGCTTGCATATGCATAAACAGAACAAGGCATCCTTCCCCCGCCTGCCCCTGAGAGCCCCGATGCTGAAGCAAAGGGGAACCTTTTAAGCAGGGTTTTAATTAGCACCCATTGTTCCGTGGCTGGCAGGCCAGGCAGAATGGCCCAGCGGATTGAAAACGGCTATCACAGTGGGAATCTAACTTTGCAATTGAATCAATCTGCAAACTCCACAGGGCTTGTACACTGAAAATGAAAAAAGAAAAAGAGGGAGTAGACCAGGGCGTTAATTATAGTGGTGTATTCATACTGCTGCATTTAAGGGCCCGTGAGCATTTCTCTCATATGTTTTTAAAAGGCAAATAGAATCATATAAATCCACTAGAGAATGAGACCTGGTCATACAAGTCTAAACATAAAAGTGAAATTCAGCATTAAGTCTACCACTTGATCTTTAACTTCTAGCATCTGTACTACAGATGGTTGTTTCTGTAAATGTCTGAAATGGCTAACTGGGAAAAAGGGATTTTGGGAGGAAGATATTCTTTGGCTTTAGTAGGCTTGGTATATAATAAGCAGGGGTTTAGGTTTAACAGAAATTCCTCCGTTTTCAGTAGAGAGGTGCACATGTGATGATGCATGACATGATGCAGCTGTTTCAAGAAAACCAGATTGCAACCATTGCCTTGAATACCCCAGATAAGAACTTGCACAGGAGGCTTTCTTTTCAAAATTGAACAGGTAAAACCTGACTGACTTTTCTGTTGTCCTGCACCAGCCCGGGCAGGGCTCAGTCTGAGTCATGCTGGCTGTCTTGTGGTGGATAATTCACCTCATCGTATCAGCTAATTATTCCTGCAGAGGGCTTCTCCCTACCTTTTCAGGGAGCAAACAAAAATATATCTTTGTCTCTTACTTAAAAAAAAAAAAAGAAGGAAAACTAAGCAGTGAAAGCAAACTATAGCCAAGCTCATTTATCAGTACCATCTGTTTGACAGATATATGGAGACTGCAAAATTTCTGTCTAAATAGAACATAGAAATGACATGAAATAAAGTCTTACCTTGTTATAATTATGTTTTTGAAAGATTCATTTTGCTTATTTGTTTCATTTCTTGATATCCTTTAGGAACAATAGGTCCTCTATTCTACATGAGAGTCTGCACCATGAACAGTACCGTTTTCAGGACAATAGTAACAATAACTCAGGGACAAGAGGACACTCCAAGCAAAAACCTGTCAGTTAAACTTTGGACTGAATAAAATAATTTAACAAATGAAAATTAAAAAATCATTTGGAATAAGCCAAGGTTCTAACAAAATCTGATTTATGTTGATTTCTGCAGTCAGTTCTATGAGGAATTGTGCCTACTTTCAGTGCCAAAAAATACAATAAGGTTTTCTTATTAGCACAAGTTTTCTTACTGAAGTCAGCTGATGTTCCTTGACATCAAGATGAGGGAGCACTGGAAAGGCCTGCTCTGAAGAACAGATATATTTATGGACCCTTTTCAGCTGCCTAGAATCTGATCTGAATCAAAACATGGCTGTAGCCAGGAGCAATTTGGGAGCTACATGCAAAGCGAACCTCCTGCTGATTTGAAGAACAATCTTTTAATTGCATGTTAAATATATCTTAAAAGTTCACAAGAGCTGGCAAGGAAAGCTTTCAGAAGTTGAGAAGTATCAAAAGTAAAATTTTCTAAGTAAAGGCAAACAGAAAAGGTAAAATCAGCTTTTTTCCATTCCTCTCTTTTCATTCAATGCACAGGATTGGCAGAGTTCAAATAATGAGCAGCTCCACAATATTTATGCCCAGAGGCCTTATTTACTATACACAATTCATATCCTGCTCTGAAGACAGAGTTATTAAATTCCCCATGAACATTTTCATGGCTCTACTCCCAATATTGTATCTAAGGGTTTTGTGAACAAAATGAATTTATTTTTACAGCATGGTTCTGAGGACAGGACACATTGCAACAGGAAAGTGTTATCATCCTTTCATTAGGGGGGAAGTTTAGGTCAAAAGGCCAAAAGGATTTTGGCCATATAATTTAAAGACACAGGACCTGCTATTTTTGAGAGTCCTTCACATTAAGAAGAGTTTTACCTATTTGAAAGAATGAGTTACTTTGTTTTACTGCATCTCTAAGAGGGAGTATTTTCTTCTCTATAAATCTGCCCACATCCCTCCAGAAAGGCATGCCAAAGATAAGTGACCATCTGAAAATTTTTGTCCTCCTTGAATGGTCACGAATCTTGGAGCAACACAAAATTTAACAACGAGGTTCATTTCCCCTTCTTGCCATTCCATCTTGCCCTTAGCAAACGGAGAAATCCCACAGACAGCAGTGTTTTTGTTAAATCATTTTGATCATATCTCAGAAAAGGTGCAGGTTCTCTGTATAGTGCAGATGTCCTGTGGGATAACAGTAGAATCAAGACCATCTGGATGCCTTTACACTTAGGCAGCTATCCTGCAAGCTCCTGCATTGTCAAGGAAAAGAGGTAAGTTGCCTCCAAAGGGAAATTCCGAACACCTCAGTGGGGTGGAAGATTAGTGTCAACCAGCTTGACTTCCCCTGGATGCCCCTATGAGCCCACTGAATTGGAGGAGGTTGGGGTTGTGTACCCAAAGTGCCAGCTGGTGGTACTTGAGAAAAAACATTTTGCAGGCAAGTTGCCTTCTGGCATCGTTCTTTGCTTAGCTTTACAACATTATAGTCTTCCAAGCTGGTATTTAAAATAGAAAACGCTTTGGGAATTTACTTCCCTTCTGTTCTCCTATCAAAATCTGTGCTGGATGTCCCCAGAGCTGGAAGGCTTAGTGCCATCACAGTAAGTACTGATACTTGTGCTGTGGAAAACTGCTTGCTGCTCTGGGATCTGCACCAGCCAGAGCACACCCAGCATGGGCAGCTCTGCTGTGGTGTGCAAGAGCTGTGTCCTGCCTGCAGACAAGCAGGACTCAGAAGCACTGTGATCTTTTCTCATCCCCCAGAGAAAGGTGTGATGAGGTGTGCACAGATCTCCAGCTATTCCCTCATTTCATGTACCCTGCTTCCCATGCAGGCCCGGTTAGCTTAGGTCCAAATCTCCTGCCCACCCCAGTTCCTCTTGCAGTATTATTTTCCCAACCAATTTCTTTCCCTCTTTAATTCTTATTGCAATCTCATTCTAGTATTCCCATTGCTGCTCAGCTGTAAAAGCCTTTTTCTTTTTTTCTTTCATTCAAATACAGAATCTTTCTCCATGTTGCTGGGACCTGGCAGGAAATCCTTAAGGACATGGTTAAATGGATTTGATAGCCTAAACAGTCCCAAACAGTCTATGTCAATTACATACCCAACTCAAGTGCAAAAAATATTCTTAGGAAACACAGTTACCAAAAGCTTAAAAAGTTTCAACTGAGAGTTTTCAAATTACATTTTAAAAAGGCTTAAAAATTGGCTGGGTTTGGGCAACAGAATAGCAGAGCCCTCTTTTGACACAAGGCTGGCCTGAGTCACTTTACTTTGTGTCATAAACATGTGTTGTTTTGTATTCTACAGGATGGCAGCTTTTCATACGGGCAATTGAGGAGTGTTCACCTCAGAATACCCTACATGAGAACAACACTGTTTTAGCAAGCTAGAGACCTTGTAGCTGAAGAACATCCCAGCTCTAATGTTTGATGGCTGAGACATAGTTTGAGAGTATGGGATATACATGTTTAAATCCTCTGGAGGAGCAGAAAATTGATTTCAGCTTTCCAGTTCTGGGAGAACTAACTGGTAGTCTCTCTGAAAAAAAAAAGAAAAAAAAAAAGAAAAAGAAAAAAGAGAAGTTACCAAACTTGCTGAACTTGCTTAAAATTCCCCTTCATTAACTTTCTCCAATTAAATGCTAGTTAGGAAAAATAAATTTTTTTGGGTTACCTGCAGTTCAAATCCCAAGGGTGTTTTCTGTCCTTTTCGCTCTCTTCAAGAACAATTTGAATGTTGGAGGTACCTATGATTTCTCACAGGAGGTGACATCTAGGTGCAAACCTGGTTCATATGGGACAAAAACGTCTTTGACAGCAATTCCAATGGACCTGATTTGGAAAATGGATTCTAACTCAATACTTGAGAACCTTAAGAAAGAAGGAGTGGAGAAAGTTTTATTAAAAGCAAATATTTAGGTCAAAAAATAATTTGTTGAAAACCTATTTTCCACAGGAAAACAGAATCAATGGAAAGTGTTTGACCAATCCTAACAAGATTGAATTTGAGTTTTCCTGCCTTAAACACAGGAACACCACTTTTCTTTCTGTCTTATATTTAAAATTTCTCTATCACATTGTCAGAAAGTATAGAAGAAAAGTCAAATAACACCCCTATCTTTCCTTTGGGAGAAAAAATGCTAAGAAATTTTTCATTTTTAGCTCTCTTTTACTACAGATGGCAACACATGGCTTTAAAAGTCAAGGTCACATTTAGCTAGTTGTCATGGTGAATGAGAACACATGGGAAATTGGACATATAGCATTTAGTTTGACTTTCTGGGAGAAGAAACATACAAGAAACCCTGTCATGAAGAGTCTGTGTTTAGCCAACCCCTGGTACCTTTAACAGTCATCCTTTTGGCACTCGTGTTTAAACACAGTAATGAACCTTTTCCTCTCCTCATCTGTAAATCAATACCACCAATGTGTCCCTTAAGAAAATCATTAACAAATTTTATAAATGCCTGACCAGCCCATAGAAAGATCTCCATTTCAATTGCCCGTGGAAAGAAGCAAAACTCTTTTTGCAAAATATTCAGAATATTCTGGTTGTGCATTGCAACAGTTTTCAAGACACATATTTAATAAAACATAACTGACTCAGTGCTAAATGGTTTTTTTCAGGAATAATAATAATAATTTATGTATCTGAGAGTTCATAATGACTGTTTTCTCCAAAGAAGAAGTGGAAATCAGCTAAAAAAGAATAGGGAAAATACAATTTCCAGACAAGTCTTCTTTTTATGTACCTTGAAAGGATACCTGAGAAAAGCTTTCTTAGCAAAGCATCTGAACTACTGCAGAGTAGGTTCCCTTAGAGGAACCCTTCTGGTAGCTGTCTGCTCTAGGTATTAAATTAAAAAGCTGGCCTGGGGAGCACAGGGGTAGCATTATGAGGAAAGGGCAGTGATAGGCATCAGCTGAGGAAAGACCAATATACAATTGCTCTTTGAGTATTCTCTAGAGGCTAAAAACCATTTGAAGACATTGTAAATTGGAAAGCAAGACAGTTTGAATTTTCACTGGCAAAGTTGAGAAAAAGAGCACTTGCTGAAAAAAAGACAGCAGAGTGCCATTTTTACAGAGAGGTACAGCAGTTCACAATAAAAGCCTTTTCCTTGAGGGACCGTGGCACACCTGAGAGATGGTCCCACGAGAACCTCATGAAGTTTAACAAGGCCAAGTGCAAGGTGCTGTTTATGAGTTGGGGCAGTCCCCAGCACCAGTGCAGGGAGGATGGAGAATGGATTGAGTACTGTCCAAAGGAGAAAGGAGAGGGCATCCACAGCTTCCACGGGCAACCTCTTCCAGTGCTCTACCTCCTGCACAGGAAGGATTTTCTTCCTAATCCAATCTAAACCTGCCCTCTTCAGCTTAAAGCTGTTCCCCCTTGTACTATTGCTAAATGCCCTTGTGAGAAGTCCATCTATAGCCTACTTGTAGGATCTCTTTAGGTACTGGAAGGTGCTCTAGGGTCTCTCTGGCTTTCTAGGGTGTAATGTTTTCAGTCTTTCTTCAGACTGAGCAACCCCAACGCTCTCAGCCTGTCAATTCTCTCATTTTGCCCCCTGCCCTCAGGAAGGAGAAGGTTCCAGCTCTGTGACAACAGCTCCTTCCAACTTACTTTGCAGTTTGGTTTGTCCTCTGCTTCTTAAAAAACTATTCAAGAGATAATCTGGCACTATATTTATGCAGGACCATGGTAGGGATAAAGAGACCCTGATTACTACAGGTACTTCTCAAAACAACAGAACTCAGTATTCCTTGATGGAGTAAGTCAGGGAATGAAGAGAAAAAGTGGAATGCAAAAACAAACACCAAGCTGCAGTTTATGATGAGACTGATTGAGAAAACACTATTTTCTAATGAAGGCTCACAATTCTGTATCTAGTTTAGTATTTTAATATAGAAGTGGTGAACCCCACATTTTTCCTGGTTGCAAGCAGCGCCACAGCTGACCCACGGTTGTGCAAGAGAATTAACAAAGCTGGTGTTCATGTGAAATTCCCTAAGCATGCAGGGAGACAGAGCAGAGAATGAGAAGGTATAAATGATAACATCTAGTGACCCCAGAGCACCCTAAATGGGGAAAAGAAAAATAAGAAAAGAATGAGAACAAGGATTTCTAACAGCAATGGCAAATTCCTTATTAATGTGTGCAGACAGCTTCACGTGTAGTAGTGACTCTGGAGCAGTGCTTTCTGGCAGCTTGTGGCAGAGCCATTTTGTAATGTTAAAAGGCTAATTAGTCAGGAGGAGGGAGAAGGGAGCCAAGCAGACTATTGTAATAATTCCGATTAGTCTTGTAATACTTTCCATCATGTGCCGTTCATAAACAACAAAGAAAGAAATTTTGTCACATTATCCTGTGCTATATGATCACTCAGAGAGAAACTCTTATCAGATGTGTGAGCACAGAGCAGGGTCCTATGGCTGCTGCTGGAAACAACTGAAAATGCCTTTTGGTTTGGGCATACTGAATACAGCAAGGGTCAGTTTCGTGATATGTCTAATACAGGTATAGGTACCATAGATAATTAGCTTTTTCTGTAGTACTCAAAGTGTAGAAAATCCTTTACACAAAGGCAAAAATAACAGTTATTTTCTTCTAAACCCTATAAGTCCTGTCTCTTTCCATATTTTTAATATCCTTAAACAGTGACAGAGCAGAGACAGAGAAGTCATTACAACTCTCCCTGTATGGTGTTCAGGCAAGGGCCCAGATTCTCCAAGGACAATGTCCTTCAGGTGTTTAAGTGTGACAAGAGGACATAACCCTGATATTAATTGCACCTCCAAAGTGACTACTTCCAGCAGCTGCAAAAGGAGATAGTTAAGCTTCATTAGCTAAATCCCAGCTCCACTTTGGATGCTAATAAAGGATGTGGTGTAGCTGTCAGACAGTAATTTCTCCTCCCTGGAATCAATACAGCATAGATTGCCCAAACACTGGGACTCTGGTCTGAGGGGAAAGTTTTCATAGGTGAAGCGTGAGATCAGTGCAGAACTTTTCATCTTTCATCCCAGCAATATTATTTCTACATGGTACTTTCAACCATGTAAATCACAGGCAAAGAAAGGCATCTCCATATTTCAAGAGAAAAAAAAAGATAACCATAAAGAGAAAAAAAGTATGAGAATTTTTGTTGAAAATGGAGGCATGATGGAGAGTTTGTGCATCAGACAAGAACCAGAGGATAACACGAACAATGAATCAGAGAGCATGGGCTAGGGAACACATCTCATGGAGGCACAAGGACTGTTGGGGACCAGGATGCAGATGCAGCAGCAGCTGCATTGGGATTAAACATACATGGGTAAAGAAATGAAAATATGTCACTTCCTTGTTCCCAAAACTTATTAATAAAAAATATTCACTGAATGGGCATGCTTCTGGTCATGTTAGCGTGAAACCGAAATCCAATTACTGTTTCAGTCAATAACTTGCAAATACAAAGTATTGCAGACAAAATCTGCACATAACACCAACATTAGCATATCTTAATGAAGACAGAGAACATGTACATCATGGTGGTGTCAGCTGTTGGATAAGACAACCTTTTCAAAAGACAAAATTGTTGTGAGTTTTGGCTACTGCAGACATAAAGCTAGGGCATATGTTAAAATGGCATTCTGAAATCAAGTTAGAGCAGTATCTTGGAAAGCAATCTTTCTGAAATAATTTTGTGTCAAAGGAGATAAGCAATAAAAGTGTTCGCTAGGAGTCCAAAAGGGCTAATATAATGCATGGATGTATAAATGTAGGAAAAATGGATGACATCTTCATTTTTCTCTATAGCAAAGATGAATTCATTAGAAAGGAAGATATATTGGAAAAAAATTGAACTTTTAAAAGCAGAGTCACAGACTTATTCAGAAGTCATAGATAATACCCTACTGGGAGAGACTTAAATACTTCAACATATTTAGTCCATTAAAAATAAAACTGAGACACTTGACTACAGTACAGTTATAAGAAGAAAATAGAGTGCCCTTCAGCAGTCAAGAAGGTATAATAAAGGTTAAATGCTAAAGCTGGACATATTTATATAAGAAATCATGCACTTTGGCTTTTCACACAAAGGAGTGATCAGCTTTCAAAACTTTTGCTGTTTGAAATCCTCATGTTTTTCAGAGGGATATGATTTTCCTGTGTGTGTGTGTTATGGCCTAAGTCTAGAACAAGGAAAAGAGAAATGCCATTTTCACAGGTAAATCAACACATGGTAGGCGCACTTAGTCAAAGCTGAAAAACTGTGGAAAGCAGCACTTCAATTTTAGATGTTTTCTCTATTTTTAAAATTTAATGAAGGTAGATTTGGCCCAAAGCTATAAGCCTTCTGTCAAGCTGAATTGCATCTTTTGTTTCATGTACTGCTTTACCAACATGTTTTGTCTAGCTCTATTCAGCTCAGAGGTAATACTGTGAGATTTAGTGTCTTTGATTTACAGGTCTGATGAGAAAATCAAATGATCTCGCCAAATTTAAAGTCTATAAATCTATCAATTTATTCTTATTAACAAAGGAACTTCGCAAGCTGATGTTTATCTACTGAGGTTTAATAACTTCTTCCTTTCCTAATAATCAATGAATACATTCTCTCATATATTTCACTTCATTAAAAAACCATTCTCTTTATCTGTTTATCTGAACTGCTGGAAAAGCACATCCATTCATGCATAAACTATTCAATGAATTTGAAAATAAAGCTTTATGTTTAAATTAGCATCCCGCAGTCAGATTCTGATGATTCCCTGTCTGCTCCATAAGTGATACGAATTGTAATAATGGGTAGTGTGGACTAGTCTTTTAATGACACCACATCCTTTGAAGCAAAAATAGTTTGGCAAAAGCGTCATCAGACTTGTGGGCATCCTGGCAGCAAATACTGATGCTTCTCATGACAATTTTTCTTACGAACCTGAAAAGCAATAGGAAGAATTTGAAGGCTGGGAAATGCAACACGAAGTACTCTGCAAAGTTCTCTTTTTATACTTAAATTCTGCTCTTCAAGATACCCCTCTGTGAGACAATGCAGGCGTCAGACTTCACTGTCTGTTATTGGAAAACTGGGTTGCCTGATCTGTATAGGCAGAAGGCATAGCAGAGTTGAGGAGTTTCTATGGAGATGGGAATTGGTGAGGAAGTGCATTTTGTCCTGATTCATCCTGTCTTCCTGATTTTATAAGGGGCCATTATAGCCATTTATCTCTCTTGAAAAAAAATGAAGAAATCTTTGGAAGCAATAGTGAAAGCAAGATTCAAGTTTCAGCTCAAATGAGGATGTCTGGTTTATTTTCACCAGGTCCAGCATTTCAAAATATAGTTCACAACAGGATTTGGTTCATATATCTGACAATGTCTGCTAAACATACATAAGCTTGTAGGCTGGTTTTGACACTCAGTAAGAGGTAATAGAAAATAAGATGTATTTTTCAATTACAGTAATCTCATTAACACTAACCATGCTATCAAACAATTGTACCCTACTCAAACTCCTTGCAGAGCAAAGCTGTTGAACACAACTTATTTTTGACAAGTATGTGTAGATGCCAAAAATGTCTGAGTTACCAACTAGGGCATGCAAGCATGGAAATTAGAGGTTGTTTGCATCTGTTTACCTGAGGGATGGCTGGAAAGTTTGAGTCAAATTTCTCCAGTTTCAGAATATGTAGGATTACTCAAACTCTTATTTCCCTGTCTCTTCTGCCTCTTCCAGGGAAGTTTTTTTAAGGAACTGAAATTTATAACTAGAAAAGGAAATTGTTTGCAGGAAGAGAGATCTACAAAGCTGGACTTTTCTTTTGAAAGCCATTTGTTTGGCTGCTGTTACTGTGCACGGGTTTGAGGCTGTTCCCTTATCTACACATGTATCTTTTGAGAGACTGAAGAACGGGGCAGAAGAGTTAAAACATACCTTGATGGAGTCATCAAAGAGAAATATCTGTCTGGCTTCAATTTAGCTCAGTTCAGGGACATAATATATGTCATGGACATAATATATGTGGTGGGTGACACTCATTTTCAAGGGTTTGTAAAGAAAAACGTTTCCCAATTTGTATTCTTATGTAAAAGCTTTTCCTTTCGCATCCGCTAAGACCAGATGTTTTTCCAGGCTTTACAGCACCAGCTGAAGAGGCTGAAGGGAGCCCTTAGCGTTCCTCCCCCCTCGCTGGCCCTCAGCAGCAGTGGTGCAGCAGTGGTGCAGCAGTGGGATGCGCGGCTGGTGCCGTGCTCCTCTCGGAGAGCACCAGTGCTGCCGCGCACCCCGCGGGCTCCTCTATGAGCCCTCCCAGCTCCGCGGGCACGTTCCGTACGCTGCTGGATCTCAGCTTCGTTTAGCTAATAAAATAGCCTTTCTAGGAGAAAAGGGTGAAAATCCCAGTGGGAGGAAGAGAGCTGAAGGGAGGGAGCCCACAGAACTGCAAATTCTGGTCCACCTCCCTGAAGCCTCACACCAGAGCTCAGGGAAGGTGAAGGGCTGTTGCTGCGTGGACAAAGACACAAACTCAACTTTTTTTAAGGCTGAAGAACTCTAACTTTATTAACAAATGAGCTCTTATTTATAGGTTTTTACACAGCTGGACATGATTGGTTTATTGTTTACTACTTTATCACTATGAATGGTTAATTAGAAACAACACTTTTATGTAAACAAGTTTTAGGTGCAGGGTTATTTACATTTTTTTGTCTCAGTTTTTTCAGGATATGTTTTGAGAAAAACTTATCTCTTCAACAGGCCTCGCTGCTACCTGAGAAAACTAGCAGCAGCCTAGGAGGCTAAAATGAGACCCACAAAGGGCCACCACACAAACAAATTCCTCAAAAACTGGAAGGAGCAAGGGTTAAGGATTTCCATAGAGCCATGTAAATCTTGAGGACAGGAATACATATGTGTATATACAGATACACATTTCACAATGACAGATAACCTGATCACAGTAGCTTTTTCTGAGTGTATTCTTAACATGCCCATCCACTTTGTTTTTAAACTTCTGCAGTATAGTTTCATTTCAAAAAGAAGCAGGATTGTAAAATAAGTTTAGGTAGTACAAAATAATCCATATATATTTCAAGGACTAGAATTTCATAGCTTACTTCAGTGTGCAGAAACAATAAAATTGTGGAACATTCCGCTCACATTAATAGCAACTAATACGTCATTACTGTTTCCAGTAAAACATACCCTTTTTTAATATAAAGAAATCATTTTATACTGAGACATTTTCAAAAGCAGAGAGGAAACAAAGATTATGACCAGTGATCTTGTTAGTAGTTCACAGATTCAGAAAATACTGTTTGCAGTGTAATGTTCTGTGTGGTTTTTAACAAACATAATAAATCACTTATTATTTACTTATTAAAACATTTTTCTTTTGGCTCTATTTACTTCAGATTTTTACAATTACAGAAAAAGATTTTGAAGCTTTTCTAAATTAGATTGCTACCTTCCCCTTCTTTTTAGTAAATCAAAGATACTTCAACAGCAGTAGACATAAAGTGGCTTTTTTGTCAGATCCCTTCTCTCTTTTTCCCCTCTCTTCACAAGCCAATTCCTCAGCTTGCTTGCCAGGACAATTCAGAAGCCACGTTCTCCTTGGGCAATGTGTATCACCTCAGCATTTTGTGGTTATACATATTTTACAGACTAAAAGATGTCAGGTAATCCACCACTAGTTTTTTTGTTTATTTCTTGGCAACAGGGATAGCAGGCCTAAACTTGTTGAAAGTTATACAAAAATCAGCAGGTCAGCAGGGGAAGAAAAAGCATACAGGAAAACCTGGCTTCTAGTAGATACAGACAACAGCATTTTAATCTTTTCCAACACAGATATTCCCAGTAATATCACAGGACCTTTAAAGAAAACAAAGTGGCATTGTGGTGTTCAGACATTGCTTTTGCAACCTACACACCTCACATTAATAGAAGCTGTAGTTTCCTACAGCTGTGGGGCAGCACACTCCCCATTCAGGGGCAGAAGATGGGGGCAGAAGGTAAGGGAGGGGAAATCCAGAACAGGGGAAAAGATGGGTATTGCAGATGACAGAACTGCATGATGGTGCCTAGTAATCTTGATATCAGATAAATACCATACCTTTTTAGATTGTTATTTACATACCTTTTTAGAATATTTTTACTTATGATAATAAGTTTAATCATACCTATACCATACAGATGCATACACATTGCTGTCTTCTAGTTTTCATATGAAATTAGGAAAGATAAAAGAAGTCTAATACTGGATCTTGATGCAGCAGCCAAAACTTATGTCCCTAATCCAAATTTAAAATCAAATTGAAGGAGATAGAAGGCGTGAAATTAATTGTTGCTTCCTATAATTTCTTCAGAATGTGACACCAGAAAAGCCAAAGCAATAAAAATTCTTCTAGTTTACATGCAGGAATCACCAATGGAAAAAAATTAAACCAGTGCGTGCTCCAGTCTGATTAAAGATGTACGACATGTGAAAACATACTGCAAATAAGGCAAACTCTGCTACGCATGACTGAGAGCAGAAAAACTGACACATCTCAACCAATAATGTAAATATTTGTAACAAGAGCTAAATGTCATCAGGTTCTGTTTTTCTGATAAGGTGTCAGTTTTAGAAGACAGAGTGGCTTATCCTTTTGTGATGAGCAAACTCTTGAGGCAGCTGCTGTCCTTTATGCCTTATTCATCTCTGCCAGACTAAAGAAGTGTTTGTAAGAACAGCAAACACCAGCAAGAAGAGTAGGTAAAAAAAGGAAATATAACTCTAGATGTGGCTGAGGTTGGTTTCTGACTCTCAGCGAGGTATTTCTGCTACCCGTGAGCAAGAGGAAATGCACAGTAACTTCCCAGAGTTATGTCCAGGCTTTCCAGTTCCCTTTGTATTGTCTCTTTCTTCTGTCTGCTCTTTCTCAGCTAGATATTTTAACAGCTTCTCCATCCATCTATCTTTTTTTATTTCTCCTTGCTTTTCTATGTCCTCACCCTCCCTCACCTTTCCATTGGTGTGTTCTCCTCACAATCTTTCATTCCTTCACTGTCCCTCCAAACATACAATCTTTCTGTTCCCTTCATTTTGCCATCAAATCTCTACTCTGACACATCTCCTGTCTGTGTAGTTGGCAAGCTCTTCAGGAGAAAACCACTGGGTCTTCTGAGACCAGGTTGCCATGAAAAGTAACAGTGGATCTGTGATCAGTGAGGTTTTGACCCACAGGAGGTCCCACGACTGTGCTTTGGGAGCACCTGATCTGGGGTTTATGCTGACTCTGCCAGTGCTGAGAAAACAGGCTGCAGTTGGTTTGGTACCACAGCAGATGGCTGGGGAAAGCATGATTTCATAAAGCATCAGCATTTTGGCTCCTGTGGCTCTGGTGCTTTTGATCCAGTTGTGGGAACCCTGAAGCAGGATTTATTGTGTTCTTGAATGACAGCCCAAAACTGGGGGGCACCTAGCAAGATGAAGTTCACCTCAGCTTGCTCCTTTAGGCACTTTTGGAAGAAGCATTATTTTATTACTAATGGTAATAGTAGTAATAATATTAATAATTACTCTGTTCTTTAAGCCAACAGCCATTCAGCTGGTGCATAAGCTGTTGAAAATAACCTGGAAATCTAATCAACTCAAACCACACTCTGTGCTTCCTGGGGGGAAGGCTTCTACCTCCACCATGGTGCTAGAGAGAGTGAAGAAGTTTCTGTGCCTGAGCTGCTTTTATATACCAAGCCCCCTTGAGGAGAGCAGGGCCACTCTCTCACATGGAGATCAGCCAGGCCACATATTTGTCCCAACATGCTTGGAAATTGCCAGGAAAATGAAGGTGGAAGATTGCTGTCAGTGTCTGGAGCTGCTTGACTACCCTGAAATCTGTTGATCAAAATTTCACCATCATTTCCCTGCAATAAATACCAGAAGCCTATAAAAGGCTGCAAACATTGCATAACAGGGAAAAAAAAGACTGAACTAAGAGCCCTGCAAGATTAGCTGGACTGACGCTGTGCCTGGAAAGGAAGTCCTGACTGGGTGGCAGAGCATCCTGTGGTTTCAGCCTGCTGGGATTCAACCCTTGCTTGAACACAGAGCTGACCACACAGCTTACTGCTTTCAGCACATCTCCTTTAGGCTCCCATACCTCTGTCACCCGACAGAGCTGCACCATCTGTGCCCTGTGAGGTCTGCAGTGTACCTGTGACTGCCAAGCACATGGTCCCAGCAACCTGCAGCTGGCCTGGGATAAGAAATTATGTCAGCTACGAGACCTTGACAAGGGGACAGTGTCTCCTTTTTCCATTCAGACAACAGTTCTGCATGGGCGGAGAAAAAAGGAGACAGCCAAAAAAGAAAAGAAAAAAGTAATAACAATAATAATAAAATCCATAAACAAAAAGGGGTAGCCCTAATTCTCTGAGTCTAATCTGCTGCAGTGTTGAAGATATCACAGAGTGTTGAAGGCAGAAGAACTTAACTGTGCTCAACACATAAAAATCAGACCTTTCTTATGACTGAGATAAGAGTTGCTTGACCACAAACCCCAGAATCTGTGACAGTTCAAGTACAGTCAGTTTTTATATGTCTGAATTCTTGGACAGCTGGATCTTGGCTGGGCTGCACTGTGGTTAAAATTAATTGCAGTCCTTTGTCATATTACCTTTGCTGAGGGTTAACAGTCTCCTCTGAGGCTGAAACAGATGACCTGAGAGAACAAGCTGTGGCATAGCTCAGAGCCACAACAAATTCTAACTAACCATGAGCTTTTTCTAGCATATACCTGCATCTGGATCGTGGTACAAAGTACAATGGGATTTAATAACTGTCATTAAATTGGCAGACAGCCACGCTCCTAGAGAGGGTTCATATATTTAAGAACTATGCAAATTATGCAGTGTGCATGTGACCAAATTCTTTGTAGAGGAAAATCCCTGGGACTGTGTTAAATTAAATAGGATTATGGCTTTCACTAATCTGTATCCAGTGTGACCATACAAGGGTATTAGTTTGATAATATTTAAGGACTTAGCTCTACAGCAGCAGCAATCAGCTGTCTAAGCTCAGCGACTCTGTTGTCAGTGAAAATCTCAACTATTAAAGAGATTGTTATTTACATTGCCCAAATTAAACATGTGACACTCACCAGCTGGCAAATTAAGCACATGAAAGTTATGCATAGGTCAAGCCATTTTTTCCCTTTGGAGTAAGTAGAAAGAGCAAATGGTGTGATGTGACTCCTGTGAGCAGCACTGCTGAGCCCTGCTCCTCTGAAACTGTGGGCAGTGCTCCCACCAGCTCGGTGGGAGTGGAGACAAACCAGTGTGGTGCTACCAAAACCCTCACCCTTTCACCCCAAGTCTTTTCCCCGAGTGGCACAGATGGATTTTTAGATTATTTAGCTATAAATAATATCCATTATAAATAATTCCATCGTTTCTAACCTGGAAGCTGTCCTGTCAACTCAGTATTTATTTACCAGGAGTTACAGTGCTCATCTGTCTCCAGTCACTGAAATCAGAGGTAATTGTGGTATACGCTGACAAACACTGTCATGGTAACGGCTCTCTCCAAAAAAAGCAAACAGATAACTCTCTTCAAGCCCATTTCTGCACAAACACACACACATGTGTATAAATAAATATATATATATATACACACACATACATGCTCAATTGAAAAATATTAAGAGCCCTCTCAAATGTAAATCCTAGTAATAAAATTCGAAAAACAACCAGAGAAGGGAAAAGAACTAAGCCACAGCTTGGTTTAAAAAGCCATTGAAATTTTCCCACTGATTTCAGTGAAACAAAGATTACCAGTATTTAAAGTAACATTATTTCAGTAAATGGATGACATAATGACTATTTTTCTATCTTTTTCCATACTTTATTGTGCTAAAGCTATAAAATGTCTAAGATTACAACTTCAATTGTCTTGTATACATAGAGTTTTTACCAAAAATAAAATAAAACTGATAATCTGCTTGTTTGAAATGACTCTTACTCCAAGAATGGGTTACATGAAAACAACTTTTCCATTAGGATTGTGCTCTTAAAGTATTCAAATCTGCATGTTATAACAGGAGAGAAAAACATTTGTTAATATTTCCATTACTTCTACAGCCAGGACAGCTAAAATAAAACAAAATGTTTAGCATCTTCTCACATGTCTTTTGTTGTTACTCTATCTGAAGGTCATGTTTTTAAAAGAAATATCTATATAAATCCTATTGAGGATAACTCTGTGATTATAGTGTGGGCTGCAGAATGACCACTCACAAAAATACAGAGCACAAGTTGTAGTGGGTTGATTCTTTACTCCCAGATAAGGTTTGTGGGACTGCCAGGACAAAATATCCTTTGTGTTTAAATGGAACAGCCATGCAGCAATGGTCAGTCAGGGACACAAGCATAGAAGAAGCCCAGAGCATCCTTCCAGTCCCTCCAATTGGGTCCATCCTTTGCACAGCCCTATCAAGACAGATCTAATCTGCCCCAAAATACTAAACTGCTCATGCAGCTGCTATGTCATATTAACAGGAAAGACACAATGCCCAAAGTAGCCTTACTCATCTGGGCACCACAGGTGACTTTTCAAGTTGAAAGTTCCCTGCAATTTAGGATCCTGTTTGATCACCTCACTTCTAACTGCACATACAACTCCTACAGAAAATATAGCTATGATCCATCCAGTTATTGTGCACATGCTTCATAAGTTTACAATGAATTCTCTGCGATTGAAATCAAATTTCTTCTTTTTGTCATTTAACTCACTTTTATTCTTGTCTTATGATGAGTTGATAGGTTTGCTGTTGGGTTGAGTGGCCCAGATGAAATAGCCAGGAAATGTCTGAATATACTTCAGCTAGTTTTTCTTCTGGTTTAGTCAACCAGGCAGGATTTTAAGCCAAAGGGGTTAAAGAAATGCAAACGTGAGTTGGAGTCTTACCAAATTTCCTTAGACAGTTTTTCCTAAAATCATTAGGAACACTGCTTATGCTTCCTTAAGCTTTCAGTATGCTTTCCAGATGGATGTTTTGGGATCCCAGCTCTACAAGCAAAACCATCCTGCTGCAACAGATGTGTGTCTGAACAGGTTCTTCGTCGTACCCTGGAGCCACCTGAACTTATGGCAACTCCCAAGGATTCAACCAGCTATGCCAATGCTAGGGGATCTTCTCCAGAAGTCACACAAGCTGTGTCTGCTCCTGGTTTATTTTTCATGTTAAAACTCAGAGAAAAGTCTAGCCTAGATAACACAGATTTAAGCTAGACATATTTTATTATCACATTGACAACAACAATGTCAAATGGCTAAATGCTAAACTACATTTATTTAAAGTAACACTCAACAAGCTATTTGGAAAACTCTTTCAATTTCACATCACTACATTTTTTTAAACACAATGAGGCATTTTGTAAAGGCCTCATCCTGACTTGAACCACAAAAGTATTTGACTTATAAGTAAATTACTATACCATTGAAATGGCACAATGGTGATAGCAGTAAGGGCAGTTTCCAGAGCTGTGTGTTGTAGGTGTGGAAAAGGGCTTTGGGCAGTATCATCTCTCCTGGTGAGGAGGGATTCCTAGATGCTGGAAAGTCTTCATGTGGGAGTCACCTCAGTGGTGCCAAGGGTGACAGTGGATCTCAATGCAGCCAAATACCACAGAGACAGAATATTTTCTCGTGTCAATATTTATTAGATTCTCTGAAGAGAAGAGAATTTGAATAACTCCAGTTGGTGTTGTGAATTGATGTATATTCTTTAGTAATTATTTTACTGGGAAAAGACAGCATTTGTTTTGCTAAGACAAGTAGAAAACCCTCTGCCTCCATGCCTGAGAACCTAAAGAGAAAGAGAACAGCTTATTTGCATTAGAAAAATAGAAAAATATTACCTATCAATTCATTTGCAGCACTATCTCTGGGTAAAGGTTATGACTTTGCCGAGGGTAAAGGTTATGACTCTATTCCTCTTTGTTTTTGTACATCAAACATTGCCAAGAAACACCTAAGTGTTTTAGCTTAATGTTTTTGTCTTTAGGAGATTTTTCAAATACCAAGAGAACAAACAAAAAAAAGCTTCAAACACATCTGTGGTCTCACATCCAGTGTGTCCAAGCAAATCCTACAGACATGGCAGTAGCTCATAACTGATTGTGAGCATGGAAAAACTGGCATTCAGTAGTATGCACAAATACAGTTGAACTGCAAGAATAGTCTCTGCAGTGATTTCAGTCTGGGCCAGCTTGAATCCTCCTGGCAGTTTTTGGGCAGAGTCTGGGAGCTGGCATAGTACAGAGACAGGCAGTTTGCAGGTGGTCATTGTTCAGAAAATAATGTAATTGGGGAGACGTAGAATGCTCCATGCCAGGCTCTTCAATGCCAGAGAGCATTTGCTGGCACTTTCAAATTTACTAGAGTAAGTATAAGCCATGTGTTCCCTTTTCTCATTGTCAACAGAGTAAGATGAGGAAAGTTAAAAACAACTGCCAATGTATCAATCTATACTGAGTTTTAAGGTGCAAGGGAAAAATGGGCTGCTAATCATATTGTTATAGATGCAGCTTAAAGGCCAAATTCATCCTTGTTCTAAATTCACTGACCTTTATTTTTATTTCAGATCAATAATAATAAAATATTGGCAAGTAACATAAAACAAGTTTCTCACAACCTTTGAGCAATGCTTTGTCATCCAAAAAGTTAGGCTAGAATTGAAGTGGTTTGATAAGAATGAATCCTCTTAAGATGAATAGGTATGTCAGGGTCCAGCTTCCACTGTGTAATATAGTTGTTTACTTCATTTGTAAAAAGGCTACCATAATTTTTCCTGGTGAAAATTAATTCTCAGGACATTAAAAAAATCAATTACATAGCACAAAGCCTTCTTCCTAATCATGTTATGTACAGAAAATTCAATCTGGATCCTGAAATTATGGTCAGGGCTTCTTAGATTTATGTGTGTACCACTTAAAGGTTTTGCAGGTAACCATTTGCTCAATCCCACTGAAAATGATGGCACAAAAGAGAACCTGCCTCTGTAAGCACCACTTGGGTGTGAAAAAGAAAACGAAGCCCACTTTTCAATCATCATATTCCTTCCCCACTGCCACATCGATCATTCATGTTACCAGCTGTAACTCCACAGAACAGCAATAACCTCTCTGTTAAAAAGCCATTTATAAATCACAATTTTTCTGATTTAAACTACTTTTTTCTTTTTCTGCATAAGATTCTTATTCTAGTTATGAACTTCCAGCTGTTTGAAGATAGTTTTATACCCAAGTTGAATGTCATGTATTACTTATAGAATTTGTTAAATATGTAAAAGACCAAAACTGACTAGCACCGATTTATGGGTACAATACTTCTCATGCAAAATTACACAAAGAAACCACAGAATGTCACATGTTATTTAAACTTAATTCATTTGCAATGTGACTTTGGCTTTGTGGATTTGGGCACACAAAACAATTCTTCACAGGAATTCCATCAGAATGTAAACTAGAAGGACTTCAAAAGTTGTCAATTGCAACTCATTGTAACTCATTTTACCTTAAGCATGAAATTTGATTTCACTGAGCTGTCTCTACTGGTAGGACCTCTCTAAACAGTACTGGCCTCTCCCCTGGTGAAACAAAACAAAATACCCCATGTTCCAGTGTGAACATGATTCAAGCAGTCATCTGGGCCTAAGGACACACTATCAAACCGACACAACAGGAAATGTGGAAAATTATCAGAGATCATAGCAAACAGTGGTATTTGTGAAACAATAAATTCTTCTTAGACAGTGTTTATAAACATACATTGTTGATCTGAATACTTCAACAGTGACTTAACATGTACAGAACAGAGATATAAACACTAACTCATCTTAATGCCACAAAACACATTTTTTACCTGTTGATTTACTAAGGTGAACCTCTTGGATCTCCTGTGCTCTCAAAAGATTGAAAATTAAGAAGGATATGAGATAATAATTATGAGTGATTAAATACTGAAGTAAAAGACGGGATTTTTAGATAAACTACGTAGGAATTTTGAAATTTAGGAGGAAAAAAAAGGATAGATTTAACTATAAACAAAATCACCACCTGAAACCCAGAGCAATTATTAGAAACACATCACACTAAATCTCTGTACCAGAAGATCACAATAGCATTACTAAAAAGTCAAATCCACTGTAAAAGGAGTCTTAGTTGAGACTAAGAGGAATAAAAATGTAGCACCACTACATTATCAAATTCTATTAGAATAGTTAATTGCTCACATTTACAGTGATTTCATAATCTCCCATTATGGCAGCTGCAGGGAGGAGACCAAGCAGAGGGACATGTGAAGTGTTGGCACTGAAATCACAGAATCTATGTTAAAGGCTTATTAAGACTATTTAATCCCTTTCCCTGCTGGTTATGGATTGTCCTCCATTGTACACTTCCTAATGTTTTGTCTAACCTAGTTTTAAATATCTCAGGCAATGGGAATGTCTTCAGTTCCCTCAGGAGATTACTTCAAGGCTAATGGATTTCACTGGCAGAGATGCCTTTTGATCTCCTGCCTACATTTGCCCTTACTTTATTCCTTTTGATTAAGAAAGTTTCTTTCCTTCTCTCTCTTTTTTTTTTTTTTTTTTTTAATGTGATAGATACGGGATACCTCATGAGTATTAGAAATTCCACTCTCTTCCCCATTTTTACAGTGATAGGCATTTTTTGAGTGAGGGATCTAGATGATTTCTATCCAGATAAAGCCAGTAGCAAGCTGCCAGCAGTGCTAACAGTCAGTATAGTCATCCTTTGGCTGCTGCTGTGCCACCAGAAGTGGTTTCCACATGCAGCCCTCAGCCAGCTACTTGTCACCACCCTCTTCCTAGAGGTG
This sequence comes from Nicator chloris, assembly GCA_013400495.1. NCBI lineage: Eukaryota > Metazoa > Chordata > Aves > Passeriformes > Pycnonotidae > Nicator > Nicator chloris. The sequence continues at coordinate 22,883 of WAAE01009340.1, read as the reverse complement.
ATGCACACCCTCCCACTCCTGATTTTCTGGCTGAACTATTGCTGGAATTGCTGCTTAAAATGAGCCAACTTACTTAAAACCTGTTTAAACAGTGAATTATTGCTTACCCATCTCTTTCTGGCTGACATGGGCTAGACAATCCTCCCAGCTCCATCTCATCTAGCCCAGGGGAGAGATGGTAACCCCCAGCAAGGCGGTGGTGACCTTTGATGCAGCAGAAAGGGAAATGCCAACGTCAGCATTCAGATTTGCCTCCCTGCTCCTGGTCTTCTGTGGAAACTGGGAACGACTAGTGATGAGACAATTAGAGACTGCAAGGAGACGGCTGCATTTTTTCCAGACTGAAGGTGCCTACCTGAGCTTTGCACAGAAGTCACTCTGGTTTGTGTCGCATAAACAACTTGCTTCTTCACCTACTTTGATGAGGTTACTTACAGTAAAATGACTCTCTTTTGAAAAAAAATTCGCATTATTCGTTCACTACAGGTGCTGACCATAGCTCGGAAAAGGAGGACACACACGGAGTTATGTGGTGCAGTACCAGGTACCATGATTGTGCGTGCTGTACTTCCAGCCTCGCCTGGGTGAGGATGGGAGACCCAGACTGCAGCCAAACAGAAGATTCAGTCTATCACCAGAAGTGTTATGTTTCTGTAGAACATTAAAACTGTATTGAGTTATTTTCACATTTTATAAATACTCTAGATGCCATCATGAGACACCTCAGTGATAGAAATCACTAAGAATTAGGAAGCAGTACAGTTTTAATAAATGTAACAGCACATTGTCCCTCTCACTGAAATAAGAATTTCTGTCTGCAAAGTATAACCATTAAGAGAAATTCAAGTATTTAGGAGTCTTCAATGCTTTGCAAATGGCTGAGGATGGGGTGATAAATGCATTTTTTTCCCGGGCCTGTTCCAAATTATAATGTTTTGCCAACATAGCTATGTCAGTTGCCGGTGTGAAAAATTCACGTCCCCAGCAGATATTGCTATGTTTGCAGAACTCCTGGTGTGGATGTAACCTTGCCAGAAGGAGAGAGCTTATATTGGCTCAACTTACATCACTTAGGGAGGTGGCGTAACCATGCCAGAAAAACTCCTTCTGTCAGTTTGAACAGTATGTGCTGCGGGGGGCTCTGCCAGCGACAGCGATGGCAGAGCTGTGGGGCAGACAAGACCGTGATGGCTGTCGCTCCATACGTTCACTTTTAATTAGCAGATTAATCAACATGCCACATTTGAGAAAAGCACTTCATCAAAGACTGCTGCATTTATTGACGTCCTCAGTCTGCCTGTCTGCGAATATATCAGAACTGCTACTTTGATGCCTGTCTTGAAACAAGAAACCATGTGCTAGTCAAATGTGTATTCTTGGAAACCAGACAGCTTAAATTATGACCTCCCCAGGTGTGTTGGCACCTTTCTTGCGGTCATATAATTTTATATTTTCTTGTTTTCCTTCTTGGCATCTACTGGCCTCCAGACCTGTATTTTGGAAATCTACTTCATCCATCCAATCCATCCAATCTCTCCTGACTCTGTCAAAGACATTTTTTGACTTATTCTGATCTAAGTTTAATTGAAAAATCATTTTAAAATAAAAAAAGAAAAAATTGTTACATTAAATTCTGTGAAGTGTCTTTAATATGTCCTTGGTGTACTTTTCTCCAAAATATCGCATCATCTTCTTTCACATGACTCTGAATGCTACTCATGCCTGAAATGTATATAGATACATCCTGATTGCAGCAGTTGGTTTCAGTATAAGCTGGTTCCTTCCTCTAGCTACAGCGTGCCTGGCAGTTCTTTCCGGTGCTGTGTGACCTCGGTGTTTATGTCTAATATCCTGTCTCTGTTTACCAGGGAGCTGTAATATCATGCACACTTGGTAACATTTATGAAATGTATACAAGCAATAAAAGTATTGCTTAGGGAAGCAATAGAAAGGAAAAAACTTGACATGGGAGTCTTCATTTGTACTTGGTCTACCTTCTATACTTAGTTGCTTTGGCTTTACTTTTCATAACTGTGACAGAACTACTTGAAGAATTCAATCTAAGGAGAAATACATGTCTGTCTAAAAAAATTGAGTGGTCTTTAGGAAAACAGAGACGACCTCTACCATTGTTACTATTATTACTATTATTACTATTATTACTGTCCTGCATGTTTCTGGTTGCCACCTTAAAAGCAGGAGAGCTGATACCTGCAATGGCACCTAGAACCAGCAACTGGAAAATTCCTGACAGTTCATTGCTCTTTAGATAATATCATACAAGTGGTTTTGAGCCAGCAGCTCCTCCACTCCCCTCGCTCATCTCCTTTTAGCTGCAGTGTCATCTAGGCTATACCACTGATTGTGTTTGTTAAAGAAAATATAAAGGAGGACATCACAAAGCATCACTGAATTTTGTTGTGTCTTATCAATGTGCATACCAACAGGTTAGGAATTAGAACAAGTGGAACAGAATTTAGCTGGAGGAAGGAAAACATGCTCATAAACGGCCTTCACAGTTCTGACATGTTTGTCTGGAAAGCAAACAAAAAAAGCAGTACCACATCAAATACATATGGTATGTGTAAATATGTTACACTAGCAAAGGATGTACTCAGAACAAATGAAAAATATTATATTTGTGGCCAGCTATCTGGAAAAGTTTTAGACTAAGAAAACTTTTTTTCTATTTTTCTATTTTCTAAAACACTCTGGATAGTACCCTTAAACCAGTATGATCATATACATTTAAATAATAATTAAATTCAAAATAAATTGCACAAATACTATGATAAAATTAATAAAGAAAGCAATTCTAGGCTATAATTAATGCCAAAAAAGACTCACACTGAAAGTAAACTGGAAGAAAATTTCCAGTTGCGCTCTGTGTGGACATCAGTGAAAAGAGACTATAGTTTCTTTAAATCCTGTAAAGAAGCAAGGTGACTATCATGCCACTTTTTTTTTTTACAGTGATTTCATTTCCTGAGAGTACAGCTAAGTTTAAAAGTTTGCTAATAACTTAATTAACTAACAAGCTTAGACTCTGAGGCGCTTACTCCTGCCAGTCTCTGCTTTACACAGATATGGGTGTATTAAATTGGCTTTGTCACAGAACTGTTCTCTCTTCCTCCACCCCCTTCCCATGACACAATCTTAATTTACAGGCAAACTTGAATAGGTCCTTTAAAACTTGATGATGGGATGCCTCTCTCTATGCTTTAATTATGCAAAAAGCTATGAAAGGAGATTAAGGAAGACTAAATCTTTTAACCTAAATAAAGGCTTCTAATACAGAAATTGAAGCAAAAAATAAAACTCTTTCACACACAGAAGATGTGGCAGTGCAGGCAGACCACCACCTTACTGATTCACTCTCATTGAGCAGGACTGTTACATTTCAGAGCACAAGGATATTTGGAAAGAATAGCTGGGATCAGCCAATTTGTTAACCTCTCTGCTAATACTGCAGGCTGTGGTGGTGTTTGTAATGTGGGCACCTGTTCAAAAAAGAGCGGAACAGAGGCAACTCCCTTTACACAAACTTTTCCATTTTGTGAACTGCATCTTAAATGAGACCACATCCCTCCCATACAGACTGAGGGCCACCTCCCATCCCACCAGTAACCAGCTAATATTTCTCTAACAGCTACAATAACTGAGTTTATGAACTCAGCAGGGAAGTAAAAAGAAAAAAATAATAATAAAAAAATAAACAGACCGGAATGGAAGGTTTTAATTTCTTTTCATTCTATTTGCTGTCTAGATATAAGACAGCTACAGATCTCTCCAACTGACAGGTGTTCTCTCTTTGGCATCTGTCAGACTGGGAGGTACTTTGTGCACCATCAATAACCACTGTCTGCGGAAGACAAAGACGTGGTGTGATGACAGCTGAGCTAGATGTCACCTGAGTGAGGACATCTAACTGCAGCATCTGTGTTAGGGTGCTGGTTCCCTGTATTACCATCAGAGAGGGTAAATCACCTCCAGAACTAGACATGGAGGGAAAGAGTCTTGCTTGGATTTATCTGTTGCTTCCATCCACTGCCAAGGAACTCAGCCATGCACCTTAGTTTTTCTCATCTCCTGCATTTGGCACAAGTCAGGGGCCTTAAATGTGGCCAGCTTTACCTATCAGCCAGTACTGAGATCTATGTGCCATAGGGAAAATACAATGAGCCATAAAAAGTGCCTTGCAAAAGCCAAAGATGCTCTGGGAACTGTCCCAAGGTGAACTTGCTGTGGGGACTGAACTTGCTGCAGCTCCAGGGATTCCTGCTGCAACACGCAAACAACATGTGATTTTCTGTATCTGTTGCAGTTCTAAGTTTAAAATGTTTACTGCACTCCTGATGCTTTATCCACTCTGAAACAAAAATATTTTCCAACAGAGTGTTGAGCTGTGGCTAACTTCATAAAATGTCTGTTGGTGACTTACTGGGAAATGAACAAATAAACAAACCGAAAAAAACCCAACCCCAAACCATTACAACACAAAAAGACAAAAACAACAAACCACCAGAAACATTTAATTTCCTCCACGATGAAGATGAATTCCTCTGACTCTTTAAAAGTCCCTCAGTGCCCACTGTCCTTCCCAAACCCTCTCTTGTCTCCATAACATGTCATTTGAAGCCCATTTCCAATCCGTCAACTAATAAAGCCAAGCTAACGTCATTGGGGGTTTTATTATTCGCTTGTTTGTGGGGTTTTCTGGCGTGTTTTACTTGGGAAATTCTTTGGGAACGGTTTAAGAGCTTCCCTCTGCACGGGGTCCCGTGGGCTTCAGGAACACACGCCGTGTGGCCGCGGCGGAGGGGCGCGTCCCGCGGGCGTTCCCGGGGGCGGCGGCGAGGATGAGGAAGGAGCGGGCGGACTCACCTGGCGGCGGGCGGGAGGCGGAGGCCGAGCCGGGCCGGGCCGGGCCGGGCAGGGC
>WAAE01009338.1:0-213258 GCA_013400495.1 Nicator chloris | reverse complement strand
GGGGCTTGGAGCAACCTGATCTGCTGTAAGGTGTCCCTACTCATGGCAGGAGAGTTGGAATGAGGTGAGATTTAAGGTCCCTTCCAACTCAAACCATCCTGTAATTCTATGATTGTAATTTGCCCAGATATTTTGTGGAGTCTTCATTTCTAGACATAAATAAAGCCTGACTGGGCAGAGGCCTGAGAAACCTTCTCCCAGTGACCCTGCTCTAAGCAGGATATTGGACTAAGATGATCTCCAGATGTCCTTTCCAGCTCCAATGGTTGTGCAATTCTGGGAAATGCAGGAAAGAAATGATTCAAACGAGTGTAGACAAATTGGTCTGACCACAATAGGCATATTTTGAAAGGAAATATAATTTGAGCCTTACTAGAAGTACTAGAGCAATGGGATGAAAAGTAACTTGGGTTTACTAAAGGCAGATTAATAACCACTCCATCTAAACTGGTGTGTTTGATTAATGACATAATGAGTTCCCTACAGAAGGGAAATGTAAACCAACGCTGTATTCCAGAGGGGGAATATAATGAATTTAATAAGTTATTAATCAATATTTTTCACTGTAACTGACTAGAAAAGTGTGTATAAGAATTTTCATTTCAAAGAAAAAGATAAAAATCTGATTTTCAAATATCTGGTTTGGCAATGCCATTGCAGTGCCTTCTACCTACTGCTCTTCTGTGCCCATCCTTCTCTGCTTGATGTCATGATTTTCCATCATCCATTTTCCCCCCGATTTTTTAAAACGTTTTTACAGAGTTGGGAATATCTTCCTTGAAGAAATATAATATAGAGTGAGAGAAACTTTGCAGGTGATCTGCTCATTTTGTGCGGGTCTAAAGCTTTAGAATGTAGGTAAGTTCTGTTCTTGACAAATTTTTGTTTCTCAGTTATATTACTAAATATATCAAAATATAACAAAATATCTTTGTTTCTTGGATATTGCTCCCCAGGCTTGTTTAGTTATGGACACAAATGTATCATGGCTGGGTTCTGTCACTTTGTTCTTCAGGATTTCAAAAGCTACCATATTAAAAAGCAAAATTTCCACCTAGTTTCATTTATTCCAGTATATAATTAGTCCCTTTTCCCTCTAAGTGGTAAGCTAGAGAATAACCTAAACCTTAAAGACAATTTTTTTCTCCCCATGGAAAGGAAAAGCAAGACCAGGTTCAAAGAGATGAAAACTGAATCAGAAAAAATGAAGTCAAGCAAAAATTTAACTAGTTTTTAACAAGCTGAAGAAGAAAGAAAGAAAGCAGACAATTTCCCCCAGAATGGCTAAGATTAGATAGCAAATTGTACATGTAAAACATAATTTAAAAATTGTATTTGGATTTTTTTAAAAGTGTATTTTCCTAGGTTTGTACTACATGATAAGGGATGGTCTAAATGGCTTGACATGGAAGATGGAGCATTGCCAGCCTGATAAATGCTGAGTTAGAAGCAGGGTCCAAATCTAAGGACAGGAAAACATAACATGAGAGAATAAAAACAATCACAGGCTTTTGAGAAAAGGATTAATTATGAACAATTTACAGACCTTAGGAAACATAGGGCCACAAGCAATGCAGACTGAACTGTTCAAAACCCATAGTTGTGTAAATAGGGAAGAGTGAAGAAAATTTACTGTGGCTGCTCCGTCCCTGGAAGCATCCAAGGTCAGATTGGATGGGGCTCTGAGCAACCTGGTCTGGTGGAAGGTGTCCCTGCCCATGGCAGGGGTTTGAACGAGATAGTCTTCAAAGTCCCTCCCAACCCAAACCATTCCATGACTCTAGGATCCTCTAGAGGCTATCACTCTCTTGAGTCTGTTATATCTGAGTTTTGGGGCACACACTGCAGGAAAACAAAGGTAATGGGGTGTGGTGTTTGAGTGCATTTGATTTGCATGTTCAATTGTATTGCCTGCAGTGTTAGTTGGACTGATGAGTCACTTCCATTTGGGTAAGTATTTTGGTTTATGGAAGCAGTCTTCATGACATCCTGGAAGAAATCTGAGACAGAAGGACCTTAGGTGGCCAACTTGTTAGTGATACACAGCTGTTCTAATTTATATTTCCTTCAAGATATGCCCAAAAATATATGAGGCATGAGCAGAGCTCTTCACATTCATGCTTCCTAGGTGTTCCATGGAGCAATCAGGATTGGGAGAAGCTCCTGATTGTTGGCAAAGAGAATTATCACCCTTCATATGATACCTAATGGCAAGATCAGTTTGAATGGGAAATGAGTCAGTCAGCTGCATTCAGAAGGGTTTGGAAGGGAAAGTGACCATACTGAGTTTCGGACACTGTTTAAAATCCCTGCATGGCTTTTGGTGAGAGGAAGTAGACATTTCAGGCAAGTAAAATACAATCCAGCCAGAAAAATGAAACTTCAACAAGGAACCCTGGCAAGGTTACATTGAAAATCTGGAGACTCCCAATTTTACAGCAAGCAGGTTTCTCTACTTCTCCCATTTTGCTTCTGGAGCTTTGTTCAGAAACAGAGCCATTCTGCAGGACCTCAAGCTAAATGGGAAACAGCCTTTGGAATGGCCCAGTGCCTTCATTTAGCAAGGAAACTCTTGAAGGATTATTCTCTATTTCAGCTGAAAAATAATTGGGGTCCGTACCACATACCACAGTATTTCTCTGCCAAGCCAGACAAGTGTGTTGGCTGCAATTTCATTAGGAAGAGAAACCTGGAGTCACTACCAGATGCCACTGTGCTGATGCTGGTGGAGAACAGGTATTCAGCACAGGTGGCTTGAGAGGGGGCATGTTCCTCCTGCAGTCTCAGAGGGTCTGTGTTTAGTCTGCTTTTACAGAGGGATGCTGGTCTCAGATTCACAGGCTTGAGATACAACACCAATTACAGGTGTCAGGAATGCAGGCTGGGGGATAAATTGAATTAAATTCATTTTAATTTTATATATGGCTATATATATAAAATGCTTTAGAAAGAAGCATCTTTGCACAAGGTGAACAGCGAGCTGAGGCTTATGTATGCCTTCATAAGTACAGACAGGATCAAGAAAGACATAGTCTAAAGCTTTGAAAAAGGGAGAGGATACAGAAATAATGTTATTCCAGGCACCTATTGCACACAGGTCTTTTTGTCACAACATGACAATATCATATAAAGCTGATTAAGTGGGAAAAGTATTGTATCAACCACTTTGTCTGTAATAAGCCAGTAGCTAGTAATATTAATTTTCATCTAAAATTATTCAAGTTGCAGAATTTTACATTTTTATAGCTTTATTTATTGGATTGTTGCTATTGTTCACCTGGTTTACTTTCTTTTGCTTACCTGTTAAGGCAAGGGTACCTCTGATTCTTCTGTGTCTCTCTTTCTCTAAGTCTCAAACAAGAACCTCATACACTGAGGTGTCTGTCTACAGCTGACAATAAGATAATTCTTATTGGTTATGTCAGTTGTAGGAAATATTTTTAAAATATTTTACAGCAACAAGTTGATGAAATCATATGGTTGTGAGTTGTTTCAACTAAAATTATATTGAATAGCAGGCTAAAGTTCCTTCAGGCTGTAGCTGAGGGTTTTAATTTTAGTAACAATACTGAGAAGTTAAGGAAAGTTCTTTTCAAAACTAACAAATCTGATGAGATCGGGGTCTAAATGCAGGAAGGGTTCCGTTTTCTTGAAGTTCTGGTTATAAAAACACACTGAAAACACTCATATAGAAGGATTTCATATGAGTTAATGAATAAGATCACTGAGCTCATGTAGTGATAATTTCCTTTAAGGAGGATTTTAAAAGCAATCAGAATACTAAAATGCAGTGGACCAAAAAAGATTGTTCAGCAAAGAAAACTATACCTTGGGAGAAAGAATGAGAGCAAGAGTAAGCAATAAATGTTGAAAGTCCAGTTCAAACTAAATTTTGCAAAGGAAATTTTTTAAAAAGTGAAAAAAAAAGGACAAAAACCAAACCAAAGAATCCCAAAGAAACTGTAGATGCACATCCACAGAGAAGAAAAAAAGGAATGGAGAAGTGTGGGCATTGTTCAGTAGGACTGATTTTAAAGGTAATCTAGTTCTGGTATTAAAATTAATCAGAGCTGTAGGATGATATAGGTTAGGCAGGATCTCTTGAAACCTTCCAGTCCACCCCCCTGATCAAAGCAAGGCCAACTTTGGAACAGTTTACTTAAGGCCTTGTTCACTCACATTTTTACAGTTCCCCAGGAGAGAGATTTCCAACCTTTTTGAGGAACACGCTGCAATGTTGGCCTGACCACATTATGAGGAGTTTCTGTGGTCTCTGAAACCTGACTGGAATTTTTCCAGTTGCAACCTGTGTCTGTTGCTTCTCAACTCATTACTGTGCACTTCCAAGATGTTTCTGGCTCTGTCTTCCCTACACCCTTCTCCTAGACAGTTTTCTACAGCAATTGCATCTTCAGTCTCTGTTTTTTAAGGCTGAACAAATTCATTTCTGTAAGCCTTTCCTTCTAGGTAGAGCTATATCCCCATAACTAACCATTCTGATGACTTTATGCTTAACTTTTCCCTGGATATAAATGTCNATCCAGCCAGAAAAATGAAACTTCAACAAGGAACCCTGGCAAGGTTACATTGAAAATCTGGAGACTCCCAATTTTACAGCAAGCAGGTTTCTCTACTTCTCCCATTTTGCTTCTGGAGCTTTGTTCAGAAACAGAGCCATTCTGCAGGACCTCAAGCTAAATGGGAAACAGCCTTTGGAATGGCCCAGTGCCTTCATTTAGCAAGGAAACTCTTGAAGGATTATTCTCTATTTCAGCTGAAAAATAATTGGGGTCCGTACCACATACCACAGTATTTCTCTGCCAAGCCAGACAAGTGTGTTGGCTGCAATTTCATTAGGAAGAGAAACCTGGAGTCACTACCAGATGCCACTGTGCTGATGCTGGTGGAGAACAGGTATTCAGCACAGGTGGCTTGAGAGGGGGCATGTTCCTCCTGCAGTCTCAGAGGGTCTGTGTTTAGTCTGCTTTTACAGAGGGATGCTGGTCTCAGATTCACAGGCTTGAGATACAACACCAATTACAGGTGTCAGGAATGCAGGCTGGGGGATAAATTGAATTAAATTCATTTTAATTTTATATATGGCTATATATATAAAATGCTTTAGAAAGAAGCATCTTTGCACAAGGTGAACAACGAGCTGAGGCTTATGTATGCCTTCATAAGTACAGACAGGATCAAGAAAGACATAGTCTAAAGCTTTGAAAAAGGGAGAGGATACAGAAATAATGTTATTCCAGGCACCTATTGCACACAGGTCTTTTTGTCACAACATGACAATATCATATAAAGCTGATTAAGTGGGAAAAGTATTGTATCAACCACTTTGTCTGTAATAAGCCAGTAGCTAGTAATATTAATTTTCATCTAAAATTATTCAAGTTGCAGAATTTTACATTTTTATAGCTTTATTTATTGGATTGTTGCTATTGTTCACCTGGTTTACTTTCTTTTGCTTACCTGTTAAGGCAAGGGTACCTCTGATTCTTCTGTGTCTCTCTTTCTCTAAGTCTCAAACAAGAACCTCATACACTGAGGTGTCTGTCTACAGCTGACAATAAGATAATTCTTATTGGTTATGTCAGTTGTAGGAAATATTTTTAAAATATTTTACAGCAACAAGTTGATGAAATCATATGGTTGTGAGTTGTTTCAACTAAAATTATATTGAATAGCAGGCTAAAGTTCCTTCAGGCTGTAGCTGAGGGTTTTAATTTTAGTAACAATACTGAGAAGTTAAGGAAAGTTCTTTTCAAAACTAACAAATTTGATGAGATCGGGGTCTAAATGCAGGAAGGGTTCCGTTTTCTTGAAGTTCTGGTTATAAAAACACACTGAAAACACTCATATAGAAGGATTTCATATGAGTTAATGAATAAGATCACTGAGCTCATGTAGTGATAATTTCCTTTAAGGAGGATTTTAAAAGCAATCAGAATACTAAAATGCAGTGGACCAAAAAAGATTGTTCAGCAAAGAAAACTATACCTTGGGAGAAAGAATGAGAGCAAGAGTAAGCAATAAATGNTTGGGAGAAAGAATGAGAGCAAGAGTAAGCAATAAATGTTGAAAGTCCAGTTCAAACTAAATTTTGCAAAGGAAATTTTTTAAAAAGTGAAAAAAAAAAGGACAAAAACCAAACCAAAGAATCCCAAAGAAACTGTAGATGCACATCCACAGAGAAGAAAAAAAGGAATGGAGAAGTGTGGGCATTGTTCAGTAGGACTGATTTTAAAGGTAATCTAGTTCTGGTATTAAAATTAATCAGAGCTGTAGGATGATATAGGTTAGGCAGGATCTCTTGAAACCTTCCAGTCCACCCCCCTGATCAAAGCAAGGCCAACTTTGGAACAGTTTACTTAAGGCCTTGTTCACTCACATGTTTACAGTTCCCCAGGAGGGAGATTTCCAACCTTTTTGAGGAACACGCTGCAATGTTGGCCTGACCACATTATGAGGAGTTTCTGTGGTCTCTGAAACCTGACTGGAATTTTTCCAGTTGCAACCCGTGTCTGTTGCTTCTCAACTCATTACTCTGCACTTCCAAGAGGTTTCTGGCTCTGTCTTCCCTACACCCTTCTCCTAGACAGTTTTCTACAGCAATTGCATCTTCAGCTTCTGTTTTTTAAGGCTGAACAAATTCATTTCTGTAAGCCTTTCCTTCTAGGTAGAGCTATATCCCCATAACTAACCATTCTGATGACTTTATGCTTAACTTTTCCCTGGATATAAATGTCTTTCTTTTAGTTTTAAAGGTCATTAGATGTAGTCTCAGAAGAGCTAAATACAGTCCCCAAATCGAGGCTGTTAATGAATGTTTTCAACAGTATTTGTCTGAGTGTCAGCCTTTGAAGGACAGCAAGCTGTCATCCCAGGCAGGGATGTTGTGCTCTGAAATGTGCCATATGTATCTGACAGAGATATGCTGGTAATGTTTAATGTATGGGTCTGTGGTTGACACAATTACAAGGTCTTGCCTGGAAACAAAGCAGTTGAAACAAAGACCAGCAAGAAAAAATAGTTGGCTCTATAACAACACAAAATGCAAGATGATTATGAAGCATAGTATGTGTTTTTACTGTTTAATATCATAGAGGAAAATTCAAAACAGGCAGAAATGCATTTACCACTTGAGGGAAGTACTGTACCAGCAAATGTGATAAGAAAGATCCTACTTGTAGAAACAGGAGTATCACAATATTGCCGTGATTTTCACAACCTGACGAATAACATGATTGAAAGTTGCTCAAAAGTTCTTAAGCCAATTGGCATTATCTTTTCAATGTTAAATCAGCCACAGCTTGTAGATTTAATTGCCTCATTTTCATTTCTAAGGCTTGTACTTCATACTGACAGACGGCAATGCACGCACTAAGTTTTATGTGGTGAGGAGGAAAGTGTTTTATAGGGAATGTAAAAAGCTCTTATGGAAAGGAGAGGTATTCCTTAATTGGGTTATATATCATCAGGGTTCTAATAAATTTGATTAAGGGCCTGATTATGCAATTCCTTTCTCCAGAGCGCTTACTGAAGTCAAAGGAAGAGCTACAAATGGAAAATTTGCAAGAAAAAGTCCTGGCATGAGAGAGCATTAAGGAAAGCTTTATCTTGGAAAGCAGACTCACAGGATCTCTATTTATCACAGCATTAAAATTAGATATTTATAAAGAGTTTTCAACATCTCAAACCCATCATTATCCATACATTAGAAGTTACTGGCTTTGCCTAAATTGTTCAATGGAAATTACTTTGTGGTCAGTCCATCAAAGTGGAGGGTTGTTGGTTTATATCACCTGGTTTAGAGACAGGCTGTTACAGATGTTGATTGTGCAGCTGCTAGAGACTTTGGAGGTTTTGATTAAAAAAAAAAAAAAGGTTATGAACAAAGGATGTTAAAACTTGAAGTTTTTCATAAGCTTTTGCATGTACATGATTTTACCACCGGTACTAATCTTGCTAACTGGGGCCAGTCACAGCAGTAAAATTATCAGGATACAGAAGGAATAAGATCTGTGTCATAAGGATTGTGTCAAGACTTGAGAGCTTTGTGTAATTTACTGAGACAGTTTATTTTTGAAGAGGAAAATGGCACAATCAATATGCATTTGATTTCAAGTGTATTGATTCCAGATTTTCCTATAAAAGTTAGTTAAGTAAGCTTTTTACTCAATGGCCTGCCTTTATAGGACTGTTTATGAGAATGTGGAGCTTCTCAGAAGGGTAGAAATAGTTCTCCTTATTAATATTGTATGTCTATATTTTAAAAGATTTTATGTGAAAAGTAAGTTGGCAATGGATTATCTTGAAGTGCATAATTAGATTTTTCTGTGCATGAACATTAATGAAAGAGTTGGTGAGGACCATCTTCCATTTAGATCACAGTAGGGAGCACTAAAAGTAGACAAGGAATATCTGATATCATGAGCCTTGTTTTCCATTTCTGTTCTGAAATCTCCTTTAGGTGATTGTACACGTGGAAAGGTTAGGCAGTGTTAATACAAGGGTTTCTAGCACTGATGTTTTCTGACTGAATGGCTGTACATTTTAGGCTTAAAAACTATGTCAGGGCCTCAGAAATGGAATGTAATTTCAATTTATGCTGCATTCTAAGGCTGACAATTTAAACCCGAATTTAGCATTCAGTAAGGCTGAATATACAGCTTTGCAAGATATAAAAATATTACTTATGGGTGTTTATTCTTTTCTGAAACCTCCAATGTATCTTTGTATCAATGCAGAAAAAGTGCCATACCTTTATGGGCTCCTAGGAATGTGGCTTGTACATTTGTATGTCACAAAAGTCTGTTTTGTCTCATAATAACAACACAAGGAAAAATTGGAATGTTTTCTTTTTGATTGTGCTCTTCCAGTACTTGAAGGGAACTCACAAGGATGATAGAGAGAGAATATTCACAAGGGCATGGAGTGACAGGAGTCTGACAGAGAGCAAGTTCAGATTAGATAGAAATTCTTCACTATGAGGGTGGTGAGGCACTGGAATAGGTTGCCCAGAGAAGTTGTGGCATGTGTAGGTTGCAGTTGGGGCTGGTGTGTTTGAAGTCTTCTCAGATGTGCCTATCTTCTTAAAAAACTCTTTATTTTTACCATGTACCCCACTGGCTTCCATTATCAATATTAATGATACATGGGGGAATTTAGGCAGTGTTGATCTTCCCCTTGTTATTGGAGGCAGAGGAGAAGGACTCGTGTCCTTCCACCTACACGTAATTCTGTCTTGGGCTGCAGAAACTTGTTCATCTTGAGGAGTCTGAAGCTCTGCAAGAGCTTGTAATTTGTGATGGTGACCTGCAAGGGTTGCTCTATGACTCTGGGGTGGTGAGGCACTGGAATAACTGCCAAATCTGGGGCCAGCAATCTGTCCTCCTTAGTCAGATTTTCTTTAGGAAGAGGTAATTACTTTTTCTGTGTTACTCTTCAGCCAGTAATGATTGATAAATAGAGATAAATCTCTTTTTCTTATATATAACTGTAGGGAAATCTTGTGTAGCACAAGTGATCAGTCTCTACTTTTGGGAAGGTGATAGGACCCTTATAAAGTTTAATGAAGAACTGTTATTGTGTCGTGGGCTAGAAGAGAAGGGCAAACGTGGACAAATTTGGGGTGTTGGTGCTGAAGCTAAGATGCTACAAATAAAGCAGGGATCTGTAGGATATAGCACAGTGCTGTTTGATCATGGGGAACTGCAGGGGTGTTCCCACATTCTGCATGAGCAGTGAACCCAGGAATTCCACTGAGCAACACCACTGGAGAGCCTTTGCTTGGTACATCTGTACCTGTTCATATGTTCCTGTCTGTTTGGAGAGATGTCTGATAATAACTTTTTGGATTTGTTTATAATTTAAAGAAGAGGGACTTGGGGAGGTTATAGCCATGGGAATCATTAAACTTAGAATGAGAAGTGGAGATTTATGTAATAACCATAGCAGAAGCAAGGATTAGAAGAATTTGGCTTAGAGGTGGGGTGATGAAAAGAAGATTGAAAGACAAGGTATATATGAGCCAAAACATGACAAATCTATAGTCAGGTGCAACTTCAAGATGTTGTTTCCAGAAACAACAGTGTGCTTTCAAACAGCTCTAATTTCCTGATGTTACTGTGAATTTAACAGCAGAAAAAATAGGATGTAAATAGGAGGAACTTCACTCATTACTTAATCTGCCTCTTGCTTTCTATAAGTAGGAAGTTTTCATTTAGTATTGGGGGAAACACTTCCTTTAATCTCCTTTAAGTTTATGGATGATTTCAGTGTGAACTGAGCCTCAAGTGACAAGTATTCAAGACTGTTTTGCACAGTGTCATGCATGGTAGCTGGAGTAAACTTACTTATTTTAGAAAGAATACAGAGAGATCCTGTTTTCAGCTACTATTTTGTTTCCCTGAGATTGAGACCCTTCCTGCTGTTGTATCAGACCAAGTGCTGGTCTGAATGTTGATGCTATCTCCAGATCTCTGCTTCTGGCAAATGGAGTTTGTATTTTACACATAGTCCAACACATACTTAGTGCATGTCTGCATAATTATTTTGTCTCTAGCCTCACTCTCCTTGTCAAAATCGTGATCAGTTCACCACAGAGTTCTGTGCTAAACATAAACTCCATTAGGAATGAGGGTTGGCTCTATGTGAGGAATATACTGGCTTTACTCAACTTGCAGGTTCCTATCACCACAGACAACATAGGTGCTCACAATCCAGAATTGTCCCAATATTTCTAATGGTCCCAGCCTGTTCCTGACTTATATGAGCCACCACTTCTGAACATGACCTAGATCTCCACAGTGTAAATCTGGAGTAATTCACAAGATCTAAATGAGGTTGAACAAAGCCAAATATTGGGTCACAACAACCCTCTACAGAGCAGTTTTCTCTATAAAAACTCTAAACAAAACTTAAAACCCTATGATTCTGAATTTCCAGAGGTTTTTTATGCATGTTAGAGAGAAGACTTTGAATTTTGATGCATTATATAGAATATTATAATGAATGTTATAATAGCTTGTATTAAACGTTTTTGTTTGTTTCTTAATTAAGCTGCTACTGCCCATATTAGTCCTTTCACTGATAAAAATCCAGTCAAGCAAGTCATGCAGTCACCAATCCAAAGCTCCACAAAAGATTTTCCTGATCTGCATAATGCATTTTAATGATGCATTTTATATTTGTGTCCAACTAGCAGGCATTTGCCAAATAGAGATACATCAGTAATTCTCTATTCAAGGACAAGACTGTTATACATAATCCTGGAAAATTAGAAAAGAACATCACTTTAAGAATTGTTTCTAAATGCATTAAACTAAGGTAGAAAGAGAGGTCTACAAAATTGAAATATTTCATTTGAACCTGTAGTAATGTATCCTTTAGTGCATTTTGCTAGCTCATTTCTGTACTTATTTTGTATGTGGGTTGTTCTTTTCTAGTGTTATAAAATGAGCAAATATGTTTGCTTACTGGTACTCAGACTGAGATCTGTGGTCTTACTATCTGATTATGTGGTAAGCCCTTGTGGTTTTTTGTACCAGGACTTGTTTCTTAATAAATGTGGCCTTTGATCTATTCAGTCACATTTATTGCAGGCAACACATACTTTAACAGATATTAGCATATGCCAAAATTTCCAGAATAAATTGAATCAGTATCACAAAATATGATCAATGACTGATAGGTTTTTCTTATATTCACCAACAGTAACTACATCTGTTATGAAATTGTGTCCTTCACTTCATTGCAAGGGAGGGTCCAGGGTTTTATGAGGGACTTTATTTCTACTGATCTTATGTGCATGAGAAAGCTTCACATTTCTGCTGTTTTACTCCTACTAATTGCTTTATGTGACTGCAGCATCAGATGGGATACTTAGATCTCCATAGGGCACCTGGACCTGGGTCTGAACTGTGGGACCAGGAGATTTCCTGTGCCATTAAGCAGCTCCTTGCGGTGACTGCTGCACTGAGATATTTCTATTTTAGGTAACTGTTTTGAGGGTCCATGCCTGTTATCCCAGAGGGTCTTGCCCTGCCTTTTTCCACATTCTTGGGGGAGAATCATTGTTTCTTTCTCCTAATTTATAATCAATGGAAGGGAGATTCAAGGGTCAGAAAGAGGTTTTGCCTTTAGAAGGAAATTGAGAAACACCATATCTGTCAGCATAAAAATACACATACGTGAGGTCTAGAGATTTATTTTTTCCAAGCGGGATAAAACAGTTTTAAACAAAACCCAAGAACCTTCCTCCATTCTAATTATAATTATATATTTTTGCTTTCACTACTGCTTTCAAACACTTAAGGAGAAACACAGACCAACTCTATCTCCATATTCAGCAGCATTCAGCTGCAGTTTCAGCTCTTAGCCAAACCAAATATATGATAAGTTGGAATAACTGAAATTTTCTCTGAAGCCCTCATGCATTTGTAAAACTAGATGAAATTCTTAAATCACATATTTTGGCACGAAAATGCCACAAAAAACCCCAAATAATCTTCTATTCCCTTTTGGTATATATTCACAAAGAAAATATAAACAAATTGTAGGTGCATTCCTTAGAGTTGTTGGCTCTTGAAGTAACAAAGATAAGGATTTTGAAAGCAGCTTTTGGCAAAATGGAAGAAAGATATGGAAAACGGAGAATGCATGGCCCAGGTTTTTTTTCAGCCTTAAAGAAACATGAGAAAATAATTTGCAATGAAGTGTGCTACTTCTCTTTATTAAAGTAGAAATGGTGAACATATTTAAAACAAATTCAGGTACATTTAGAAGCATGGTATTGACTTTTGGCCTACATGTGGAAAAATGTCAGAGGTCTTTTCCCACTGTCCATAATTCAGGGGAGTATGTGGTTATCTGAGTGTTGAACTTCAAGTCTAAGGAGCTGAAGTTCCATCAGTCTGTGAGTTAATTTCTGCTTTGCCCAAGTTTGTGAATGCGGGCTGAGAGAAAGAAACTGGAAGGAAAATTTTCCCACTCTTCAACTCTGATTTGAGGTGACAGCTGTATTTCCTTCACCTGTATTCCTACAGCTCAAGGGACATCAGTGTCTCCCAGCAGTTCATCTCATTGGGAGCCACCTCCTTAGGTCAGGCTTGGTCTTTTCTCCAGAATCCTTTTAGAAGTATCATCTGAAACACACACACACAAATCAAGTTGAAATGTAGAGCCCAGTAACACCACTACAGCAATGAAACACACTCACAAAATGAGATTTTTGTTCCAGACTTCGGGTTGAAAGGAACTCCAATGATCTGTCTCCATTCCCAGGACTCTGTAAGAGTCATAGCTCAGGTTCAAGTCTTGAAGGAAGAGAGGTATGTATTGGACATGACAGCACTGAGTCACTTGTACCATTCCTGTGATCCACACACTGTTAAAGATGGTATGCTAGAATGGGCTGCTGGGTCAGCACCAACACTAGACCTAAAGCATATTCTAATCTTTTCACAAATGTTCAACATCTTCAAGATCCACCAGTAAATTCCCAATTTTATGACCCTTGAAGTTTTATTACCTACCTCAGAATAGAAACCCGGGTTTTTAAAAAACCCTGTTTCTTGAAGTCATGTGAATACATAAGAAGCATCATGTTATTTTGTTAAATCATTGCTTTTAGATAACATAGAATCATAGAATGAGCTGAGCTGGAAGGGACCTTAAAGATTGGCCAGTTCCAACTCCCCTGACAAGAGCAGGGACACCTTCCACTATCCCAGGTTGCTCAGAGCCCCATCCAACCCGGCCTGGAACACTTCCAGGAATGGGGCAGCCACAGCTTCTCTGGGCAGGCCCATTGGACTGGATGATCACCAGAGGTCCCCTCCAACCCTAAGGATGTTGTGAGCCTGTGATCTCAAAGATGGCTGCCTGGCACTTGCTTCATTCTACTTAAATTTCTTTGTCATGCTCATGTTTTTATGAGGCCACACACCTCTTATCCCTGTCTATCCCTTCTCAGCTTTTTCTCAGGATGTGGTGCTGCTGTGGGGACTGTGCCTGAACACTCTATGTGTTTCTTTGCCTAAAGGAAACACTTCTGTGTTAGTGTTAATCAGCCCAAGGCTCTGGCTCGTGCCCTAGAGCTCAGCTTTTACACACTTCTGTGTGGAAGGAGCAGAAACAAATGTAGTACAGTTGAGAAATAGAACAATTAGCCAGATTGATGTGCAACCAGTTGATACTTTAAAAATTATTATTACTATTAAAATTAACATTTTGCTGACTCTACACCTTTCCTATGTCAAGCACTAGACCTAGGGTACATTTCTTTATTAATACAAGTGTTATCAAACTATGAAGCATGGCCTGAAGCTTTGCTTCAGCTGAGGTATGACATCATAGTTCACAGCACTCTTTTCCAAAGGTCAGGAAATGGATCAATTATTGCTATGCATGTGAGATCTGCAGCAGAGGTTCTTCAGAGGGTTAATTGTTACTTTAGGCTGCAGATTTGCGAACTATGAAAACATAAAAAATAAAAATTAGGGCCCTGCTTTCAGATGAGTGGTATTATTCCATGGCCGTCTCTCCATATAGCAGTGAACCTCCTGTGTGGGGGAATCCAATAGGAGTTCAAATCTCACAGGCAGTAGCAGAACAGGGTCTGATACCAAGGATGCAAGAACCTGAAAGAACCAGCCAGAGGAGTTGCTATGTCTTTGTGCTTTTCTGGATTGTAACACATGGGGAGGAATATGACAGCAACACAACAGAGTTTTCTGCAAATCCCCATATGGAATAGCATGATGTATCCCTGCAGGTAGAGGATTGGTCCCAATGTAGTCTTTTTGAGCTGAAACTGAAAATAGCTTTATCTTAGGCGAGCTACTGCATGTTCAGGACTCTCTTAGCTCAGTTAGACCTTGCATTAACAGACTGAGTGCTAAATTGTTGAATTGTGCATGAAGCAGCTACAAATTTAAACCAGTTGGAGTTAAATACAGACGTTCTCTCAAAACAGGGCTATAGCCTAGAATTTAACTGTAGAGACAGGCCCCATCCCTGTAAGTGCTCAAGGCCAGGCTGGATGGGGCTCTGAGCAACCTGGGATAGTGGAAGGTGTCCCTGTCCATGCCAGGGGATTGGAACTGACTGATCTTTAAGGTCCCTCTCAACCCAAACCATCTATGTTTCTATGGCTCCTCTATCGAAAAGGATAATGCATCTCAGCCATACTGGGGCCTTTGCAGTAATATTTTTAATATAATATAGATTTTTGAGTCCACAGAACTTAAAGATCAGCTTTGTTGGTGTATGTTTTCTCTAACAGTAATTACAATCATTTGACAAGAGGTTTCTTCTTAATATAGTTATGATATAACCATAATTCTTAGTATTTTATTACTATTGCATTAAGTAGATTTTCTGCTGTTTTTCTCTCAAGCTTCTCTATAGAAATATGGACCATACATTGTGGTGGTGCAGAGATTACTTTTCTATTCTGATAAAACTTAAAAAAAAATTTGATAAAATACATCTCTATTTGCAAATGCTGACTTTTTGCTCAGTATGCTGCCCCTACACATTCAAACTCCCCCCCACTAAAATACTGATTGCAGTTTTTTCTTTAGTAAAACATGTTTTGATTTTAATAAAATATCTCAGTTCAACTTTTATAGAGTGAGGAGTTTCCAACTGTTGTTTTTCAATTACTTTTTATTTCAAAATGGAATTTATATTAGAGGGGTTTTAAAAATAGAAGAAATGAAAACAAAATATTATAAGTTCTTGACGTAAAACATTTGGTTCACAGTAATTAAAAACATTTTTGAAAACAAACACTTCAGCTTTCCATCCTAATTTGGGATGTATCTCCCATATTCTTCTTGTGAAATGCAATTAAACTTTCATTGGAGGGAAAAAAAATCATTTGTTGCCCTTATCTTGCTTAAATGCCTATGAAGCCTAACTTCTCATTGCTACCTGTTCATAACAGACCTATTGACTCTTTTTTTTAGATTGAGAAGGACTCTTTGATCCATTTTCTTCATTTTACTGATATGATCTCTCAGGTTACAAAAGTATAAAAGGAACAGATTGGCTACCATCAGTCAGAGTCACTCTAACGGACATTTTGAAAATGAGCAGAATATTTTACAGAACTCTATGCAAAAATACCATCTCTATCAATGAGAGATTCCAGTCTGAGATGAAAGTTTGAATAGGGAGCAGGTGAAAAACATAAAAAATGTGAAGAGAAGCTGTGAGACCAAAATAGGAGCAGAACGCCAGTATATTGTAGTGGAACCAGTGATTCTTAGTTCTATGGGTAGAACTGGAAGACTGGGCAATAGAAGGAGCAAAGACAGAGATCTTTGCCAAGAGAAACAGTGGCCAATGTTTTAAAAAGAAATAGGATCTGATAGAAATCAGTTCTGTGCTGGAGATTCTTTAAGGTGAAGCCACATACTGTGTATGTAGAAATCATAGAGTCACAGGATGGCCTGGGTGGGAAGAGACCTTAAAGATCACCTTGTTCTAGCCCCCTGCAGAGACGCTTTCCACTATCCCAGGTTGCTCCCAGCCCCATCCAACCTGGTCTGGAACACTGCCAGGGATGGGGCAGCCACAGCTGCTCTGGGAAACCTGTGCCAGGGCCTCAGCACCCTCACAGGGAACAATTTCTTCCTGATTTCCAATCTAATCTAATCCTCCTCTCTGTCATTGCCCCTTGTCCTGACACTCCAGGCCCTTGTCAAGAGTCTCTCTCCATCTTTCCTGTGGGCTCCCCTCAGGCACTGGAAGGCCACAAGGAGGTCATCCCAAAGCCTTTTCTTCCCAGACAGAAAAATTCAAATGCCCACAGCCTTTCTTCACAGTAGAGCTGCTCCACCCCTCTAATCACCTTGGTATCCCTGCTCTGGACAGCCTCCAACAGATCCATGTGAGACTCTAGAAGAACAGTGCTAAGAAAAGAATCATAATCAATAATCAATAGATTTTCCGTGAGCCACCAATGGACAGAAGCCTGTTCCTCACTCCTGAGAAGATTTCTGGTGGGAGCCAGCACAAAGGAAATATCTGTCTTGGAGAAGACTAAGGCAAGAATGGAAAAATGTGCTCTCCAGAAGTTCTGTTACAAAGGAGCCTTATGATGTCTGGGTTATTTCTAGAGCAGAAGAAATCCACAGGGCTAGAAATTGTGACAGAGCTTCTTTTGTGGTCACTGGGGAAATATCCCACCCACTCCTTGTCCCCAGAGGACATTCTGGCTTCAAAGGCTGGCAATCCATATGAAATAGCACCTCCAAACAGCTTGTTTTCATGAAGAAAAGCCACCTGGTGTCCCTGGGGGCACTGGCAATGGGATAATTCAGGAAAAGAGAAACAGGTGGATGTGGGTGGTATTTGTGTAATTTCTCTGAAGAGCACCTCCCCCAGTATGCCAGGTTCCATATAATGGGATAGTAGTAGAGAAAACGGGAGCTTAAATTCCTTGCTGGGCCTTTGAAGGCCCCAAAGTGCAATGTTGGAAACTTGGACTTGGGAGTTTAAAGTGTTTGAGTGCACTGAGCTGGTGAGTCTCATTTGAATCTGCCAGTGTTGTATCACTTCCAGACCTTTGTAAACCAGATCTCAGGGTTCAGTTGACCCACCACACACAGGCCATGCCTGGCAGGACTGTCACAGTGTTTGTTTTTACCTCCTTTAAAATACTGAGCAAATAACCAAACTGTTTTCTTTTGGCTGTTCCTCCTGCTGCCTGATGAAGCTCATCTGTGGGGAAATAAGTATTAGACATAAATCCCAATAGAAAAAACACACATCTTTTCTTAATAACATTGCACATTTAGTAGAATTATTTAAAAGATTCCAGATGCTTAATCTGTTGCTAATACGTTCAATCTTATTTGGACATAAATGAAATTGCTTTGTTTCTGAAGGAATGATTCCATCTTATTATTCTCATGAATAGATAATCATAGTTCTGTTACAAGCTTATGGGTTGTCGGGCACTTCTACAGACATGAGAATTGATACATTTTAGGCAATGCAGGAGCTGACGTCTGAGACATCAGATATTTCCTTTATTCCCTCACCCACTGCCAGATAACAATGTTTTGTGAGCTGCTAATTTGGATGGACTGTTGGGCCAATATCAGCAAGCCTGAACCTCCGGGCACTCAGGATTGGTTTAGATCATGGAGCTCTGAGAGATCTGAGCAATCCTTTCATTAGAGTGGTGTCTAGGCTGCAAGGCTTTGTAGGGTTAGCACCAATTTTGGCCCCAATACCAAGTGACATGATGCCTTTGGTCACTGATTTAGGATTTTGGCTTATTGGAAGGCACATTTGCTTATCTGTAAGGTCTGCAGGTCATCTCTTCTTTTTTTTTTCTTTTTGTGTCAAAGACAACAGGTCTGTTGACTCGGGATGTCACGCTTCCCAGCTGCAGCTTAAGGATACATATCTCTGTTGGGTTTGCTGCTGTTGTCATGGGAAGACAGATTATTCCGATGGGAACACAAGGGTTGGCAGCTCTGTTGGATTGCCTTGCTCTGGATAAGTGAAAAATACCTTTGTGAGTTGTTGGCTCTTTAACTCCTTGACTTTGTGCCAAGCTGTTGGCCGCCGTGAAGCCGTTGGTCTGTCACATCCAAATTTCCTGGTTATATTCTGGGGAATGGATTTCTGTGAAGTGGTCATCATATATTAAATACCCTCTTTCATCTAATAAGGAACATATTTTCTGTGGCCCCTGAAGTGCTGTAAGGCGGTTGTATTTGCTCAGAGGAGTTAAGTGAGTGGATACATGATGAGAGAACCATTTTTAAGTGACCACACCTCTACTCACATCCTACCAGTAATTGTTGACTTGAACTACTTAACTTTTTAACTTCTTTTACTAGTGATTTGAGGAAAATACATAAGATTTATCAGCATTTTTTTACTTTTCTGAACAGGAGAAAGAAACAGAAAGACCTCACATTAATTTAAATGGTTTTCAGGTCACAAAGGTCATAGGCGTTACAGGAAAAAAAAAAATCCACACACAAATTAAGCATAGAAGGGTACATCCAGTTCCTGCACTATGCTCCAAAGCAGGACCAGCTATACCCAGTGTCATATTTACCAGGCATTTCTTTAAGCTGTTCTTAAAAATCTTCAGTAATGAAAATACCACGGCCTTATTATGCAGCTTTTCCCAGGTGTTTCCTATATCTGTTTGAAGGATCAATGGATTTACTGTTCCAAGGGTTTTCTTCATGTCCAATCTAAATTTCCTGTTGGCATTTTAATCCCTTACTTACTTTTTACCCATGTCAGCAACAGACATGAAGACTGTTTTTCTATTTTCTTTACATATATTTCCTTCAAAATACTTTTATTCTTTAATTTTGATGTAACCTGCTTTCCTCTATTACCCAAGTTGTAGAATGTCTCTAAATGAATCCTTCAACAAATCCATAAGAGCTGTCAAACTGAACCAAAAAATTATAGAAAAGCAGATGTCCTTGATTTCAAAGTGCAGGTAATGGAGAATTCCTCAGCATTTCTAGATTCCAAAGATCTTGCTTCTTGCATCCCTTGTCTCTACATCCGTACCAGCAACCATGTTCTATCAAGTGTGAAAAGCAAACATACCTTTTCCTTTTTGAAAGAGGTCATTCATGTAGAATAAACACGAGTGGGAGATGCCTACAAAAGTTCTCTCTGTCCTGGCATTGCCTTTCCTCCCATTTAGCCACGGCTGATAGGAAGTTCAGAGAGTGACTTTATTACACAAGTAAATTATGAGGGCTTGGAGTGACAGGACAAGGAGGAACGGCTTCACACTGACAGAGAGTAGGGTTAGATTGGATACTGAGAAAAAATTCTTCCCTGTGAGGATGATGAGGTCCTGATACAGATCGTCCAGAGAAGCTGTGGCTGCCCCATCTCTGGAAGTGTCCAAGGCCAGCTTGGACAGGGCTTGGAGCAACCTGGGATCGTGGAAGGTGTCCCTGCCAATGGCAGGGGCTAGATAAGCTTTAAGGTCTCTTCCAATCCAGGCCATTGTATGTAATAGAAACTTTTAGATCAGATTTGTGCCAACACAGAGCACACAACAGACTTGTACAATATTCCCTTGTATAGAGTCATCCTTAAAAGTATTCCAGCAGTTGAGTGCAAAGAGCTGTGGTAAATGAGAGGATCCATTTGCATACCTTTGGGAACTTTGAGGAAGTACTGCATTGAGGACTTCACACTGTAAGCTGTTTTCCAGAAAAAAAACCCCTTTCTTTCTTAATTTTTGCTGAAATTTGAGTGCAGCAGGGGGTTTAAATGCAGGATACCATATCACTTTTCTATGACGACACCAGAAGTTCAGAAATTCTTTAGCTTGGTATGATGACTTGGAGCAAGTCTCTGGGGGGAGGTAGAGCATCACAAATCACCTTATTTGACTCATGACTCCTTCCAGAGATCCTCTCAGTGCATCATCCTCATATCCAAGCATCTTGTGATCTTTTCTGTAATTCTAGAAATAGCCCGGGTAGGGTCAGCTCAGGTCTGTGCTCATCCAGTGGAATATATGTGCCCATAATCTATTGCTCTCTCTCATGTATAAACAACTGGGAGAAACAGGAGCTCATCCCTTGATAGAGGTGAATGCAGAGTTTTTGGAATTTTGAGTGTGTTAGAAAGCTGATTTTGTGCATACCACTCCCCAATTCACTCCAGATCATACACATAGAATTTACACCCATGGAGTCTGTGCGTGCTTTAAAACACTCATCTCTTCACTACCTCTGAGGATGATCCAAGTATAAATTACAGCCTTTTATATCCTCTCCAGATCTGATTCTCATGCAGTAACTCACTGCTCTCCAAGAATATTTGATATCACATTTATTTTGCTGAGCATTACTGCTGTTTCAAATTATGCTCCTTGTTGGATCAGCCTTATTTTGTCCTCCTTGAATCTCTTTCTATTTCATGCTTGTATTTCTGCTTTCTAAACAGCCTGGTATTTAATCTCTTCTCCCTTCACTATTCACAACATGTCCTAATATAGTATTCTCTGCAAATCCAATTGACATGGCCTGGAGAGTTGTTGTCATGTTAAATGTAAGATAAACTGTGATATCTGACTATATACCACCTCACAGTTTCATGTACATGTTTCCACTACTTTCACCACTTATTTGGATTGGGATTACAGACATTTTTTTTTATTGATAGACTTACTCTATCTTTTTTTTTTTTTTGTTAATTGTAGGAAAGACACAGAGAAACATTTTTAAGAAAATTAAATGAGAAGCCTACTGTTTCCCATTTTCCCAACTTGCTTTATGATAGATCCAAATGAGGCTTTTCAAAGCATCTCTCAATAGATCTGCATTTTACTGCCAACTGCCAACACAACTATTTCTTCAGAAAGAAGAAAAAGGGGGAAATTATGTGGGATGCTGGCAGGAAGTTGCCCCCTGGAGAGCTCTGTGTGTTTCCTACACAGTTTTAGCACATATATGCTATTGGAATAAATATTCCCTAATTCGGCCCAATGTATGTGTAGTTATCATCTCTCTGTTTGGAAATCGGAAAGGACTTGCAATTACACTGCTGTGGACCAGGGGAAGTTCAGGTAGGACATCAGGAAGAATTTCTTCACATAGAGGGGGATTATTGGAAGGATCTGCCCAGAGAGGCAGTGGAATCCCCATGCCTGGAGGTATTTAAGGAAAGACTGGATGTGGCACTCATTTCTCTGGTTTAGTTGACAAGATGGTGTTGGTCAAAGCTTGGACTTGCTGATCTCAGGGTTCTTTTCCAATCTGATTCTGTGATTCATGAGGACGTCACTGCCAATTTGATACCATCAGAAATGTGTATATATATATACATATATGTCTGAAGATAATGTTCATAATACCAAAATGTATGTATTTCATTACTCTTCCAACTCCCTTAATAGAGTTTGCCTCTTTGTCTTTGCCTTTCCTTGTTTTCTTGACACGCCTTAATTACTATTCCATAGTCCCCCAATCTTGTTGGGTTTTGGGGGGAGGCTGGGTGTATATGAAGGTACAGGGGTGCTCGTTATGGACTTCTACTTGCTATAGACTTTCTCCATGATTAGCCAAACAAAATATTTTTGCTGGACATGGAATCAGAGCAAGGGGAAGTGACAAAGACAGGAAAAGCAGGGGCAAGACTCTTGTAACTCCAAAATATGTCTTTTTTGGAGCAAAATGGATAGAGCTGGAGGCCCCTTGTTCTTATATTCTTTCCCATCCTTCTAGTCTTCCATTTGCTGTTTATCCAGAACTCCTTTCTGCACATCATCTCTCTGTTATTGGCAAAGGTTTTCTGTGTAGATTGTGCTCTGAAACTGCATTTCAAATTTTATAGCAAATTCAAATGTTAGAATACAAACTTAATTAATACTTTACAGCTGGTAATAAATGGTCTGGAGCCAGGGAAGGAATTTTGCATAGCCACATCCCCCTTTTAATCCTTTCTCTGCTCCTCAAGCTTTTCATTACCAGCTTAAAAACGTTGCTAAAATTTACACCACTGTGTTCTCTGCTGGTGCTGGTGTGATCATTCACAGTTTGTGTAAGCTAAATTTGAAATTGCAACCCAAGGAAGCCGATAATGTGTTGCATGTCTTTGTCTCACGCTTTGTGTGGGGATAAGTGGCTTCACATGGTGCAGGACAATGGAGAATCATGTTTTAAGTGTGCAATGCCAAAGCCTTAGAGTGACATTTTGCTTCACTAGGAGTTCTGTGATGATTTCACAGCAGCAAGATGTTCAGTCCAGATTCTTCCAGCTAGGACACCAGCACAGAATTAGGCCAGAAAAGCTTCAAGGGAATGGCAAGGACATCTTTCCTCAGAGTCTAGCACTAAATACATCTCTTCCAGAACTGAAATCATAAGCTCTGTTGAATTCAGTTCAGAGAACTACAATCTGTGCTCTGCAAATTGCAAAATTTCCAACTGCCTTAGTTCCACTGGGTTCAAATTGCTAATATGAAAGTGTATAATGAGATTAAACAAGTGATTATAAAGTTCAGATAAATTATCTACCTGTGAAAAATAGACTTGAAGGCACAAAAAATAACATAATTTTGCACATTTTTGTATTTTAGAAGAGATACTGCAAGTAGTTGAGAACTAATTGTGTAACCAATGGACTCACATAGAGCTGTTAGTCCTATGCTTAAAATAATTTATAGAGAGGAACTCTTAAATAAAATCACTGCCAGTAATTTAAATCGTGCTGAATTATGGGAACTACTAAAAGGTAAATGTTTTTTGAAAAGTTATGCTCGATAAATTGTTTTAAAATGGGTTGTGTTTATTATTCCATTAACTTCTCCATTAGATGTTCACAGTTTACATGAGAAAGTGTGAAACCAGATTGACTATTACAATAGTGGTGCTCTGGATTTCAGGGTACAAGGTGGAGGTTGGAAATCTGGTGAATTCCAGGACAGTGAAATCCATTTTTTTTTTTCCTAAAGTCCGTCTTTGAAACACACTTTGTTTTCCCTGATAGTTTCATGTCCAGTTAATATCAAAGCATATTACATTGATTTAATAATGCAAAATAAAGTAGGCACATGTCTGGCTCAAAATCTGTCTTCCTTATGCTTGACTATATTTATTTAAGAGTATTTTAAAGCCATGTGTGGTATTTCATTACATGCTTTGAGACTTTTCAGGAGTTACACTAAAAAACAAAAGCTACGCAGGTGACAGGATATCCCTTCGTGCCCTGAGCAGAATTTGTAACATTCCAGTAGCACCTTCTCTGCTATGGCAGGCCTGGGTACCACTGTCAGTCAGGGGCTTTGGAAATCCCACCAGATGTATTTGTACAGCTGGCTCTTTGCCTTCTCAGGATCAGCCTCATTATGATTTATTAACCATCTACAAAGAGCATTGACAAACAATGAATATTTATTACTACAGATGTAACCCTATTGTTTGTGCAAATTACAGTGTTTTCCTGGTAATACTCTGAATGGCTTCAAGTTAACATAAATAATTCATACTTGTAAAGCCATATGTTAAACTGTCATTGTAAAAGACTAAGTGCTGCCAGTTTTCACTTGAACCATATGTAAATATCAAGCACTTGATATTAAACAGTGATATAAAGTCTAAGCACCTCAATGCCACTTGCACAATAAAGATTGCAATATGCCACAATGCACTGAGTGCCAGCGTCAAAAGAAGTTTAACTGCAGCGAAGGAACCATATTTATTCCTGAGTAAATTACAGCATATTAATTTAACCACGTTTGGCTTTACAAATTTAAATTACAGTGAGAGCAGACCTCCAGCCTTTGTCATCATTACTGTGTGAAGGAAACAGCTTGAAATATTTCCACGAATCTACTGCAAGTTGCTAGTTTTTATCAAGGTACTTGTTGCATGCATGTGACATACGTTTACGTACATTTAATGTGTGTATACCTACGTTGTGTCAAATGCCGTGCAAATGTCATAGAACCATGGAATAGCCTGGGTTGGAAGGCACCTTAAAGACAACCCAGTTCTAAGCCCCTGCCCTGGACAGGGACACCTTCTACTGTCCTGGGTTCTCCAAGTCCCACCCAACCTGGCCTTGGACACTTTCAGGGATAGGGCAGCTACAGCTTCTCTGGGACTTCTTATTTTTCATTAGGAATTTCAGAAGATAGTGATAAGACTCATAAGGAGTAGAAAGCACTTGGATTAATGGATTCGTCCCTCCATTCTGCCAGCATCTCCACTGACAGAGATGAGGCTGGCATCCTTTTTCCTGCCAGGCTCCATGGCTGGAAGCACAACCCTCACTCACCACGTGAGGTATTTCTGGTCCTGTGGGAGGGCTGTGAACCTCCTGAGGCACAGAGACTTGGCTACTTACACACACTTTTAAGAGCCCTGTTATGTGAAGGGCCAAGTCAGTTGCCCATGATAAGGGTGTAGCCTGTGGGAGGTTTACTTCCAACCCCACTACAGGAGAAGAAATACAGCTGTGGGCTTGGCTGATCATTCCCATTCTTAAGGAGTAGTCTCAGACAACTTAAAAGCCAAGAAGTGGCCTGATCACAGTTTGGAAGAACCCACAGCCAAACCCCAAAAGTCTACCAGTAGATGCTCTTAACTGACAAATTTGCGGCTAAATGCCAAGGCTGGAGGATGCAGATAGGCAAATTCAGCTTGGAAACAAGCCATGCATTTTCAACAGCTAAGGTAACTAGCAATTGGAATGACCTAATAAGGCTTGTAACTGGCTTCATCAGAGAAATGCTCAAGATGTGATTGTAGGTTATTTTAAAAAAATAGTTAAATCACATTTATTATCTTTATAGCAAAAATCTTCTCAAGGAAGTTGTGTGGTTACAAAGGAGACTAAGACAGGGTGGTTAAAAATAACATTGCTTAGACTTAAAATCCATTAATTTCCATGATCCTGGTACTGAGCCTTGCACACACTTGTCACAGCTCTCTATTCTTCATTGCTTCCACAGTTTAGATGTAGAGTGTGTCCACTAACCTCCACAGAAAGCTAATGGTGTGTCTGTGCTACTCTGCATGTTTCAAAGACAGCAAAAAATTTAATTGAAGGTTTTGCAGTTCTTTGTCTGTCTCCAAATGGATCTTGGCAGGTTGTTTTCCATGTGCAGTCCTGAGATAGAACATTGCTCACAAAACATAACCACATTTACTGTTAAAATGCCATTTCTGCTTGAGTGAGAAGAACAGAAAATGAAGTTCTTTCTTTTAATGGGTTTTAGACCAAAAGTGCTTTCTTTTGCTTCTGTGGGAGTGTGAAAGTAGAACTTCTAGATTCAGACAGGGAGAGACACAGGCATTACAAATGCTCACCATAGCAGCAGTTTTTTCTTTCCTCACAGAAGTCTGAGGGCTAATACAAACCCTCAAAAAGTTTGAGTCCCAAATAAAGGCTGAGACAATCCCAAGAACTTGGCCAAAATTTCTTAATTGTAATGACCACTGTGGCCCCTGCAAGATCCCAGAAATGCTGATGGTCCTTGATTTTTCCTCTTTTTTGTGTCATCACCCTGGAATTGATTGTTTTCCAAAACTGCCCATTCTGCAGGCTTTTCCTGGCTCATAATTTCCAAATGGCTCTGAAGGATCCTTTTCTCCTTGTCTTAAACTAATTTCAAGGCCAAAGTAAAATTATAGGGTCCCCCTTGTTTCAGAAGCAGCTCGTTTCATGCCTTGTCTTGAGCCTGCAGTGCACAGGCAGTGCTTTAGGTGTCACACAAATACAAAAGAGCTGCATTTGATACTGTAATTCCTGTTTCTAGATGCTCATTTGGACAGTGCAGTTTTTACACAAATTAAAGTTTTTGCATTGAAGTAGAAATCTACTAAGAAATGTGCAGTTATAAAAATGGTAATAACTTACTTGAATCTTCCTGGGCATACTTAGAGATGAATTTCTGGATTTTGTGATTGGAAATGCAATTTTGTAGCTCATTTTTTTTGCTAGCACTGTAAGATGTTAGAGAAGTGTCCTGGATTTTGTTCTTCTCTGAGCATCTTTTACTAAATTCCAGTCAATTATTACAGCTTTGTGCAAGTCCAGTGAAATCATTTGGATTACCCAGGTGCAGCCACCCTGAATCCCTGAGTTTCAGCACTGGAGCTACAAAGCAGGATGGAGAAGAGAGAAAATCTCTGGTTGTACTCCCCAAGTGCAGGTTGAGCTGGCATTGCTGATGGTTAGAAACACCTGCTTGGAGGAGGTGTTGTCTTGAGGGAAAATATCGATTAATAACTGAAATACTTGTGATCTGAGCAAAGTGGCTGTGGTTAAATTCACAGAGAAGCATAGAAATGTTTTCAAAAGCTGCCTGGTGCTGTCCAAGTGCAAGATACTTGCATGTTTCCACAGCTCAGAGGTCCATCCACCTGAGGATGCAGAGCTGGATCTTTGCCATGTTAGGTAACTCATATGGAAATAAACCATCCAGAAAAATATAGAAGGAATTTAATTTTATCTTTCTTTCTTTTTTTCAATATTTTTAAATTCATTTTTAAATTTTTTTAATAGGAAAACAGTTGTATCTTTTCGAGGAACACATTCAGCCACCATTAAACATTAAAACAGGAACACATCACTGCACACAGACCAAAACCTGCTTTTTACTCCACTAGAATTGCAAATCCATCATTGTATTGAAGGAAAATGAAAGTAAGATTTTTAAAGTAAATCTTTTAGTTTGCCTTTGGCAGAAAAACAAACAATTTCTATTGTGAGATTTTCTGTCTGCATATAAATATTCCCCTGCAGCACAGTTCATCTTGGGGATTGTTCCCCAGCATAAAATCTCTGTCACTGAGATTGTTCTTCAGATGATCCATTTCATCTTGTTGCATCAATAAATACTTTTGGGCTGCTCCAGGTAGAGGATCATCCAGCCCAGCTCCTGGGCCTGTACAGGATCCCCCAGCAATCCCATCCTGTGCCTGAGAGCACTGTCCAAAAGCTCCTGGAGCTCTGGCAGCCTTGGGGCTGTGACCATTCCCTGAGGAAATAGCAATTCCCTGTTCTGTGCCCAGCCACCCTCTGGGGGCAGAAACTTTTCCTGAAACCCAGCCTAAAAGCTTCCCTGAATCAGCTTCATGCCATTTTCTCAAGTCTTGTCTCTGGTCACAAGAACAGAAGGTAGTTTTCCACTACCTGGATGGTCTAGGAGCTCTGGGATGGATGAGGACAGACTGGGAAAAACTGAGACAGAGTGGGACCTCTAGGAGGGACTAGGAGCAGTTGAGACTTCTGGAATGGACTGGGAGCTCTAGGATATTCAGTTAAATTTCCAAATTTTTTTTTGGCCATGTATGCTACGTAATTCTCTTACCTCGTTCAGCATTTCCTTTCCTCTCATGTTGGCTTAGCAACTCCTCACGTTATTCAGATCTCCCTTTGGCTGAGTGCTACAGACCATGGCAAACTCATGGAAAAGTAAGGTTCAAGGAAGCACATGCTTGGAAGAATGAGCTGAGAAGATGGCCTGCAGACCATCCTGGTGTAACCCCAGCCAGCAACCACTCATTCCCCAACAGCAGGATCAGGGGGAGAATGGGAAGGGTAAAAGGGAGAAAATCCCTGGTTGGGATAAAGGCAGCTTTATAGCAAAGCAAAGCAAGGAATTTCCTGCTTGCCATGGTTGGGCAGGTGTTCAGCCATCTCCAGGAGAGCAGGGCCCCATTACACACAACCGTTTCTCAGGAAGACAGACACCATTACTCCAAACATCCCTCCCTTCCTCCTTCTTTCTCCCCACTTTATACACTGATCATGATGCTGAAACATTTGGAATGTCCTTTTGGTCAGTTGGGATTACCTGTCCTGGTTGTCTCCTCTTAAATTCCTTCAGCAGTGTGGCAGCAAAAAAGCAGGAAAGGCCTTGGCTCAGTGTAAGCTCTGCTCAGTGATAACAAACCCATCTCTGTATTATCAGCCCTGTGTTCAGGACAAGTACAAAGCACAGCCCCACACCAGCAGGAGCCCCATACAGCCCCTAGTGAAACTCTAAAATGTGGAGTCCTTCAGGCCTTCTGGGAATATAGTCCCTCAGAACTTCATGTCCTGTGGAATTGCTGAATGGTAACAGCCAAAATGCAATGAAATGCATGTGTGCATTCACAGGAATGCTTTTTCAAGTAGCCTTCCAGCTACGTGCTGGACTCTGTGTGTGAACTGTAAGGAAAGACTATTTATGTGCTGCATACACTGGGCCAAATTGTTGGTGCTTCTGGTTGGGTTTGCTGTGCCCCTGTGCTGCCAGGACTGTCCCAAAGGAGACCAGGGGCTGCAGAGTAATGCTCCTTCCCACAGTGCCTGAGGCACCAGAACCATGGCAATGGATGTGTAGGCAGGATTGTGTCCTAGGTCTGATTCCACATCCTCGTTAAAAAATCCACGGCTGTGTTTCTGCACTTATGTACTGCACTCCTAATTCTACTTTGGGGAAGCTTCTTACAAAGGCATGATGCTCCCAGATTTTTATGTTTATCTGAGGGCAATTGTGCCTTAAAAATGGTTTATTGGAAACCTTTGACTTGAGTTCTAATCTGATTTAAATTCATTTAAATTCAGAATCACTCTGGGCTAACTCCGGTGTAAGAGTAGTACTGGTCCATGGGGCAGCTATGGTGCTTCACAGAAATACCAACAGCAGCTGGCTTTGTGTCCTTAGTTAATTTGATTATATAGTTTTAGTTTAACTTAAACAAAAGAGCGACCTTATTATTATTTTAAGAAACCTATTTTGAGAGGAGGGCATCGTATTTCTCACATAAATCCATCTTCAAATGTCTTCTTCAGATGTACATGCAGCTGGGGCTGGAGTTGAGTTTGTGTGGGGAGGGGAAAAGCGTACTGGATTTCATTGATCACAGTTGTTTTAAATTATGCAGGGAAGAGGGAGATGCTGTTTATGCATGAAGAAAACAAGGTTGGCAGCAGAGATCTAGGGGCCTTGCTTTTGTAGTTTCCCTCCACTATAAAACAAGTACCAGGGAAAGTATTGGGGTGTCTTGCAAGAATTATCTGAGGGGTCCCATTTGGTGCTTGTGGCCATTAGAAAAAAAATCTGGGTTCAATGGTAGTCAGCATTCTTATCAGAGTTTCTGTCTCAAGCCCTGTTTTTCTGTAGTTTCACGAGAAGCAATTCAGAATAAATGCTTGGAACTTGTTTTGCCAAAATTAAAATTAAGGTCAATCTCAGGGATGTCCCCTGATATGAACTTTACTAAGAGTTGAATACATGTTTTTAAATACTAAAATCATAGTTGCATAGGATATTTTTTGATTTTTGCAGACATTTTCTACATCATATTTACTCTTCCCCTCCTTTATCTCAAATTAAAATCTACTTTAAAATATCCGTGTTCTAAACCACATAATATACTTCAAAACCACAGTAGGAGAATTAAGAATGGCTCTCAATAACAAGTCCTATTAATTCTAATATTTCCTATTGTACATTTCTGTCATGTCTGTTATTTTGTTTATATGTTTTGCCTACAGAATGAAAAGGAGAAGCTGACATGGAGTGACCGCATGCCTGGATATGCAGCGAACTTCGGACTGATTTTATTTATGGTAAAACATAATCTGCATTTCTGCTCATTTATTAGGTATGAGAATCTTTGCCATGAGCATCTAGAAGGAAATCCTTGAATTGCTGTTCTCAAATATGCTAAAAATCTGAAGGTGAGGTCAGTTTGGGAGAAATACTAGGAAGGTTCATGGACCTCAATGCCTGCCTCCAGCTTTATTCTCTTTTTCCAAAGGCTGCTTGTGGAAGGGCTGACTTGGTGTAATCCCAGCAGTTCATTACACAAATTCTGCCTCTCCCCCAGGGTTTCTGGTCCATGTCTGTTGTCAAATGAAGGGGTAACATTGATATTTAGTTGTGAGCACAGTATTGCATATCTTGGTCACAGTGACATTTGGAAAGGTTGAGCCTCAGAACAGATGACATCCAGGTGAAATAAATCAGTTGCTGAGAAATATTTATCCAAGACACATTCAGGGATGGACTGTACAGTAGTTGAGGAAGATCATGGCACACAGTCCTGCGTTGGGAACAAGAATCAGGTGTGCAGGTCCGCCTCTAAAGTGGGGACACCGTTGTCCTAGACAAAAGTCAAATTTCCAGCAAAACGAACAGGTCATGAAGCTGCTGGACTTTTGGAAACAGCAACAGGAAGGCCTGGCTAACAAACCCTAAATTTCATGGTAAAGGATCCCATTATATCTCTGGTTACAGTAATTACTGACTGAAAGCTTCTGTTCATATCTACAGCCACAATAAAATGGCAATGAAATAGGCCTGTTTACACCATTGCAGCATCTAACTAGGGAAATTCACTCGGGA
The DNA here is from genome assembly GCA_013400495.1 of Nicator chloris. NCBI lineage: Eukaryota > Metazoa > Chordata > Aves > Passeriformes > Pycnonotidae > Nicator > Nicator chloris. The sequence continues at coordinate 182,384 of WAAE01009338.1, read as the reverse complement.
CCTAAATTATTTTGAGATACCTAAGTGTATTTCTAATTTACTCAAATTTGTATATACTGGATCAGATGTCCTGTGAAGATTTCATTTCTTTTGCTGACAATCAAATGCTCACGTTGAAGTTGATGTCTACACCTTTATAGATATGTTTATATATTTATGATGTAAGCATTGCATATTCAGAATGTTTTCTGTACATTTTAGATGTGTCATATATGGATCTACTTGCAGCATTTTGAGTGAGTTTACCATCCTGAGGCCATACCCAGTATTTGCTTTTCAGACAGAACCTCTAAGTGACATCAATCATGAGTTCACTTAGAGCAGACCACACTGAGTCTGACTAAGCACACAGCCCCGATTTAGCTTTTACAAGTCATTCTTTTGCAGACAAGGTTCCTACATGTGCTCTTGACTTTCACCACATGTTTAAATCTCCCCTAAGCATGAGTTTAAAGTGCTTTCCTGTCTCATAGCCTAGGTATTACCCTCCCTGCTTACTGTAACATCTCAGAGAGATTTATAAAGGGTTATTACCTACAGTTTGTGAGATGTAAAATGCAGAGCTCCAATTCTTCAGCTTCAGTTTGTGGACCTAGGCTGACTTTTACCATCTGGCAAAGTGGACACAATGATTTTATTTTTGCCATACTTTGAGCATTATTTATATGTAAGTGCCTACAGGAGACAACGTGCAAACCTTGCATGAAATTCAAGCCAACTCTTGATAAGGGAGAGCATGGTCTGCTATCCTACATGGATATTGCAATCTGCTCTTTACTGTATGGGATGTTTACCTTTTTCCTGCTAGATTAGTTAAACAGGAATTGGAAAGAACAGAATGAAGTTTTGTTGTCAGTCTGTGAAATAGAATTCTACTGAGAAAACCTTATTGGTCTCATTAACCTCTATTATTATTATTATTCACACAGATTAATTATTTTAACTATAAGGCCTATGCACAAAATAAATAACAAAATCTTGAATTTACGTGTTTGTGTAGGGGTACAAGACTGAGACACAGGCCTGCACACAAGTGCATAGCAATTTCTAGTGCTGCAGAAGTGATTGTTGAATTTTTAATGCCACCTTTTCCAGGCCAAAAGGGTCTGGTGTTCCAAATCTATAGATGTTTTCCATGAAGCTTTCTATGTGTCTATAGAGTGATGCTGTTTTGTTCTGTCTCTCCTTCCCTGAGTTTTACATCCCATACCTTCCCTGGTAATTCTTGAAGCTGGCAATGGTTTTCTTAGTGTAAAGTCTTTCCTTTTAATTTTTATTTTTTTCCCTTAATTTCCATACTTCAAAGTTGTGTACTTCACTTTTGTGAATCCTCTTTCAAGAACTGAGTTCTGCTTTTTTCCTTTCTTTCTGGCTTTTCCCCTGTATTATGCTAGGCATGCTGTTTGTTTTGTTCAAATTGTAGGTTGAAAAAAACATTGTGTTCACTTCTCTTGCCCAGTCTTACATAACTAAACAATTTCAAGGATTAATTCACACAGGTATGGATGCTTTAAAATCTGATCACAGTCCTGTTGTTGTACACAAAGTCTTATTGGACTGCAGAGGGGGCAGAAGATCCAAGTCTGATTTAAGCTATGCATTCAGCAGGGATTGTAGGACAGAAATTCACAAGTCTTAATTTTTACAGAGTGAGATCAATGGTAGCAGGAGATCTGGGCTCAGCTGGGCATTAAAAGTTTTTCTTGAGTGTGATTAGCAATCAAACGTCACAATTTATAAACCCCATATTTAGAAGTTGCATGTTGTGGCAGCTATTTCTGAGATGGTGATAAAGATGTAGGTAGTGTTGGAAGAGAGCAGGATGGCATGGAGCAATGCATCACTGGGGTTTTCTTTCTTTGGCTCAGTCAGAGGAAGGAAGAAACTCAATTTGTGTCATGGCAGAAACATTCAGCCTCTTCCACCCTATTCTCACTCACATGGTGTAATACTTGACTCTAGAATAGTCCTACTGGGGAGCCAGAGAACTATCTGGACATTAAATTGTTATCCTACTTGGATGGAGGTAGCAGCCTAGCCCACGGGGTTTTATAGCTTCCTTCTCAGATCTAGTTTGCTTTCCTGTTTGTCTTCATTCATACCAGGCTCAGTAGGTGACCTTTTCTGCAGCCAATTTTCACATCTGTTTCTAAGCAGTTCAGTCCTGGACAGACTAGTTCAGCTATTCAGGGAAGAAACTGCCATAACGGGGGGGAAGAATGGCCAGAGGGAACGTTGGCAATGACAACAAACCCCAAAGTGGGCATCTGAACAAATGATGGCCTCCCTGATCAGGAATTTGGGCAGAGGTATTTTCAGGAATGAGAGAAATGCTATGAAGATACAGGAACCATTCCCCCTCAGTGACTGTCTGGAGAGTCAGAACTATGCTCACAGTCACTGTGCAGTCCTACAGGCCCTCCTCAATTTTCTCTTCTTGCTGGATGCACAGATAATGAAGACTCCTAAAGGAGTGCTTTTCCATCTGTGTCTAAGCAGATGTTTAAAAACAGCTGAGCAACTGAGACTTTCTGAAGCCCTAGTGCTTTTGCAAAGCAAATATTTTTGTTCTTTAAACAAATAAAACTTTTTTTCAGTAACCTTGTATACCTTGCTATGGCACTGCATGGCTTGAAAATGTTGCTACTCTCTCATCCTCCAGTAACATTCCTCAGGGCAAGGGATCCTAAAATCCTTTGGTCAGGTTCAAGAGTTTGCTATTGAACTTTCATGATCTTAAATTTCCTCTTTCTCTATTTAGTGAGGACTGCCCTAGACTCTTCTTCCTGTACTGTTAAGATATCATTCCTAAGTGGGAATTTGTGATGGAAAGAGGTATGTGTGGAGGCCCAGGGATCTCATCAGCTCCAGAATGAGGCATCCAGTTGCTGATTTTCCTTGTCCACCACCATAGTGAAAAAATTGCAAAGAAATCCACAGAGAAAAGATACAGGAAGAGAATATTAGGAAGAAGATTAAGAAGAAGGAATCTGTGACTCAGATTAAGAAAAAGAAAGGAGCTTAAGGTGTCTGTAGAGGTGGAAGGTGAAGTAAATTAATAACAGGCAGTGCTGTTTTGTTTTCTTACTTTATTGGGGATTTTACTGTCTACTGTAGTGATTGTTATTGGGAAGCAAGGAAAAAGTTATCATCCTTGTGTTCCTGCACCCCTTCTGTCACAGCAAGGTAGTTCAGCATGAATGTGATTTTTTGGTCTGTTCATTTGGCAGGTAAGTCAAAAGAAAAAGTTATATAAAAACTAGAAATATTTCCTTGACACAATGAAAACTACAAAACCAAAGGAAATAATATTTTATGCAATTTGAAAAATTTTCATTTAAACTGTTTCAGGTTCAGGCTTTTATCCTTCACTTGCATTTCATTTAAAATTAATGAAACAGTTCTTTAAAAAGTAAAATTAGATGTTTTACTAGGTCTAACTATTACTATGTGCTGACAAAACATATTTGACAATTTCATCTGAAATCTCCAGGAGTTTCTCCAAATAATTAATTTTTAGTATGTTTACTAGTTCTTCATAAAGCAAAATGTGCCCAGTTTTCACCTTCAGTCCTTAATAGTTTAACTCTGTTTCTTGTTGTGGTTCTTTCCAATAATTCCTTTTCATGCAACAAGCTTCCTCTGCATACAGGAATTCAATAAACTATTCTGGATCATTAAAATGAACTGTTAAATTTCCTTAAACCCACGTTTTGAACCTGGGCCCCTAGGCCCATTTTAATAATTGCAGTAGTCTAATCTTTCACATTGAGGTAGTCTCTTTCATCTGAGGATCTCAAGATGTTTTACCTAAAATAATGAACGTACACTGGAATTCTTGCTAAAGGCAAAAATGAAAGGGAAAAATGTACCTTCTCCCCTTTTGTGCTTTGATGATGAAAATTAGCTAATTTTTATTGATTGTTTTATTGATTTTTTTCATTGTGGATTGGTTTAGTCTTCTTTTTAAAACCAGAATACTCTGTGAAATTCAAATTCTTCTTGTGGGAACTTGACCTTAAATAGCAGGGCCAGCTTTCCTTATCTCATGGGTCAAAGCCAGCCCACGAAGGATGTCAGGGATACCAAGTGATTTCTAGGACACAAATGTAAAGTGGAGCCCTAACAACCCTGCTTAGGTCAGTCTTAAAGGAATAATAACAGGGAAAACTTTTTATATTTTAATTTGTAAGTTGGCACTTCTGCTGTGCATAGGTGAAGCTGTTGGAGCCAGTAAAGCCCATTTAGCTGACTGCACATAAATTTAGGCCCTTCAGTCTAAGCCATCTGAATCTATTGCCAGATAAAAGACCTTGCTTAATTCCTGCTTTTAAACCCAAAATGCCCAAATTTCACTGCATGAATGATGTGTGTAGCTTTAATCAGAATGGACCTACCCATCTGCAGGAGCCCATGGAATCATTATAAAAGAATCACCAAAATAAAAGATTGGTTTGGATTCAAAGGGACCTTAAAGGTTACCTAATTCTAACTCCCTGCCGGGGGCAGGGATGCCACTCACTGGATCAGGACACTCAGGGCCCCATCCACCCTGACCTTGGACACTTCCAGGGATGGGGCAGCCACAGCTGCTCTGGGAAACCTATGCCAGGGCCTCAGCACCCTCACAGGGAAGAATTTCTTCCTGATACCTAACAAAAAATGTCCTCTTTTGGTTTAAAACCAACCTCCCTTTTCCTACCTCTACCTGCCCATGTAAAAAGTCACTTTCCCTCTTTTTTATAAGCTTCCTTTAGATGCTGAAAAGTGATATAAGATCTCCCTGGAGCCTTCTCTTTTCCAGGCTAGACAATCCCAGCTTTCTCAGGCTCTCTTCACAGGAGAGAGGTGCTGTGAAGCATCTGAGCATCCAGCCCTCTGAGCATCTTGTGTCAGTTGAATTGTGCCAGTTTGGAGTCATGCATCCATTTCCTTGTTTCTTATTTATGTCTCTGTGTGTTGGAGAGCTTTGAATTCTTGCCTTTTAACTCGATCACCTGCATATTATCACCTTGAACTAAGAAACAACCCCGCGATGCCAGCTCATGGAACACACCCAACCTGCCAGCCAAAGCTTCTGTTTCCAAGCTGAACTAACCCGTGTGTTCATTTGTTTGCAGGTCATGCTGACGTTTTCAGCAGTGTTTGGTGTCATCGTGTACCGAATCACAACGGCAGCGGCCTTGTCCTTCAGCACCAACGAGACCACCAGGTCCAACGTTCGAGTGACCGTGACTGCCACTGCTGTCATCATTAACCTCGTGGTGGTCCTCATCCTCGATGAAATTTATGGAGCTGTGGCCAAATGGCTGACGGAGATTGGTAAAACTGCCTCGCCACATTCCTCATTAGTCCTTGTATTGACACGAGGGGGTGCAAGAAGGGTCCAGGAGGAGAATTTCCTCCTGGAAAGGGCCAGTGAAAACATTCAGGCTTGTGAAGGTACCCTTTTACAGCTAAGAGCTGCAGAAAGTCAGTGGGTTGTTTAAAAAATGTTGATGGCTCTGACAAAGTTACACTGACGTTGTTTCCCTGATGAAAGTTTTAACCATTTCCTTACTGCTCAGATGATTTTTTTGTTCCATTTTAGGGTCATGTCTGGGCTGGACTTTTTATTAATGATTTCTATTGCAGTTAGTGGTTGGACTTTCAAAATTTATTTTAAACATCAAATATTGTTGCAAGCCTGGCATTGATTTCTTTTAAAGGCAAGTCATTCCTTTGACTGCTATAGAGATTTAGGCCTGAAGTATTGTTTTGCTATTTACATTAGGCTAGAAACATTTACTAACAGGAGTTTAGGCTGGGGCTTTTTTTTGTTATGTAAATTAGACCAAGGATGTTGAGTGATAGAGCCTTTACATTAGATTTCTCTTAAGACTTCTGCTTCTTCTCAATTTCTCAGAACACTTTTAAATTCACAAACGAAAAGATCTCTTTCAGTCCTATTTTTGGAAGAACATTACAAATTACAGTTTTGCAGTTGTTAGAGGTCCAATCCTGAATTTTGGAAGTATGGTCTTGTTAGTTTAGATTAAATTCCTAATGTATTTGAAAGAAACGAAGACAAATCAATTAATTTTACAAATTGCTACTTTAGTGGGTTAATTTGTATGTTTATTTCTGGTTTGCACCAGGCTTTGGGCAGATTGTAACAGGGTTACACAAATGGACTCTGTTCTAGTGGCATAAATGAGCTCAGGCTCACTGTCCAGGGCAAAACTGTACCCAGATTTTCAGCTTTCACATAAGTGACAGGCTGCTAACTGTGTGTGACCTGATCAATTCTGTCCACTGCATCTGCCCAGGTAAGAAAGGGCACAAATGTTAAGGAATGACACAGCTGTGTGGGATGAGTAGGAAAAGATGAAGATGAGACTTCTCCAGCAGCTCCTAGGTAGGAGCTGGGAAGTGCTAGGCACTGCCATGGCCTCTCTTTGGCAAATACAGGAGGAAAATCTCTCCCTTTGAGATGTGCACCAGGCTGAACTGTGAAAGAAACAACAATTTCTTACTTGCTGATTATTGTTCCCGTCACTTTGCGTTTAATTCTAATCCTATCTTTATTAGGGCAGCATTCCTAATCAACCATCAGATGTTTTGTTTAAGAAGGATCCAGTCAGAATAATCTCTAGTGCTACAAATTACATGAGTTACAAAGTTCGCTCAGGCAGCTTTCTCCAGTGCTAGGCTCAGATGCCAAATGTAATCAAAATGTTTTAAAAAATTTCAATTCACGCATGTTGATGAATGTTGCTTAACTTGTGAACTCTCATTTTGCTGAGAGGAGAAAAACATACTCTGTTCTCTTTTCATGCTGCACTTAATCCACAAGCTGAAGAACACACTTGTTGGGCTGAAGGAGTAGCTCTTGACAGCATAAGTTTCTATTCCAGCCCCAAGTACACTTGAATCTGTGCTCAGGTGAAAAATACATCTGTAAGCACAAGAATAGCACTTACAGCAGTTGTGCTAATCACAGGATCACAGTCATGCATATGCCTCAATACCTCCTCAATCAGTGCCTGCAGGAAAAGAGTAGGAGTTTTGTTGTTACCAATACAGAGAGCTCATACAGGATGGAGCAGACTCCTGTGGGCCCTGCAGAGTGGGGCACTGATGCCCTTTTATCACAGATGAGACCAGCCAAAGAACAGATGTATCCTGCTATTCTCAGGAAGAATAGATCATCTTCAGTAATCAGGTGGTGCCAGGCAAGATTTGCAGCTCACTTGTAACTCAGAATCACAGAATGGTTTGGGTTGGAAGGGACCTTAAAGCTCACCTCATTCCAAGCCCCTGCCATGGGCAGGGACACCTTCTATCAGACCAGATCGCTCAGAGTCCCATCCAACCTGGGCTAGGACACTTCCAGGCATGGGCCAGCCACAGCTTCTCCAGGCAACCTGTGCCAGGGCCTCAGCACCCTCACAGGGAGGAATTCACCGAGGCCAAGGAAGAATCAGTGAAATGGGTACAAAATCCAAAGTACTCGTGTTTGTCCCTTGTGAAGGCAGCAGCTCCTTCAGAGAGCTAAGGCCCATTCCACCCTTAGCTCAGCTCATCCTCCACCTTCAGAGTTCCAGCTGTCCAATTTTGGCACAACAACCCACCACTGAGTGTTTCATTTTTTTGGGATGAGGGAGTTTTCTCTGTTACTAATGCACCTATTCTGGCTGAATGCATTTCTCATGCAGCACTCCCGATGAGCTGCAGGACAAATTCTACACATGCTTCTACAGCTATGGTATAGGATGTCTGGGGGAGCCTCTGGGACCATATATGGTGTGCAAATGTTCATCCAGAGGCTGAGCTCATCCTTGGGGGGATTTTCTTTAAGATAGAGTTTAGGATTTTTCTGCCTCAACTGAAAAGCTGCACTGCTGTTATTTGATATTCCTGCTGCCCTGAGCTTTTGTCTTGCGGATCTATTCAATGTATGGGATCACCTAAAACTGATTGAAGGTTTAATTAAGCTTTTTTATACATATAGGTGGGTTATGCCTTAGGGCTCATCAGGTTGTGCACTGATCTTTTATGAAAATGTGATTGAAAGTATCACACAGAAAGCCAGGCAGTGAGGGCTCATTAGGCTTTTCTATTCCTTTAATGCTAAAATAGTCATGCTCCTTTTTAAAGAACCTTCCCCCAAAACAACAGCAAAGCAAACAGAACACTCAAACTGTGCCTGAAACAAAACTGTACAAGTACAGCAGTCTTTTTAATGAAGTCCTTAAGCCAGAGCTCTGGATCTCCTTATTATTCCACACTTTTTTTTATGCCACAGAAATTCAGCCAAGAATGATAAATTTAATCATAAAATTATCTACTCTCACATTAGATACAGCTCAGAATAAGCTAAGAAACACTAGTGTTTCCTGCATATAAAATTTTAAAAAAGTATCCTACCATCAGTTTGAAAAGCCTCTGTCTTATATCTGTGTTTTCTGCTGACAGAAAATTTCCACAGAAATTGAAAATAAGTCTGGGAACAAAGTAATGAATACTGAAAATATTTAAACCAAGAAATCTTGAAATACAGAACATATATGGTGAATTGTTAGCAAAAATGTGCCTTTATTTTGCACTTAATTCACTTAATACCTTATTCAAATATGTCTTTAGTCTTGTGTTTTGCATCAAACATATCAACAATCTCACTACAGAAAAGAAGGCTTGTGGGCTACAAGTTCAGGATGCTTTCAATGTGTTTTTTTCTGGTTGAAAGTCTTTGTACTTTGCTTTCAGCATTTCTCAATTGAGAATATGAATGTTTTGTTATTTTTGTTGTGTATCTGTGTAACTGATATACTCGTGTATGTTAATATCCATATATACAGCAAAGTAATTTATACTGCTTTTGCTTTGTGGAATTGAATATCTCTGGAAATCAGGACCCAGTGACAGACCTAACCTGTGGCTTTGGTACAAATCAGAGGTACAAAAGAAAAATTAATATAAGCCCAAAGTTTGAAGTTTGGTTTGTTTCTTTTGTACGTGTTTGGGGATTCAGGGATTTTTATATACTTACTGATTCAGTTCTCTGGTTTGCTTTTTTTCCCCCAGAAATACCAAAAACAGAGAAAACCTTTGAGGAAAGACTGATTTTGAAGGCATTCCTACTGAAGTTTGTGAATTCTTATGCATCAATTTTTTATGTTGCCTTTTTTAAAGGAAGGTAGGCTAAATATTCTTTACATATATGTATTTCCATATATACATTTTTATATATGTGTCTGTATTAGTGGATCTGTGTTTGGTAATATTTGCCAGCCCTAAAAAAATATCATTGACAAGGTTATCTGAAGTTAATAATTCACTTTAGTTTTTTAAAAAAGTTTTGTTTTTATAATGAATGGTGGTGTTTACAGGCCTTAACTTTCCACAGTGTAGCAAATTTTCCTTGAAGCATTATTCAGCAAAGAAAGGTCTTTCTGTTACATTTAAAATTATGGAACTCTTTTTTTCTGCTACTTTCTCATTATTTTGCATCATTCTCCCATATCAAATTAAGGAATAGTTGCAGTCAACCGGTAAATGAAGTGATTGACCAAAAAAGCTAATTCAGCTGTCCTGCTAAATAAGTGTGACTTCCTATGGGCTCAGAATCCTTGTCTTTTGGGACTCAGTCATCCACATGCTTTTGAATGGGAAGCTTAAAATGATTCTTTGCTAGAACTTTGGCAAAAAAAAATGTTTGAAGCATCCTCTGGATTCTGTTTCCTACCATTTTGTTTCCCCTCTTCCTTTTGGGGGCTGTAAAGTTTGTTAATCTCTGCTCTTCACTAATCCTACCCAGCACCTTTCATTTGAGCATTAATGATGCATTTTGCCAGCAGTTGCAAATATTGTAAGACACCAATGAAAAAAAGTCACCAAATTCTCTCTTTTTTGACCATGTCTTCGTGTTGTATGGTTAGAATAAAGTCAATGTCATTGTTTCTCCTGGTGTAGCCAGAAGAGTCTTGGTTGTGTATAGATGGGTAAATAATTGCATTCAGGGCATTATTCACATGTAAGAGAATGTGAATTAGGATATGTGTCCCCAAGTTTATTTACCATCACTAATCAAGTGAAGGGGTTTATTATTTTATTGTTTTAGCAGTGAAAAATGTTTTATTAAAATTATTTTATCCAGATGTAGCAGAAAACCATTTGTAGAGACCTATTGCTTTGAAATAATTGAAGCTGAATATGTGCTGAGCCCTTGAAAATTCATGCTGAAGAAGCTACTTCTGAAATATTTTGGCTAATACAAATGAAGAATCTTGATTTCAAAGTTAAATTATTTTTGTGGGTTTTTTTAAATATTGAATTATGGTATCAAACTTAGCTTATTTTTCTGTTTTTATACTAATTTATATATTATTATTGCTTTCAGGTTTGTTGGCCGTCCTGGTCGTTATGTGTATGTGTTTGAAGGCTATAGGATGGAAGAGGTAAGTACATATGAAATTCAAATTACAAATAAAATCCTTAAAAAGAAATATGTGTACAGCATTCAGTGAACTACAGACAACAGGGGAAAAATAGAAAACATGTTAAAACAAGAGGTTAAATCTTCAACTTGAACAGGCAAAACCCAGGGTTTCCATCTAAGGCAACTTTATATTCTTTCTTTCTGCAGTTTTGACTATTTCATGGTCTTTCTTAGGTGAAGCTTCACCATTTCTGTGCTTTACAACTGGGCACTAAGGCACAAACATTCCCTGGTTTGGATGAGGCTCTTGGGAAGTGTCAGTCTGGCTTCCCATTCTGCAGATCACTGGAAGCTTGGCAATTATAATAGCTTAAAAACCTGGAGCCATTTTGTGCTAAACCTATAAACATCTTTTTTTAAAAAAAATTCCCTCATGAAGGGGATTGCTGTGGATATTCCCTTGAAAGCTGAGATGTACTCAAGGTTTGACAGTAAAGCTGACCTAAAAGTCTTTGCAAGATTGAAGATTTTCTTTCCCCCCTGGGAGACATCAGGTTGGAAGAGTATTGGTGATCCTGCATTATGTTTATTACATTGATTATATAGTAAATATTTTTAAAGGAAATATAGGAGCCCCAGGGCACGGTGAGTTGTTTCAGAGCTCTGCATATTTTCTATAATGCCATTTTATGAGTGGGGAAGAAATACCTTGTCAAGCTCAGATTTGCAGTGATCGATGAGCTCCATGATCCCACACAAATTGGTGGCAGGGACAGTGGGCATATGGAGGCACTGGGAGCTCTCCCAAGGTGGTATTTCTAAATTAATTCTCTTAATCCCTTCACACTCTCTGGTTTTGTTTAATTGCAGTGTGCTCCAGGAGGGTGTCTGATGGAACTCTGCATTCAGCTGAGCATCATCATGCTTGGAAAGCAACTGATTCAAAACAATCTCTTTGAAATTGGAATCCCGTATGTATCCCGGCCTTTTCCATTGTGCCTTACTCCTGTGGCACAGTAAATCAAAGCCTTCTTCCTTATTCAGCTAAATGGGACTTTTGCCACTGCCTTCAGTGGGTTCTAATTGAATGTGATGATAAATCACATTTTTGGTTGTGGTAGAATGATCTGGTTGTATTTTATGTTGAATAACTGGCCATATCTTCACTAAATGGCTTAAAGAAAATGATGGAATATATGAAATAATTGATTTAAATTAATTTCAGAAACCAGGGAAAACAGGCAAGGTATGATAGATCTGGGAAGTTTCAGAGAAGCTCTCAGGACAGCAGTATTGAATATAAATTAGCACAAAGTGGAGGGGAGATAGTGTGGGGTAAAGCAATAGCCCATAAAAGATGCTAAAATCTATTACTTGACCTATGACTATTTTATGGGTTTGGGGATGAAATCCACACATTTCCCAGGTGCCTTTGTGTCATTCTGTGATGAAGGAGCGAGCAGAGACACTGACAGCTCCGTACCTTTCTGCCACAGGCTGCCTCCTGTTCCAAATACAGCAGGAAAACACTCCCTGTCCCTCACCAGTGTCAAGGGGGTCTTCAGGCACTAGGAATCCATTGAGAAAGTGCTGCTCCTGCCTCTTGGGTGGTTTGCTTCATGGTGGCAGTGGCCTGGGAAATACTGAAGATGAAGAGTCTGGTTTAGATGTCTCAGCTCCACTTAAATGAGGCAGAATCTTCCAACTCTGGTGTCAGCAGCTTTTAGGTCACAGCCATAAGGCTGTGAAGATGGTAGCTAGAAATCAAGAGGAGTGATTCTTAAAAGATGTGAAATCTATTTCAGATAAGCCCTTTTCCTCCCTTTTCTCAGCAAGAACTTTTTTATTTTTTTCATCTTGCAAGGAATTTAAATAGAGAGAGGAAAAACTTCCCAAACAAATCAGATGTAGATTATGGATGGTTTCATTATTCTTGTGTCAAAGTTCAATAGGGAGGCCTGTTTTCTGTCTGTATCTCATTGAGTTTACATTTTATTTTGAGAAAAGGGTGGTAAATCTTTCCCAAAATATCTGACATGTTGAAGGCTTAAAGCTTTCTCAGTGTAAACCTGCTGTAATTTGTTTCTTGTCTTCCAAAAACTTACTGCTACTGGACTTTTTTAATGGGAATTTTATGATGTTACAAATTCTGTATTTATTATTTTTGACTTATGAAAGCATGGGCTGATCCAGTCCAAACAGAAAGTCATGTCCAATTATTTTTCATTTCCCTCCCTTCGGTGCAAGAATGCGATAATTTCATCCCATTTTTCTCCCCTAGATCTGCTCCCCTACCCTTCAGCTAACAAACTGTCATGGCCTCAATTCTCAAAACTGTTAAAAAACAAACATACTTTCATCCTCCCCTTCCTAGATAAACGCCTCATTTCAGTCACAGTGCTATCTTGTCATCCTGGAATAAATATATCTGCTTTTCCTTTGTTTGTCTGCATTCCCAAGAAAATCGTGTGTGTATATCTGTGGGGCTCAGCCCTTCTCCCTGGACCTCTTTGCACCAGAAGAATCACTGAGCACTTAATTAAATCAGAGTTAGCCTTCTATTCCTGCATGGACCATGGCACTTTGGGCTGGATCCTTAGAGGTATCAGCAGCTGCATTTTACATCCCCCCTTGCCTTGTGCCTCTTTGGAGGGACTGAGAGTTGGGGTGAATAACACAGATTCTGCCACTGGCTCCCTGTATTTTCACTGTGGGCAAAGTCCAGGTGCTGCCACCAACCTTCTCAACATGGAGAGACAGAAGGGGATATCACAAATGGTGATTTGCTCCTCAGAATCTGGTGTTGTCCCCTGGACATCTGTAACATGGAAGCAGTTCTCTGCTGAGTTATCTGATGACACTCACCAAAAAAGTTTTTTTCCTCACTGAGATCTCAGGATTGCAAGTTTTGTTTTCATTCACCAGAAAACCTGAGCTGTTTTAGCTGATTTCATTCACCAGAAAACCTGAGCTGTTTTAGCTGATTTGCAGAAATCACAAATCCCATTTTCTTCTCTTTCTCCTCAAAAAATACTGCTAAATAGATGTGAGAGTAACTTTGCAAGCAACAGTCATCCTTTATGTTCCTAGAACCCCAAATTGGAAAGAATTGGAAAGCATCTTTCCATGTCTTCGTTCTGGTTTATCCATGGTCAGTATTGGGTGAGAATGGAGACTTCAGATGGCAGCCCTGTGTTTTTTGGGGTCATGGGAGACACATTCTTGCTTTTCCCTGCAATATTTCTGTGGAAACTGCTGTCACAGCTATGATAGATGTAATTGCTGGTCTCCTAAACCTTGTGTGATTTCCTTTTTTTAATTTCTACATCCAGCAATAGCAAACCAGATAGGTAAATGCAACAAGACTTGAATTATAGAAAACTAAGCCCTCTTGAACTGAAATGTGTGTTCTGAGGGGTTGGAATTCACAAGTTTAACAGATGTAAATATGCCACAGTTCACTCAAATGTGTCACATACCATCATTCTTTTACTGTTGCCACAGGAAGTGACCCTAAAAGGCTGCAGGGCTTGAAAACCTTAACCCAGAGTTCTTTTAAGACCCTTTTTATTCAACTCTGTTTTTTCTGAACTTATTGGAAAAAAAATCCATGTGGTTATTTTATTACACTCTGTCTTTGACCTTGGTGCTAAACCCTTAGGGTGAAATCCTGGCCCTATTGAAGTGAATAGCAAAACTATTGAATTTAGTCAGGCCATGGTTGTGGCCCTTTTATTCAACATCAATTTCCATCACTTCCTTCAAAATATACTTAAATATGCCGGATGAGAATACCAGGAGTTAATAAAATTCATTTAAAGACACCCCTTCAGAGCTATTATGTTGTTTTTCACTTTTACTAAATTATTCCTAATTAAAGGTTTGGGGTGTGGTATTTTTTGTATTTTTTTTTTTTATTTTCCTGGTTTTTTATTGTTGTTGTTTTCCCCTGACTGAGAAACTGATAAACCCCAAACACAGCTGAACTTCCTGTAGAATCCAGGATATCTGAGTGTGCCAGGGAAGCATGGCTGTACCAAAAATTTGTGAGAGAACAAGAAATTTAGATACTTTTGCTCTCCCTCTGCCTCTTTCTTGCACCTGTGAATGTGAGAAGGTGTTTCTTTATGTGAACAGACTGCAGGAATACGACTGAAGGAAAGCCTGGATCTTCAGTGTTCCTTTCCAAAAGCAAGTGAGAAAATTATGGTTGAGGACACAAGAGTCTGGGTCACTGCTCTTCCTTTTCTCCAGATACAAGTTCCCCAGCTACTCAACCTAAGAATATTTTCTGTTTAGCTTTCTCCCTGCACCTTTTTCCATTATCCTACAGATCAAAAAACATCAACTGGAAGGAGACCCTTAAAAAACCCACCTGTTATAAAAAATCCTTTGTTCCTGGCAGCTGGATTCTAGGGGCTTTCTGTCTTTTCATGTAAAAACTCCACATGCATCTCTGTTCTAACAAGTATTCATAGATCATGGAATCACAGAATGGTTTGCTCTGGAAGGAACCTTAAAGACCTCCCAGTTCCAACTCCCTGCCATGGGCAGGGACACCTATCACTATCCCAGGTTGCTCCCAGCCCCATCCAACCCTGCATTGGACGCTGCCAGGGATGAGACAGCCACAGCTTCTCTAGGAAACCTGTGCCAGGGCCTCAGCACCCTCACCAGAAGGAATTTCTTCCCAATATCCCATGTAAACCTCCTCTCTGTCAGTGTGAAGCCATTCCCGCTTTTCCTGCACTCCATCCCTTGTCAATAGTCTCTCTCCATCTTTCCCATAGGTTGCCTTCAGGGATTGGAAGGCTTGATTAAGTCCCTTTGGAGCCCTCTTTTCTCCAGGCTGAACAATCCCAATTGTACAGCCACTGAAGACACAAACACTTGTGCCAACAAAGTCATTTTGCTGCATCTGTCCTATTTCAACCTGCCCTCCTCTTCAGCCTCTATCCATTCCACTCTGTCTCACTCCACAAATTTCTTGTTTTTCCCAAGTCACCATCATTCTTTTCCCTAGATTGCCCAAATCCAGCTGCTCCTTCTTACTGTATCAGTAGAGGAACTGTTGAATCATCTCTCTGATTTTTGAAAAGGAATCTTCATCTAATCACCATGTGCTTACAGCCCAGCCAGGATCACTTGGAGCTTGATTTCTCTCTTTTCATCATATTTTTTTCTCAAAAGCTCAAGGGTTATTGACAGGTGGGGCTGTAGTGATTTTATGCTCACTTCAGATGCTTGTTAACTTGCATAATGCAGTGCTCATTGGTTATACTGGGAATTACAATCAGCATAATTCAGCCATGTTCCCACCTCTTACCTAACACAATAATTTGGTGCCAATCCTCTTTGAGAAGCTGCAGTGTCATTTTTAGCTGCTCTAAACACAGCCTGACAAAAGCCTGTTGATTTTCTTTCCCTCTCATCCTGCATTCATTCTTCTCACATGCTGTTCAGTCTCCTTAAGGATGCACCTTGCTTTTTGACATTCCCTGGCAAAAGGACCAGAAATAATGGCTATTCTACAGCTCTACAGTTTTCCCGCTTTGCCCAGATCTGTATGGAGCCATGAAACTTTGCTGCATGATCCCCTTCAGCACAAAGCTTCTGGGACACTCACCCTAAATGGGCAAACCTACGTCTCCATCACTGTGGGGGGCTGCCTGGCAGGAACAAATCAGAAGCTAAAAGAACTCTTTTTCTGTCAATCTTCTTTAAAAATGTTGATCTGGGTAATTAAGGAACAGGCTTCAAACAAAGACATTTAAAAAACACACTCATTTTAGCATCACAATCATAAGTACAGATACAGGATTCTGCAAAACTCATTTTCATTGCCCTGTTGCTGTGTAGCTAGAAAATAACACCCTGCAAATCCCTCTTCTCTGTTCCTTTAAGTTTCTGACACATTTCTGCTTGGTCTCAAACTTCACATGCTTGAATATGACACAAAGGTACTCGGTTTTTTTTGGTGGAAAACGTGGAATAATTGGTTTGGCTTGCTTGCAGTCAGTTGATCTTTCAAAAAAAAAAAAAACATAAAAAGAAGCATACAGACATTCTTCAAAGCTGAACTCCAAATGGTTAAAGGTGCTGTTCCTCATACCTGGCATAGAGATAACCAGATGAAAAATTAAAAATTATTCTGAGCAACTGAGCCCTGGGTTTGGTGTATTCCCAAATAAACATTTAAAACAACAACAATTGTTTTAGTTACTGGGTTCTCGTGGGAGGTGTGTGTGTGCGTTACGCTCCAGGACTGGATTCTGTGGTGCTGTAGCTGAAGGATTAGATCACACGTGCACTGATTTCACATCTAAACACACCCAAATTTTATCTCAGCTGCTGCTGCGCCGTGACAACGAGAGGATCTTCACTCTCATCTGCCCACAGAAGTGTGAGGGACATTTATAGCTTGTATCATTTCATTGGAACAGGAATCAGCACTGTCTTGAACTTATTGTTCACCATCCTTTGAGAGTCCCTCACATTAGGAAATTAATTGGGGTATGTTGGAAGAGCATCCTGGGAATTCTTTGATTGTTTTAAATCCTGCCCTATCCTCCTATTCTCTGAATGCTACATCACCTCTGTCACAGACAAGTTCCCTTGGCTGCCATAAAGACAGAGGGAGAGAAAGAGAATTTTAGTGCCTAGAAATGGCTGAGTTTGCATGATTTGGAAATAAATGTCTTTGTAGGGATTCATCTAATTCTGTCTTGTGAAGCATTTTAAATTTACCCCCACCCTTTCATTAAAACTGTGTAATCTGTGTGTCCTGGGTACCAGTAATGCCAAAGTACTGATGATGTTACCACCACACCTGTGAGATACATCTTCCTTCCACCTCAAACAAAAGCTGGAGTTGTGCTGTTGATTTTTGAAACTTTATGACCCAGGGCCAGAGAGGGCTTGATGCAATCTAGACCTGTTTAAAGAATGTCTTACAATCCCCAATTCCTTCATACTGGTGATGAAATGGAATGGGTCCTGTAAACACTAGTAGGTGCAGAAATTCCTCAGTCACTGTGGGAACACAGTGATCCCATGGCTCAGTAAATTTGGGAATGAAGCAATAAACCCACACAGCAAAGCCTTTATTGTGTTTGCCAGCTTTTGTTCCTCAGCCTTGCCCTGCTATTGAAATCAGGGTCCGGGAAAGTGGTTCTGCTTCCCTGGAGGTCCAAAGGAAAACCCCTTAGCCCAAATATTCCTGTATCCCGGCCACACACCTACAGTTCAAAGGGTTTATCATAAGATGTGGGGGAAGAGTTTGTGGGAGAGCCCTGCTCACATTACTGGCAAAACATCACTGGAATTAGTCTGGATTTCCACTCATGAAAAGTATGCAAAGAACTGTAAAATAGTGCTGTATGTTTCTGTGGAAGATAAATATCATCTGCAAAAGAAAGATATGCAATAAGTATAAATCTGCTATTTTATGCTAATTTGACTGTATTTTGCTGCCTTGATTTTGAAGAAATACCTCATTCTACTGTAGTTTTCCATGGGAATTTCTCAGTGTGTAAAATAACATGAAGTCGCTGGTGCATATGTATTTAAAATATTTGGGGGGGGATATTGGGAAAACTTTAGTCTTCATTTAGAAATGGTTCATTTTACTGTAATTTATTTGCCAGTGTCATTAAATTTGTATCCCCATCTCAGTGGGACACTTTGATACTGCTATTCCTACTGTCAGTACATTCTTGCACCCTCTTTGTTTGGAAATATCCCATAATCACAAAATGGCCTGGCTTGGAAGGGACCTTGAAGCTCATCCAGTTCCAGCTGCCTGCCATGGGCAGGGACACCTTCCCCTATCCAAGGTTTCTCAGAGCCCCATCCAACCTGGCCTTGAGACTTCCAGAGGTGGGGTAACCACAGCTTCTCTGGGCAACCCATGAATATCTGGTAATTTTTTACCTTAAAATTCTATTATACTGGAAGTTTCCAATTTTTATAGTGAAATAAAAATGTGCCTGTAGGAGAAATGGGGAATGAAACCATTACATTTTTTATTTTGTTAAAGGAGAGGTTCTCACTGTGTTGTTATTGAGAGTACTGATTACTAATATTATTTAGGTCCAAGGATCTTCAGGAAGATGCCCTTGGAATATGCATGTAGAATGAAAAATTATTATAAAGTACTGTATTCAATTCCAGTAGCTTGTACCTGTCAATAAACAACATCAGAACTTCCCAGGATGGTGTAAACTCACCCTGACATGCACCAAAGTAACACAAGAATAATTTTGTGTTGCTGTGCAAAGATTTGGGCCAAATCTTCTAGGGGAAAAAAAAAACAAAACCACCAACAAAAACCAACCAAAAATGGACTTGTTTCAATCTGAACTCTTGTTCGTCAGGAAGCTCAAGAAGCTCTTCAGGAAGCTGAAGGGTGAAAGAATTGAGCTAAAGGAAATGAACACCAACCAATCCAAGGACCCTCAGCAGTGGGATCTCGACTACATCTTGGAACCTTTCACTGGGCTGACTCCAGAATACATGGAAATGAGTAAGTTTTTCGAATTTTCTTTCTCTTTCTCAAATAACCGTGGCTTTACGTAGGACTACATGTCAGAAGTGGTTATGAAAAAGGGGGAAGAATACCCAGCACTTGTGCAGAAATCCTGTGTGAGCCAGCCAGGGCTATGAGACTACCATAGTGCCAACAGAGAAATAATGATGAATCCAGTATCTGTGAATAGTTCTGCTGTCAGATTCCAGTGTTCCCAGCTAAGAAAAGTGCTTAGAAACCATTTGGCCACAGAATCAATAGCTATGGTTAGGAGGGATCTCTGTAGATCATCTGGTCCAGCCTCCTGCTCAAAGCAGGGTCAGCTAGAAGATGCTGCTCAGAGACTTGTCCAGTAGGGTTTTGAGTATTTCCAGGGATGGAGACTCAAAAGCTTTCCCAGTATTTGATCACCGTTACACCAAGGGTTTTTTAATGTCTAAGTTGCACTCCCTACATTTCCACTGGTGCCCTGTGCCTCTTGTCCTTTCACTGGGTGCCCTTGAGAAGGTTTTAGCTCTGTCTTCTCCAACCTGCCACATGGGTAAGATCCCCTGAGCCTTCTTTTCCTGTGGTACAGCAATCCCAGTGCTCTCAGCTTCTCCTTCTTTGTCAGGTCCTTTGGTCCCTTAACCATCTTAATGGCTCTCCAGTGGATTCACTGCAGTTTGTCCATGTTTTTGTTCTACTGGGGAGCACAGCCCAGTAGCTGCCTCCTCTGGAGAGGCAGGGAAGGAGAAAGCAGGAATGCTGTGGGTGGGGGTGTAGAAAGGAGAGAAATAATCCAGGCAAACCCAAGCTCTAGGACACGCAGGAATTCAGGGAGAAGCACAATGGGCATGGTGTCTAAAACCAGACATCTGTTAAATATTGAGTGTGGCAACTCCTGTTTTAACAAGTCACTGTTCTCAAAATATCTAAAGGGGAATGTGTTTTATGGCAAAGAAAAATAAATACCATATATGGTTTATCTCTCTATACAGAAACAATATTGGTTTGTAAATATAATTTATAATCTAAATAAAAATGAATACATGAAAATTTATAGAATGGTAGATTTATGTAAATCTATAAATTTGTAAGAGTATACAAGGTATTTTTCATGACAGCACGTTTGGGGATGTCTTATTAATATGTTTAGGATCCCAGCCTTCCCTGTGTAGTGCCATCAAGAATCCCTCACCTCCCATTATCTCCCTCTCAATTGTTCCAACTCATCTTAGGATCTGTCTGTGTTACTATTTGTATTACCTTATCCCCTTCTGCACATGATGATATTTTTTTGAAAAATTATCCTTTAGGACTGATTTTTTTTCTATTAATTACTTCAGCCCAAGATGATTTTTCTTCCTGTAAACTTTAAGGAAACCTCTAAGCAATTTTTGAAATTAAACAATGATGTAAACAACATAGACTTTTCCCCTGTAATTATTTTTTTGTGTTTTTATGCTCAGGAATAACTCAGAAATATCTGTTTTTAACAACCGGAATTTCTTGGTTAGCTAGGTCTAAGGACAAGGACCTTTACTTACCAGTAACAAATATATATTGGTGTGATGTTTGTCAGCATTGCTTGGGTTTGCTGTCAGTGGTCTTGATTCTGCTGTGTAAAAAGTGACACTCCAGTGCTGTGAGTTTGAACATAATTTCCAAAATGTCAGGTTTGTTTTAAGGGTTCATTTAAGCCACCTACTCAGAAAGGAAGCAGGTCAGTAGTCTGTCCTTCAATGAAGAAAATCTAAAGTGGGATTTTCCTTACCTGTGCTTTGACTTCAGAATACTTCTTGGAGCTCCCAAGTTTAGCCATTTGTTATGCTGTCCCTTAGGGAACTGTTTGGGTTTTTTTAATTTTAGGAGCAAATTCTAGAAATTGCCAAGGTGAGTCAAATCATGGCCACTGAAATGAGTAGGTTAATGTGTAAAAAAAAGAGAGAAAGAAATGCAGAAGTACCACCATAGTCTGCTAAGGTTTGGGGGTTCCTGTTCCAGGGAAGTGATCCTAACCCCAAGCCTGCCAGAGTTTGGACAATGCTCTCAGGAACATGGTGGGATTGTTGGGCTGTCCTCTGCAGGGCCAGGAGTTGGACTTTGATGGTTCCCTTCCAGCTTGGGACAACCTGTGTTTCTATTCCATGGTTCTGACCTGTAATAGCCGGGTTTAAGCTACGATGCTCTAAATCATTGGACTCTAAACCTTAAATTTAGATCACTCCCTAGTGCTGGGATCATAAACCACAGCGAGTGCCTCAGCCTGCAGACACTCAGGGATGATTCAGGGAAAACGAATGGATGAATTATTGATCTAAACATTTGTTTACAACGGGAGAATGAGCTTCCCAAGGGGAGAAGCCTCGCAGTGTGCCAAGCTGTGCCCTGCCTGTGGGATTTGCAGACAAATGTGCAGCAGATGAAAGCCAAGCTGCACCTCCCCAGTCCCGGTTGCTGCCCTGGGTCCATGTCCCTGCTCCCAGCTGTCAGATCCACTGCTCAGACCACCCACGCTGGCAGGAAGCACTTGGAAGCTCAGCACTGAACCTGTCAGCTGGGATTGTTGTCAAGGGCACCACGCTGCAAGAGGCAGCTCAGTAGATTATTTACCTATTTCTCTAATTTTCAGCTGAGGACAGTGGGAAGGGAAGCAATGCAGAAGGCCAGAGGAAGATTTTTTTTTTTCCTCCTGAATTGCTTAAAAAGACAGGATACTGGAATATAAGAAGAGGTATGGTATTAAGGAAAAGCGAGAACTCTGGCTGCTGTTTCACAACTTCTTTCTTAGATTTCACACTGATTTACTCAGGCAACCTCCCTCGGGCATCAGTGGCAATCTGGAATGAAGCAACTGAAGGAGGAACTGCAGACAGGGCTTGCTGCAGCCTTTGGGTTTCCCCATGCAGATGGTGATGAGCTTCATGCAGAAGCAGGCAGATTATGTATCCAAGTGTGAGTAGTCACTACATTCAGGTTTGTCCTGCCAGGATGCTCCTACTTTTGAGGCTGGATGACATCCTTAGCTAAGACTCTTGCCTCCAGGTCTATCATTCACTAGGCTGTACCCTAATCACAGGCAGTCCTTGCTTTTTTATCCACATATCCACTCTCTTTTACTGATTTATGTCAAAACCTGGAGGCTGGCCCACTCCCCACATGGCAAATCACACATTCTCTTTGCAATTTGTTATGAAGCAAATTAATCCCGTTGAGGCAGCCCTTCTCTGAGGGACAGTGCTTGGAGCAGTCTCAGGATGTGTTTTGCAGCATGATGCGCTGCAGGTAAAGGAGTTTTTGATTATAACTACCCCACTTAAATTTTGGGATGCCCATTTCCAAGCTGCTTTCTTTTTGTTTTGATTTCTTATTCTATCAATCCTGAAGCCTTAGAGAGACTTCCACCTTCTCACTCTCCTACCCCTGCCCTCATTTAAATCATGGTAGGTTCATAAAAATAGCAAGATTTACTGGTTATTTTTTAACTTCCTCTATTTTCCCATTTGAGAAAGGTGACTCTGTCTTTGTTCACTGGAATTTGTTTCTGCAAAATATCAGTCACTCTAGTGCATGCTAACAAATCAGATTAGCTGTAAGAAGGAATTTTTTTACAATGAGGATGGTAAAACACTGGCATAGGTTGCCCAGAGAGGTGATGGATGCCCCATCTGTGGAAACATTCCAGGTCAGGATGGATGAAGCTCTGAGCAACAGGATCTAGTTGAAAATCCCTGCTCATTGCACAGATTTGGACAAGATGACATTTAAATGTCCCTTCCAACCCAAACCATTCTAAGGATAAAAAGATTAATTTTTTAGGGTAAAAGTCTTTGAATATGATTTCACCAGCAGACTGTGCTGAGCTTATTTGTTGTGCAGGCCTTGGCTGTCAATAGCAATCTGCACAGAGATTTGACTTGCACCAGTGACATTTCTGAAGACTGTTTGTTTTGATATTATTAACTGACATTCCTCCATTTCATAGTGGAGACACTCTTAAAACACTTGACTGATCAGAAAATTTTGCTCAAGTAATCCTGAAACATAAATTGTCACTGTCAACGTGTCAAATTTGTCATTCCCACTTCCTGCTTCCAAAGCTGTGCAAAGACTTTTGACCCAGGCCAATAGACCATACCATGTGCATTCCCAAAATAGGTAGCATGTACAGCAATTTCCTCTTCCATATGGAAGCAAGGTTGCAATGTGTGTAACTGGCCTGCAGTGATAGGAGTTGGCAAGAAATAGATGTTTAGAGTAGCAATAAATATTGCTAATGAAAGAAACTTTATTAAATTGGCTCCAAGAGCAAAATGATGCACATGAATGTCTGAAATTTATACCACTCATGTTTCCTTGAGAAGAAACTGAAATCAGGAATAATTTTCAGATTCCTATTTAATTTTGTCTTCCCTTTTCTAGTCTAACCCCTCTAGGAGTCCAAGCTTCACGTGGCAATTGATTAAAAACATTTTTCCTCAAGGAGAAGGAATAATAAAAGCTTTCATCATCCATCTTCTGTTTAAAAACAGTGGCACAAGAAGAAAATTATCAGATCCAATGTCTGTAGCTACTGACTACTATAAGGATTAATCTGAGAGGTTTGGAAGAATTTCCCCTAAAGCAGGAAAAGTCATCAAAAAGGCAATGTGTGAGGCAGAAAAAGAAAAAAAATCACTGAAGAGACACCTGCATTTTTCTATAATCTCTATAATGAGGATGGTTTTGAAAATACTGTTGGTGGTTGTGTGTAGGCTTGTTGCATACATTTATTACAGAAGAGTTATAAATTACACCTTTTCCTTAGTTTTTCAGCCAGGCCTGGCTGTATATTGAAAAGTTTCTTTCTAGGATTTGGAAAGTTGCTTAACACAGAAGTGATTTTTCCACTGTTTACTTCCAGTAAGACATGATCCTGTGACAGATATTATTGATAAAGAAGAAAGGAAAAAAAGCAACAGAATCGTAAATAAATACCTTGTCTTAGATGAGGCTTTGAGGTAAAAGATACTTGAGTTACTCACACTACTGAGCATGTAAATCTTGCAGAACCTGAGTGATCCACACCACGGAAGGTTTTGTGCTGGGAACTGATTCTGTATTCCTTACACAAGAACAGCAGCCACCACCCTCCAGATCCATAATTTAAAAGCTTTGATTTGTGCTCTTGGAGGCCAGACTTGGAGGGAGAGGGTGTATTGTTGTTGTTGGGCTCGGTTCTGCTCAGGCCCTGCACAGCTTCTGTAAAGAGTGGGCTTCTGAGAAGGGCTGTGACCTGAGACGCTTGGGATGCTGTTTGTCCTTCAGAGTTTTTGTCTGGGGCTGAGGCTGGATGAGGTGTTGCAGATGTGGCATCAGGTGTTGCGAAACTCAAGGGCTGACTCTGAGTTCTTGGCCTCTTTCCTGCTCAACTCAGACAGCAAAGGCACCACTAGCATGTGGTTTGGGCTTTTTCCCTCATCAGAAGTAGGCTCTGTGACAGTGACAGAACATCCAGAGTCCTGCTTGGATGCCCAAGGAGAAGATGTGTCCCATGTCCCTGACTTTCCACTATACCCAGCCTTCAATTTTTTTATTTCCCAGCTTCTGCCATGAGCCTTGGGAATGCTCATCTCTCTTTTCTTCAGGCTGGCCTACTAGGGGAGTAGGAAAACTATGAAACAGAATGGATGGCCAGAAGTCCAGCTCCTGGTACAAGTCTCTTTAGCCTTTTCCCAGTACATGAATCTGTAAAGAGCTTTGTATGGAGACCTTGTGGCATAAATGGGAATGCTGAAAGGGTATTTAAGGGTTGCCATCAAGTTTTCCAGCCAAAAGAAGGGTGTCTGGATGTCAATTGTCCTTGATGGAAGAGTGTGAGTGTCCTAAAATTATTGTAAGTATTTCCAGTGTGACCAGACAGGCATCCACAGAACTCCAGGATGCTGAGATAAGATTCCTTCTGGGATCTGGACAGAGATTCTTCTCTCTGTAATCTATTCAGGTTTGTTTCTAGAAACACTGATCACACTCAACAAGTACCTGTGAATTGCTGAGGCTGTTCACAGACTCCTCCATTTAATGATTGTTTGCCTGTTTGTTACACAAGGCAGTCTAAATTCTGGGTTTGGCTTTGGGATTGCTTTCTTTGCCTGCTTTTTGCATCATTTACACTTTCATAAGAAGGAGTTGAGAAGGTTGAAGAGATTTCAAGATGGCCACACAAACACTTCTGGCACAGCGTTCTATGAAGACATACTTACACAATTATCCAGAAGTCCTTTGCATACCTTGAACATTTTTTCATTGGCTTGAAAAAAATTAAACTGCATTTTCCCAGGCAATGAATGAAGGGGCTACAAACAACATCAAAGCAAATGTGTGTGTGGTTTATTCTTAAAACATTGCAAATACTTCTTTTATTTTCCTTTTTTTTTTTTTTTTTTTTTTAAAGAATACTCGCAGCCGTATTTCTCCTAAATTCACTTAGAACTAAATAAGGCATATTTTGGGGATATGTATTTTTCTAAGCATTTCACAGTTTTGGGGAGACATTACTTTAACATCTGGTTTTATTTCCTTGTTAATTCCTTTTCCTGTCTCTGAACATAAAATAGTCAGGAAAGTATGATTTCAAGGGCAAGATGTTTGTATGCTCTGAAAAGCTCCATCTTTATGTATACACTTTATCTCAGAGCAAAACAATAAGAATGAAACTCTAAAGGCCATATAATTGATATACAGAGATTTTACTTTCGTGTGCGAATATATTGTTCCTGAGATGAGAAAGTGGAAATATCAGAGGACTTGCAACCTGTACACAAAAAAAAAGGTGTATGTGAGAGAAAGTCCTGGGGAAAACTGTTTCAAGAGTTAGTTGTAGGTTGTGACAGCAGTGCTGAAGGAAAATATTTTAAAGTATGATATTCTGCTACAGAGAATTTTGTGCTATTTTCTCAGAAAAGTGCAATTCCTCCCTCAGTGGAGAGACAACTTATACAGGGATTTGCCAAAAAAGAAGCCACAGCAAGTATGGCATTTAAACACACCAATACTTTTTCTGTGCTGATATTTTTTTAACTCTGAGATGTAGATCACAGGCAGATTTATTAGTTTTATATATATATATATATATATAAAATTCACCTTCATTCAGATTTACAGAGGAGTATTTCTAAACTTGGAGGATATTTGTGACAAAAGCAGGGATTAAAGTGTTGCACAACTCCACTGCCCCCCACATCCACAGAGACACTTCTGTTCCTGCTCTTCACAGGCTGCCACCAAGTTTTTCAAAGGAAACTGGGAAGAAATAGTGGCACCTTGTAGATTTTCTCCTTTTGCTTTATTGTGTATAATTTTCCTTACAGGGAAAAGGACAGGAAAGAAACAGCATGGACTAATCAGTTAATTATGTATAAATGCAGAAGAATAGGCTCTGAATCCTTTGTCCTTTATTAAATTTATTGTTTCCTTTGGCTTGTGCTAGCAACTTGAAGCTTTATTGGAAACATTCATAAAGCACAGTGTCAAACTTCTGTCTCTTCATAGCCCTACTCTGGGATATTTATTCCTGGGACCAAACTGGGAAGTGGAATTTTATGGGGTTGGTAACACACAAAGCTCACCAACAATTTGTTGCTCCCTTCAGAAACTATCAAAAAACATTGTTGTGTTTGTTTTTTTCTTCCCAGTTATCCAGTTTGGCTTTGTCACACTCTTTGTTGCCTCCTTCCCTCTGGCCCCTGTCTTTGCTCTTCTGAACAACGTCATCGAGGTTCGTCTTGATGCAAAAAAATTTGTTACTGAGCTGAGGAGGCCAGACACAGTGAGAGAAAAAGATATAGGTGAGTAATGAAAGAACATTGCAGTGAAGATAAGACCAAAAACACATTCAAAAAAAAGAAGGAATTTTATAATGAACTCATGAATAAATTTTTTTCTGTCACTTACAGGTATTTGGTATAACATCTTGAGTGTTATTGGAAAGCTTTCAGTGATCATTAATGTAAGTGTTTGCTTACACCAGTTTCTAACCATGATCTTAGGAGCTTATACTGTTCCTTCAATGTGACTTAAAATTGTTTATAATTTATTGTTTATAATTGTTTATATTTTATTGTGCCTTCAGCATAATTTAAAAGTGCCATCTAATTTTCTCAGTTGCTCAAATACAACAGAATACAGATATTAAGTTTATTGTGCTATATGTACTCCCTAAGTAAAATTTACCTGTACATGCTTTAAGGTAAAAAATCTCATGCCCTAGGACTTTAATCCTAATAGTGGGTTTTTAACCTACAGATCATAATCTCATAGAATCATATATGTTGGAAAATACCTTTAAGGTCATGGAATAATACCAGAGATATTAAAGATAAAAAAGCTCTTTAGAAAGGGAGGTGATTTTCACTACTGGAGAGAGAACTTGTGGAGAGGTGTTATGCAATTTCTTTCATAAAATAGCTACCAGCACAACAGCACAGCACTCTAATGCCTCCAGAGGGGCAGTGTTGTTTCCCCTGAGTGCAGCACTTTTCACTCATGGCTCTCCAGTTTCCAGGATTTAAGGTAGGAAATCTGTGGAACCCTGCACATCCTCACAATCTCACTGTCAGGCACAGATTTTAGCTGTCCAGCACTGAGCTGGGCTGGAGGAAAAAAACTCTGCAGCCTCTTGTTTTTCTCTAAATACACTTTACAGATTTATGGTCCTTGATTATTTCCTGTGTTGATCAAACTCTGGAAATGTTTATTTCCTGGGGATTCAATTAAAGTATAAGTTAGACACATTTTCTTGAAAGAAATGTAAGTATGTGCATACCCATTTGAAAAAAAAATACCAAATGCCCAATTCTGCTTCTCCATTTGAATAATATTGACACAGGGAATTTTTATTTAGCACAATAAAGTTTTAAATCATCAAAGGATGGCAGAAAGGTTGGGGTTGGATGGGACATTAAAGACCATTCCATTCCAAGGCCCCTGCCAAGTGCAGGGACACCTTCCACTATCCCAGGTTGCTCAGAGCCCCATCCAGCCTGGCCTGGAACACTGCCAGGGATGGGGCAGCCACAGCTGCTCTTGGCAACCGTGCCAGGTCCTTACCACCCTCACAGGGAACAACTTTTTCCTAATATCCAATCTAAACCTACTCAGTGTCAGTTTGAAGCCATTCCCCCTCATCCTGTCACTCCAGGCCCTTCTCAAAAGTCCCTCTCCAGGTCTCTTGGAGTCTCTTCAGGCACTGGAAGGGGTTCTAAAGTGTCCTTCCAAATCCTTCTCTTTTTCAGGCTGAACAATTCCAATTCTCTTGGCCTGTCTCCACAGCACAGGGGCTCCAACCCTCTGATCATCTTCATGGCCCCCTCTGGACCTGCTCCAACAGGAGTGAGTCCAGAGCAGAAATCAAAGGGATTCTTACTGATATGATGTAGGGATTTCTGTGACTGATTGCCTCCACAATTACACCAGTTTTATGGGATACCAGTCTCATGAGGTTTAATACCAGCATGAGATCCCTTGTGTGAGATGTGTGAATCCTGATGCTAAGAAGGAAAAGAACATTTACACTCAACAGGTCTGGTGTAACTACACCAAAATAGAGCCCAAATTATAGCAACTGGCTATTAGGTCTTGTTGTAGTTTTTGTTTTAAACTTCCTAATGGCTCCAGAGGTGAAAGGAATTGGAACAATGGACAGTCCTTGAATTGCTTTTGCTGCTTCCCAAGCTGGGCCTTTCATTGGAGAGACAGAGCAGGTTACTGTGCATTTATATGCAAATATTCTTTACCAGTTCTGGCCATTTAACTCTCCCTTCACCACCACTTTAAATTTACCTGAACATGAACATTTCCCCCTGCATTAATTAGCCTGGAAACACAGATTCACTATGCTGTTGTTGGTTTGTTTGTTTGTTTGTCCATCTCTCAGGCTTTTGTCATTGCTGTCACCTCTGATTTCATCCCACGCCTTATGTATCAATATGCATACAGCCAGAATGGAACCATGCATGGCTTCATCAATCACACCCTCTCATACTTCAATGTCAGCCACCTCAAGGCTGGGACACAGCCAGAAAACTCCCTGTTTGCACAGGAGGTTTCATTCTGCAGGTAAAATGCTTGTAAGGGCAGTTCACAGAGTCAAGGGAATTTCCTTGCCTCTTATGTCATTTTTCAAAGTGGGAATTGATAAAATTCACTTATATGGCCACATATTCAACAACATTCACATGCCTTTGAAAATGTGGGTTTGGAACTGCAGCTTTTAGAGTATTTGGAGTATTGCAATGTCTTTAAAAGGGTTTATTTCAGGGCATTAGAAGGCAAAATAAACAATTTAGACAGACTTGAGCCAAAGGAAAAAACGCAAACTAACACTTTCTTTATTGCAAGATATAGCTTTAATTAAAATAATGATTTTTTAAAATGGACACCCAGTAATTAGAACCAGGCTTTCTCTGTCTTTATTAAATTCAGTCCTTACTCATTGAGACATGAGTTTTCAATATACTATGCCCACCTTTAAAACCTGTACCAGTTGCCATCTACATGTCTTCTATTTCAGATTCATCTTTTCAGATTGGTGAAACAAGGCTCAACTTCCTTTAAAATATGTTCCAAATACCAGATACCTATGCAGTAGTTAGAGTTTGCATGGGAAATCACTATTGTGGCTCCATCTTTCAAAGTAACTTTGTATTTCTATAATAATACGCGGAAATTCAAAGAGCTGGTTTAAGGCATTACAACCCCTGGCTGTTCAAAACCAAGCTTCTTTGGATCACTGTTATATTCAAGCCTGCCTCACCTTCCTTTTTGAGTCCCCTGAAATCACCCTGTGCTTGGTCTCCGCAATGGCACAAAATAATTATAAAAGTTCCTCTTCCATTTATTTAAGGAGAGCCTTAATATAGAGTGGTTTTCCCTCCCTTGCTTTTATGTGCAATTTATTTCACACTGATTTTAAGTGGGGTATGTATCTTGCCCAACTATAACCCAAAAAAATGCCACATCCCAGTTTCTTCACTGGAAGCACTCTGGCAGTGCTGTTGGGATTGCCTTCGGGTTGTACCTACCTCCTCACCTTGACTACAGCACAGGATAGATGAGTGCACTCCTAACTTTTAAGCAACTTATAAGCATGTGAGCTCTGCTATTCCCCATTTCTGCTGCTGGGAGTTATTTGTTAGCCAAATATTCCCTCTTAGAGAATGCAGCATCTCCGGACTTTCAGATTTGTAAGTCTGTGAAACGCTTTTCCACCCTCACGTTCCTAGCACTTTTTAATTTTTTATCCCTAAATTCGCCTCTGTTTTCCTTCAACAAGCATCTTGATCCACTTCACTGGTTTTTCTACATTCACTATGCTGCTTTTTACCTTGTGTCAGGCACTAGCCTCTATTTATAGCTGTTTAAGTGCTGGTATGTTTGGAAATATGTGCATTAACAACAGGAGTGAAAGGCACTCCTCACATTAGTATGGTCATACACTGCCAAATACTCAACAGGGCCCAAATACAGGGAGGAGGGAATCATCTACACTGGGTACAAAAGTGGTCCCTGCCTGATGATACCATCTAAGAGATTGAGAAGTAGAAAAAAAATTAATGTTTGACCATGTGTTTGAGTGAGAAAGAACTATGGGATCATTTCTCTTCTGTTATCAGGAAACAATTGGGAAAAGATGTCAGCATCCACAAACACTGTTTCTCATTATCATCTGCCTCATTTGAATCTTATCAAAATCTCAGCGTTGGACACAACTATCACTGTGATAAAGTAAGGGGTCTCTAACTTGTGTCCCAAGAGACAGGCAACCAAACACTGCCCCTCAAGCTGGAAATAAAATCTGTATTTCTGTTTCTGGCAAGTGCATTGGGAACAAGCTGACCTCTCTTATTCTTAGATTTCTGTGACCTCTGGAGATAAATGTGCTTGCAATGAGGCTGCATTTTGCTCCTTACGGGCATTGCCAGAGATTAAGGTATCTTAAAAATGACTGTAACAAGCCAGAAACAACTCTGCCACTGAACATACAGAATACATTCTTCAAATATTTAGAGCAGCATTTTCTGCAGTGCTATGAACTCTTTGGCACTGCTTCCAAATAAAGGTTGCTGTAAAGCTGTTCTGATGCATAGTATTAGTTATAATTTTACTTTTATTTTCATGGAAAAATGGCACTTGTATAGCTGAAGGCAAATTAGAAGCAAATCTTGCTAACATATGGGCAATTTTTATTGTTTTTTCCCTTTTAGTCCTTGTAGCCTTGTATGATAACTGAGTACATACAAACCTGCTGGTCACACTGAAAAAAGGAAGCAGCAGATATGGAGTCATTCAAGGGACTTTTCCTTTAATATGGGTCTGCTCCAACATTCACCAACTTTATAAAGTGTCTTTGAATTTATTTTCTTAATGTCACGGGATTCATCTCATCTACTTATGATTCTAATGATCAGTGGTGGATGCTAACATTTTTCCCTGACTAATTTTTATATACTCCTGCACTGGTCATTCTGTGATTCTGGATGTTTTCTCCAATTTCTTCTCAAAGACCAGATGAAGAAAGAAATTAAACAGATTAGCTTATTTGGACTGATTTGAAGTTCTACCTATACACGTAGTTTGATTTTTTTTTAACCAATCTTTTTTTTCCCCCACACAATAAACTTCTGAAATACATTAATATCTTTGTCTTAGCTCTGACTTCAGTTCACATTTGTCCAAGTGTTGTGTGGTTCTCTCCACCCAGTTTCCCTTCTCCTACAATTCTATACTGTCAATGCACATTTTTCTATTCTTCCTTATAACTTTTCTGTGCTCTATTCTTCAACCATGTTGACCACTTCATATTCTTGTCCTTTTTCAGTGCAATTGCAGTTGCTTGCTATTTTGGAAACACAATAGTATTTGCAGGACTGTTTGGTTGTTGTTCCTATCATATCTGCTGAATCAAATATTTTAAGAGTGAAGCATTGAAAAGGTGAGATAATCAGAGAGTCATAGAATATCCTGAGTTGGAAGGAACACACAAGGATCATCAAATCCTGACCCTGCACAGAAGACCCCAAAAATCACACCTGAGGATATTGTCCAAATATTTCTTGAGCAGAAAAGATGGTCTTTGTTAAAAAGAAACTACCTGTAGAATCTAGGAGTGTCTTGGTTTGGAAAGAGAGATTTCTTTTAGGGAAAGCTGGAGCTTCCCTTGGAATGGAGAATGTAAACCCCCTCCTTCCAAATTATTGTAATTTTGTAATTAAGGAGGTTTTCAGGCAAAGATACGGGAATAGGAATAACAGTTCTTTACTAGGAATATTACAAAATACAAATGTAGTAGTACAAGAAAAAAAACCAAGCAAATAAAAAAATAATCCTAGAAACACTGACAGAGTCAGAATACAACCTGACACCCTGGCGGTCAGGGTGTTGGGAGCAGTCCAAAATAAGTCCTCCTGGAGTGACAGATGTGGTTCAGTTGGAGTAGAGGTGATCCTGCAGAAGGGTCCAGTGATGGTGAGATGGGTCCAGCCTTCCTCTGGGAATTCATTGAAAAATCAGCTGCTCTGCTGTTCTGAATCTCAGTTTTTATCTAGGTAAAAATGCTTGGCTCCTCCTACTGGGTGGAACATCTCCCAGTGGAATGATGTAATTTTATCAGTCATGTGGTGAGCCTTAATCCTGATCCTGCACAGAAAACCCCAAAAATCACACCTGAGGATATTGTCCAAATGCTTCTTGAGCTGAAAATATGGTCTTTGTAAAAAACAAACTACCTGTAGAGTCTAGGGGTTAGGAAAGGCCCTTTGGAGTCCCATGTACCAGAGAATAATTAAAAAAGGAGGTGGGGAGGAGGCCCAGCTACCTCATCTATAGCTCTGGCAACATTTTCCTTCACCATAAATCACTTGCTCGTGTTCTGTTGAGTGTAGGTTGAGGCATCACAAGCAGTGTGATTCCCAGCTGAGCCAGGTGAAATTTCCAAGGGCTCTGATGTCCTGCAACACTTACATAGTTTGTGAAGCCCGGAACGCATTAAATGGAAAACCCACCACAGTTGGTGACCCTTCCAGGTGAACCTGGGCTCCATTTCAAGACTGGGATTGATTTACAGTGGTCAGCAAAGTCCACAAGAAACTCAGCGGTTTTCCTTGGCTTTGATGTTCAAGCAGATTAAGTTCAAGGGAACAGACTTTGGCCCTTGATGCAGCACTCTACAGATTTGAGCAAAATGTGGGAGTCCAGAATGTCCAGAAAAGTGCCAGGGAGGGATCTGACAGTGCAGGAACAGCACAGGAATCCTAAGACAGGACCTGTGCATGCACTGCTGAACAAAACCATCCAGGGGCTAACACAGCTCAGGGAGTTCTTCCCTAAATTAACACAGACCCCAGTTTAAAGTGGTTTTCTCCTCCCTGTGGGCTGTACCTTGTATCCTTTGTCTCCAGATGCTGCAGCACAGAATCACATCCAACATTCCAGACTCAGTTTCTTGGGGGTGGGGAGTGGCAAGATGTAGGAGATGCATGGATTGCAAATGTGTAATTTAACATGCAAAACCATGTGGGTAGAACCTGAAGGTAATTTTGGCAAGCGCACCTGCAAACTGAAGCTGACAGATTTTATATATGAACCTTCTCCATTATCCCCCAACGGAGGCTTTTGCACAGTCTAATGAATCTTACTGTCAGGACGGGTTTTGTGGTATTCAAAACAGATTTTCCCTTTCTTAATTTCATCCCATTACTCCTAGTCAAACATTGGGAACAGCACTAAATTATCCCTTTCAGTCCTAAGGGCACAATTTGCGCATGGTTATCATGTCCAACTGCGGCTGTTACTTACCAAAGTGGAGCGATACATGTGCTGCTCTTTAATCTTCCTGATGAGTCAGTCTCCTCAGCCCTTGTACTGTTCTCCTGAACTGCCTTCAATTTGTCGCTATTTTTTCTTTGGTTTCCTTTTTTTTCTTCTTTCTTTCTTTTTTTTTTTTCTTTCTTTCTTTTTTCCTTCCCCCCCTCTCTGGAATCTGCACAGCTGAATGGCTGAATGCTCCATTCCAGGTGTGGATGTACCTGGGCTGTTCAGAGGAAGGCTAATTCTGCCCCCAGCAGCATTGTGACTCTTGTTGATACACCCACAACTCATACACTGTCCTGCTGCCATATTTTAAACTTGTGCTAGCTTGCTGGCTACTGCAAGCTCCAGGCTATTTCCACTTTCAAACACTATCCCTTCAAAGATCCCTCAAGTATTTTATTTTTAATTATTTTCCATTTCCCCATATTATTCTCATTGTGTTTCCTGTCTCCATTTCTTATTGCTTTCTGTGTTTCCTGCTTTATTCAAAACTTTCCAATTTAGGAGCATCTGTGATTTTTATTAGCCTGTTGTTTACTTCCAAATGATTGATGATAATACTAAAAGCAACAGTCTTTACACCAAACCACTAAGGCTCTGTTTTATCCTGTCCAAGGCTAGACAGTCAATTTAGGAAGTGCCTTTTCCATGGCTCCCCCTTTCATTAATACAACGACAGGAATCACCAAAGCATGAGTCACATTTTATGTGGGCTGAATTATTCCCTAAATTAATCAAGTTTTAGGTGAGATAAATGCAGGTTTATCTCCTTCAGTCTGAAAATGACTTGCACGGTCTCTCTGCCTTCATTTCAGCATTTTATTCCCCGTACATTGATGTCAATTTACATTAAGAAAATAAAGGGGACTTCTGTCAAGACTCTAAAATCCGGACATTTCCAAAGTTAAAAGTATGTTTTGATTTTGGTTACAACTGTGAAAACCAGACTAAGTGTGCTAAATTCAGTGGAGGTAGTCCAGCCCTAATTCTGAAGTTGTTTTTCATAATAAGGGTTGAAGTAAGAACATCTGGAGGATTTGATTCTTTAGGTTTTGTGATTGGAAAATCATGTTAATCACAGCAGTTGATGCTGAAGGAAATTGCTGGAACTTTGATAACTGAGCTGTCTCCATCTCCAGGTTCAAAGACTACAGAGAACCACCTTGGTCCCCACACCAGTATGAGTTTTCTAAGCAGTACTGGGCAGTCTTATCTGCTCGCTTGGCTTTTGTGATTCTATTTCAGGTAAGTCTGCTTCACTTTCGGTCACAGAAATATCATCATAAATGGATCCAAATGCGTGTTCCAAAGCAGCCTATGTCCAATAGACATGGAAGGCAAGACCCACAGCTTCCTTCAGCCCTTGGCACTAGCAGTGATCCCCAAAATACCCACTTAATATATAAGTGGACTCTGTCAACTTTTATATTCTCAGAGGCACCACTTGTAAAAAGCACATAAATTCTGTGTAGGCTTGTTAACTGCTGTTTTTATCCAAAGCAAGAAATAAATAGAAGTAATAAATCCTCCAAGGTTTTTGCTACTTTCTTGAATTGAGCTCAGTAAATTGTCCCCAGTGTGAGGATTTCATTAGCAAGGGATTTGCTATCATGGCTTGCCCTTCAAATAGCTTCCTTCTGCTCTCCTCCATGATCTGGGATCCTTCCCCAGCCAAATTGGGCCTATCCCTCTTTTTCAAATCTGCCTGTCTTTTGTCCTCACCTGCCAAGTGTTCCCAAGTGTTTCTGTGAATCTTGCCTGGTTTGTATTGCCCTCTTCTGCTTTGCTGTGCCTTCAGTAATTTTCCACCACTGGCTGCAAAGCAGTTGAAAGCAACTGGTTCTGCTGGGCTTCAAACCCTCTGCCTGCTCTGCCAGAGAACATTCCCTGGTTAATTAGCTCCCTTGTCTCGGATGGGGACAGAGAGTTCATGCTAGCAGCACTGTCAGCCCACGTTTCCAGGCATTACACAACACAGGACTTCTCAAAGCATTATCATGACAATTCAAACCCCCAAAGCATCGCTTATCTACAGATTTCACAAGCAAGCAAAACTTTTTTTTCCCAGTTTGCTTCCTGCTTGATGTTATGACCACCACCTATAATCACATTGACACCTGAGGTTTGGGGTTTTGTCTTGCACGCTGTGGCAGTGTAAAAACAAACCTGCTTGTCAGCAGACAGAAGGATTTGAGGACAGAATGGCCATGAAAGTTGTCAGCTGTGTGCTCAGGCCACACTGGAAACACACAGGGTGTCTTTGCCTTGTGTTGTAGGATTTTTGATGATATTGGAGGATGTTATATTAATGGATTCTGAACTCAGTATCAAGGAATTGGATATTGTGAACTGGGTACCTTTGGATGCCTGTAAAGAATAATGTTTGTTTAGCTACTAAGGACATGGATTAGTTAATGATTCCATGTCCTTTCCTATTTCAGATCTAACTGAAACATGTGTTTAATTTAGCCTCTGCACTGAGGGGTAGCTGTGCACAAACCTGAGCTGTTTCTTGAAATAAAGCCTTAATCAACTGCTTACTACCACACACCATCAGCAAAATGTGTTTGACATCTCTCTCACAGCTATAACAAAGGTTCGATTTTACTCCAGTGCAAGTATTTTGGATTTTTCATGTTTGCTTCGCGTGTGTTGCTGTGCTTGCAGAACTTGGTGATGTTCCTCAGTGTTCTGGTTGACTGGATGATCCCTGACATCCCCAAGGACATCAGTGAACAGATCAAAAAGGAGAAGACAGTGCTTGTTGACTTCTTCCTGAAGGAAGAGCACGAAAAGCTGAAGCTGATTGAAAGCTTTATGGCACGCGACAAGCGGAAACGCAGGAGCGGGACCAAAAGCAAAAGGACCAGGGCTGCCAGCTTCTCCCAGTGTCACCGCAGCCCCAAGGGCAGCTTCACCTCCTTCAGCTCACAGCACACCGTGGTGTGACTCCTGAGGGAAGGGAACGGCCTGTGCTTACCTCTGCTTGCTGCATGATGGTTCTGAACCCGCAACAAGTGAGGGAGAGACAAGGGACAGGGAGGCTCTTTTGATTCCTTACAATCTCCAGATGTGAGGGTCTCCCTTACAATTTAAATGCTCTCTGGGCTGCAGCATTTCAAGATTTCACCAGTGCAAGATAAGGGCTATATTGGGGCTGTAGCTGGTTCTTGTGGTGATCATGCATGAGAGTTGGGAGGGCATGCAGGAATTCTCCTGGCAGGAATTCTCCTGGCAACCATCCCTCCTCCTCCAGATGCCTTGTGGGGCACAGGGACACTCCTGCTTTAGTCTCCATCCTTGGGCAGGTTGGACTGACCGTGGGGAAGGACTGACCATGGGGAAGGACTGACCTTGGAGAAGGACTGACCGTGGGGAAGGACTGGCCTTGGAGAAGGAGTGACCATGGAGAAGTGCACGCACCTCATGGTCTCATTGTCTGTAGCTGCCAGTGGAGGGTTTGCAAACATGTGGAGCCTCAAGGAGCCTTTGTGCCTTCCTAACCCGCACTGCCACATGGTGCCACCTCTGGAGGGCATGCAGGGCTCTGGGAGATGTGGGAACAGAAGGAATTTAAATCACTGGGCACTTGCATCTGTGGATATATTATGCTTTGCTTAGCAGGCGCTGGAATGCACGTGTTGGTGAGCAGGGAGGCCATCAGAAGGCTGAAGCTGCCACAGCCGGGGAAGCTCCTTGGCACTCATTGTCCTGAGCAAAAAACTGAAGACCAAACCTTGCATGTGTGATTCTCCTCTCAAACTTGGAATTCAGCCAGTGTCAAGTGGAATCACACCACTGAACCGCCAGTGCAAATCTGAGGAGTGAGAATGGAATCAAGGCCTGTAAATCATGTGGCATCTCCATGTACACTGCACGTAAAGTAACAAAAACTGCTGCTGTTGTGATTTACTGTGAAGTAAAATATTTTGCAGAACTGCATTTCATTGGAAGATAAACATATTCACTAACTGAGCTTTCATCTACAAGCATTTAAGGAATAACATTATTCTGTCATGAATTAAAATTAAACTTTCTTAAAAAATCTGTTTCTTTTCCTGTAGATTCTGTCTCTAACCTAGTTTGAAATTCAGAATCTGGACAAAAGGTTTTCTTCTTATTTTGTCTTCTCAAAAATACTTTTAAAACCACAAAAAATGCAAACTAAAAGGAACACTTGAGTTTCAGGCATTCTGTTTAGGATTGCTCTTTAACACAATAATGTTATTTTATATATTTCTGAAGCCTAAGATTTTACTAATGTCTTAGATGAAAAAAATTTTCTCTTTGACAACTTTTGGTAACATAATGGGAGATGAGAAAATAATTTCTTTTTTCATTCAGTGCCCAAACTAAGGCCTATAAAAATGAGAGAACTGTTTCAGGATGGGCTGAAATGAAAAAAAAAATTTTTTTTGAGTTTCATTTTTAAAATTTACTTTTGGGTTATTTGTTCCTTCTATACAGAAATGGAATTTAAAAAGCAAATGTCATCTGGAATAAAAATGCAAATGTTTAATTTTGTTGAAAAAAAGTCAGTCCTCTCCAAATGTTTTCCTCTTTTTCTCTGTCAAAACTAATTGTTTTGTTTTGGTTTAGTTTTTTTAGGTGATTGAATGATTTTTGTTTGTTTGTTTGTTTGTTTTTTAAGACTTTGGCTCTCTCATGGAAATCTGTGACAGGACTGAGACATAACCTTTGATTTCCCCCCTCTAAGTTCAACACTAAATGAGGGAACAGTTTCTCCTCAAAAACAAATTGTCTCATTTTACTTTCAAAAGGCCAACAAAGCCCTGTTGGGGATTCCATGGTCTAATGTATTAAGACAATCAATATTAATAACATCTATTCCCTCTTTTGCACCAAGGGGATGCTCTGCTGGTGGACCTGGGGATTTGAAACTGTTGGGGCTTTGTGTTTGTTTTTTGCAACTCTAGTTTTTTGAAATTCAATTAATTCTCTTCACTCCAAACAGCCTCTGATGGGGAGAATAGATGTTTCTAAACAGTAGAAATATCAATCTTGTTTGTCATAATTCTTCCTCTCCTTTTTCCAGGAATGTGGGAGGGTGTGCAAAAACAGATTTAGAAAGGGATTGCACGCAGGTTGCATGGCACCCTCTCTGCCATTGGCTGGTTTGATGAAGGATATTCAGAATTATGGGTTTCCTAAAAATAGCACCATTTTGTACATTTTGTACATCCTCCCTCCACCCAGGAAATACCTTTTTAAAAACTGTGAGTCACTCCAAAGCAGTCAGAAAAATGTTATCCCAAAGTCGAGTGCATTAGGCTGTTGTTACAGGATTTCCATAACAAGCAACTGAAATGCTTGCCAAGGTCCAAAAATGATACAGTTTTTCTAGATTTCCTAGCACAAGGAACTAGAGAAGCCAGCAGATGTACACTGATGCTCTGCAAGTTCTCCTGAGGTTTATACATTTCACCCAAACAAGGCTGGGAAAGAGGCACGGCAGCAATCCCGGCTGATGTCCAGATGGGATCTCCCCTGATGTCAGAAACAGGACAGACAGCTCCATTATCTTTATCTCTGATACACTTGCTGTTTCTCCCTTAAACCTGAGAGTTTAATTCACTGAGGGTTCCCTCATGTGCGGTACCTGACTCAGGTGCACTCCCTGAGGATTGCACCCTTTGTTGCATTTCTATGGCAACCTCTGGATTCTCCCGACACCGCTTCCCATCAGCTGCTGTAATTGTAGACCACTGATCAGGTATTCGGCCATTCTCAGCTTCCAGCTTATCTTTTTTGGACAAAGACAGACTTTATCTGCCCCCATTCTATCAGAGGGACAATTGTAAGTCTACCCACAGAGCTCCCCCTTGCCATAGTTTTGCCCCAGAGGCAGAGAATGGCTGTTCCAAGAGATGTGCACGGAGAGTTCTCCATGGGGACCGAGGGAACAGGGATGCAAATAGAGGCACAAAGGTAACGAAACCTGTGGGCTATTGTCACGCCTTGCTTTAGCAATGAAAACCAGCTAAAATCTCTGCA
Organism: Nicator chloris; assembly: GCA_013400495.1. Classification (NCBI taxonomy): domain Eukaryota; kingdom Metazoa; phylum Chordata; class Aves; order Passeriformes; family Pycnonotidae; genus Nicator; species Nicator chloris. The sequence goes on along the minus strand of WAAE01009338.1, from coordinate 142,593 downwards.
GGGGAAAGAGGCAGAAAAGAGCAAGCACAGAAGGAATTGCGTAGAAATTTAGTGCAGAATTTCATAGCCATTTTAGGCCACTCCAGATATAAAGTGAAAACCTCAACTAAACAGGCAAACAAATGAAAATAGGCATGTCTGTGTGTGAGTAGCTAACACCACACTGGGTCCTACACTAGTCCCAGACCTCCAGATCCACCCTCTGGGATCCATGGCACCTCATCAATAGGAACATTTGAGCATTTGAACATTTGAACATTTCCTATCAGAATACTGCAAATAGGAAGCAACAAAAGGGAGGAATGGAATGCTCTTATAAAGCCTTACCAGCTTCAACTGGATGTGACCCTTTCAGGTCAGGCAATGTGAGGTGTGTTCACCTTCTGTCCAGCAGGAACTCCATGGATTTTGCTGCTCCATTTAGCACAACTTCTCCCTCGGACTGGTAGTGCAGGTTAGTTTCAAACAGCTTTCAGGAGTTATTCAGGAGAAGAAATAGACCCAGATGGAAGGAACTCCCTGCTCCAGAGTCACTCCATGCTCATATACCATCAGTTAGAGGATCTGTGTGATCCCTGCAGCCATGTGAACCCTCTCACTGTGCTTGTCTCTAGTTTTAAAGGGGCCTTTCAGGAACTGAGTGAAGCTGTGGGAATGCTGGCCTTTTCTGTCATGTCTTCTTCAAGCAGACCTGCCCACCTTTTTAATAATCAGCCCTAGATACCTTTTTTTTTTGTGATGGCTGTCACTGGCTTTTCAGTTCTCGTCTCAGGATATAGAAAACTTTGCTACCTAGACCTCTCCTGAAACTCCAACATTCAAGACAGTCAAACCCTTCCTTTTTCCAAGAAAAGGGTGACCTCTGTGGAAGTCTGCCTGTTAAATAATTGGTTGGAAATACCCAGTCCACCATGCCCAGTATTCACCACTGTTGGCAATAAACTCCTCTGACTACAGCAATACAACATCTGTTGCTGCTCTGCAGTCTCACCCTTTAATTAACCACAGATGGTCTCTCTGTTCCCCGTCTGGTCTAATTATTTTGCTTTTGAAAAGAAAATATAAACCAGTTTTGTGTGTGAGCTGTTCTTTGTAGGTAAATTCCTGCACACCTTGTACTGGGTAAGATGTCTTGTGTGTCCAGGAATACAAAATTTCAGATACAACAGTGGAATTGCACTTAAAGGTAGAGAGAAGAGGAGGATTTATACCTGAACTCCCAATTCTGACCTTACAAGGGCCATCAGTCCATGGTTCATCTGAAAACCCACAGACAATGGAGGCTGAAGAATATTTTTAGCAAAAAAATGAGTACAGTGTGTATGAACCACATGCATCTTTTTCAAGGAAAGGTCTGCACGAGTTTTTTCCTAAATATGTTTTAATTTGTCCTAAATCCCTCAGTACAACCAAAACTCTGAATATTCCCTGCAGTTCCCATCCTTTACACATCATCTGCAAATGTATTCAATTATTAATTGATTATTCAATTATTAATGGCTGCATTAATTAACAGGGTGCCTTGCTGCCTCTTTCCCACCCCCAGTGGAATTCTTAAAATCAACCAGATTCCTTAATAACTCCTGAGACAGACTGATAATACTCTTTATTTGTGCATAATGATCTAATGAAATATTTTTATTTATGTGTATTTTCAGTTGCTTCTTGACACAATCCTGAGGCTTTACTTTTCTTGATTCTTAGTTGTTTGACTAAAAACAACTCCTCTACTCACTCTACTTAGGACTGTTTCCAAGCCACTCCTGGTTCCACAGACACAGCTTTAATGAGCAAAGTGATTACTATCAAAGGATTATATATGTCTCTAATGCAGCCACCAGAGGCAAGGCAGATTCAAACCTCACTGGAATCAGTGGAAGTCTTCCTTTCAGCTTCAGTATCCCTTTGAGCAGAGGTTATTTTTCTTCTCTGTGCACTTCTGTGTGCAGCTTTTAAGCAGTTATGTAGAGAAATTGTGATAGCAGTGGAAAAATGTGCCTCCCCAGCAAACTTCCACTGCTGTGGCCTTCAGTGAGCCCCACTGTGGAAAATGTGAACTGCCAGCAGTTTGGGATTTCACCCTGCATTTTCCAGAGACGGGATCACCCTCCAAAACTGACTGGCTGATTTTGTCTGCATTCATCCTGGTGCTAGGGCTGGCTTTAGTGAGCTTGATTTTCAGAACCATGCTTCCATGTGGGAAGGACTTAAGGCAGACACAACTGTGAGTCACTTTTGAAAGCTTTCATCCTTGAATTTTAATATATAAGGAATATTGATCCACCATCTGGTTAAATCTGTGCAGTTTATGTCACAGATACCAATCCTTGTAGCAGGCTCCCTGTTATCTAACGGGGTAGTGTTTGATTTCAGTAAGTTCAGGGATGCTGTTAACAGGGAAGCAATGTGATCCATCAGCTCAGAAAGGCTACTGCAGCCCTCCAATTGAGCCATGCATTTTTGGGAAAGACAATGAAAGTTGTGCCTTTAGAACCAGAAGAAAGCCAGGTCCGAAGGTGGAAATGGGCAAGGAGCTCCATGAAGCTGTAAGGATAATGAGGGGCTCTGCACAATTTTTGCTGGTATGTCAGAGCCTCCCAGTGTCATATGCCAGTCCACAGCTCATTCTTTGCTGGAGGACACTGTTCTCTGCATAAAGGGAAATTACAGGAAGAAATCACAGGAAGAAATCACAGCCCTACTGTAATCTGCCCCACAAGGTCCATTCCTGGAGTGACTCCTGACTTCTCTGATGCACTTTAAGTACAAAAGGCAGCAGAAATCCAAGCAAAAAGCTTGCACAAATACAAGAGATCTTCTAACATTTTCTACCCAGAACTTAAACAGAGATCTCATTCCTGATGAACTAATTCTTAAGAGGGTTGTTTTCCCAGAGCTTTTCCAGTAGCCACTTTAAATAAGGGACAAACAAACATGGCAATAATCTTATTTTCAATCTTACAGGTGTGGTTTAAGCTTTCCTCTGGCATTTAGTTTTTTAGTTTCTCTTCCATTTGTTACAAAACTTTTTTTCAAATGATCATTTTTTTTTAACAAGACAACTATATATGACTTGTACAACACAAATCTCATCTAAATTCAACAAAACATCCTCTGTTGATGCTAGGAGAGGGTTTTGACTTGTTTCTGTTGTTGTTTTGCTACATCTAATCTTTTGAGATACAGCAACATATTTTCATAAGAGTTTGGAAACACAGTAGGTCAGTAAGGACACAGCCCTGTGAGGATATTTAGATCTAGAATAGTACTCTTACTGCCAGGACCGATTAAGAGCCTGAAAAAGGGGGAAGATTTAGTTTGCAAAATGTGGACTTAGCTCTAAAGCTAAAATAAATCAACAGTAAAGGCTGGATTAAGGAGTTTCCTTTTTTTGTCTTTTTTTTTTTTCTGACAAGAATAAATAAATATACTCCTGACATGCTTTGTTCATTCCAATGACATGTAGAACTGGTTCCAGTAGATGGAGCAAGAAAGCAGAAGGAAAGCAATGCCACATACCCAGGGTGCTCAATCAGAGGAGGTGGGTATGGAGCCACAGAGTCATTTAGGATGGAAAAGACTTTTACAGTCATCACATCCAAAGTGTTCGTGGGGCAGGACGTGAATTACACACATACCTGCAGAACAAGCTTCAAAGCATCGGAGGAGAAAGCACTCTGAAAGCTGCTCCATGGCTTCAAGTTCAGTCAGGAACACTCTTCACGTAACTGACACTGACAGGAGTTTTTCCTTGGAATTGGCTTAGTAGCTGAAGAAAAATAACTTGGGATTTTCTCCAAAGCCAAGAAAATAGATTAATTATAACTGGCTTGTTATTTTCTTGGCTTTAGTGGAGATTAGGGCAGCTTAATCCTTCAGCAAAAGCTAATGCTCTGAAGAAGTATTAAAAGACACAAGCTTTACATCTCCCATACGATCCCCAGCCTCTTATTTCTCTCTGCCTGTGTCCTCTGACTCTGCATGTGCTGCATGTTGTATTGTTTATTATCAGTTCGTGTGTCATGGCAGGGATCACGTGCCCTGCACAGGCACAAGCCAGCTGAGCCCCAGCTCCTGGGGGACACCCCAGCACCTCGGGAGCCAAAATAAGGCCAAGCTCTTCATTTGGGATGAAATTACTTTTTTAATTATTACTATTTTTTTTATTTTCCCTTCCACCCAAGTTAACACCTAAAAATATTAACATCTTCTAAAAATAACAAAAAAAACCCCACCACCTAAACAAGCCCTCCTTGTTTTGGTGGAAATGAATGAGAAGAGGTCATGCTGAAATCAGTGATTTTTTTTTCCACCGGACCTATTTATCACAGAAGCCTCCGGCAGACGAGCAGCAACATCCGCAAGGTCTGCGTCCCGTCATCGTCCCAGGAAATCTGTGACACCCAGCTGAAGGGAAAAGGGAACATCTGGGAGCACGGCTCCTTCCTCTGCTCACACTTCCAGGCTCAGGGGAAGTCAGATATTTTTCTTCTTGCTTCTTCCCTAACGCCCAAAGCTGAGACTCAGCCCTGTGGGACCATCTCCAGGCCCTCTGGGGTCACCCCCACTGGCAGGTACTTTGCAGGCAATTTCCACAGCAGCTTTTTGACAGCAATGGTCTGCTTGGCTTCGCTTCCCAGCTTCATCTCTCTGTGATTTCCTGAGTTTCTTTGCCAACATTGGGCTGACCAAGCTATTCTGAAAATATGTGGTCAATGTCCTTTAATAATCACACAGAAAAAAACCCCAAACCCCAAGAAAATGATTGCAAAGATGCTAAACTCCTTTGGAACTGTCTACTTTTTAACAGGCATTTTTGATAGAGTGTGTGTGTCTGTGTTTACCCTGTGTAGGACCTGGCTGGGATGAGATGCTGGTGCTGGCACTTGCCTGAGAGGCTGCCTTGAAGCTGTGGCTGGGCAGACTCTGATCAGTGATTCAGGCAGGGCACACACATCGTGGAAATCATGGAATCATGGAATGGGTCAGGTAGAAAGGGACCTTAAAGATCATCTCATCCCAACCCCCTGACGGCGCAAAACTGAGGCCTTCCAGTGCCTGAAGAGAGCCAGGAAAGATGGAGAGAGGCTCTTGACAAGGGCCTGGAGTAACAGGACAAGGGGCAATGGCTTCACACTGACAGAGAGGAGGTTTAGATTAGAAGTAAAGAAGGAATTGTTCCCTGTGAGGGTGGGGAGGCCCTGGCACAGGTTTCCCAGAGCAGCTGTGGCTACCCCATCCCTGGCAGTGTTCCAGGCCAGGTTGGATGGGCTGGGGCTCTGAGCAACCTGGGATAGTGGAAGGTATAGGTGGCTCCTGTCCTGAGGTTCCCATCCCAGGGCCAGCAGCAAACCCATGTAAGTGCTGTGGCCATTCTTTTATTCTCCTCCTTTCTGGGACATGTTTCTTGGGCTGCCTCAGCTTTTTAGGGTGTCCAGCTGTGGTTTGTAATGTCATGTCAGCCTTGCAGCAGCTTTGGTATGAGAGCATCTGTGCCTGTAGTGCATTATAGACTGCAGTGGTTCTTCCTGCTGCATGTAACCCCAGCAGGTTTGTACGGTTCCCTAGTTTCTCTTTCTTTTGATTAAAAAAACCCAAAACCTAAAAAAACCCATCAATTTTTTCTACCCATTAATTCTCCCTTATTGGGTTCCAAAGGAATGACTCACTCATGTCCAACAAAACAAGCCTTTTCTCAGATGCTCCCTGGAGGTCTGCTGTGGTCCTGCAGCAGCTCAGCCACGAGCAGAGGGGCAGCTGAGGTGTGTGTCTGGAGCAGGGGGTCCAGGGCAGCCAGTGGGAAGGGCCAGGGATGTTCCCACCTGACAGCCCACGCTCCAGGTGTGTGTTCAGGTACACAGCACTCACACACCGCAGGGGACAGAGGAGCACGGTGAGCAGCTGACAAGAAGAGGTAAACCCAGCTCTCCTCTCCACTCTCCCTCCAGTAAGAGAAGTGATGGGACTGGTGAAAGCTGGACCCAGGCAAGGAAGGGAGCCGGGGAGCAGGAGGCTGTGCTCACACAGCATTTCACAGCTGTCCCCTGCCACTGCTCAGACAAAGAACTGCACGGACAAACAACCCCACGGAGCCCTTCCCGAGCTGTACAGGACCAGGACCTCTGCCTGGGAGTGGAGAAGTACAACAGTGAGGGAAAGAAGTGCAAGAGATGTCTGGCACTGGTAATTAGTCTGTATTCTAGAGAATCTGTGTCTGGACATAAACATTTTCCATTCCAAGCTGTCAGAGTTGCCCACGTCAGCCACTCAGGCATCACTGCCCTGCACAGCACATCCTCGCAGAGATGGTGCACCTCAAAGGAGCACAAGGGCAAAGAATTCTGCTCTGAATGTCTGTAAATAATTTTTAATTAACACCAACTTAGGGGGAAAAAAAAAAGTGTTTTGCTTGCAGATGCTTTGTGATGGGAAAGGATGGGATCTGTTAAATAAATAATTCCTTTTGAATTAGTCACCAGGTCTAATTAAGAGATACCAAAGGGACAAGGAATCCGAAGAGCAAGTTTAAAGGAATATCTAGCTAAAACATAAGATAAAAGTAGTATTTGAAAATATCAAAATAAACAGTGTGTGTGAATGTTTTTCTTGGGATGAGCCAAGGGAAATATTTTCCTGGGATTTGGCCCATACAATATGCAACAGATGAAACCAATCTGGTTGTTCTTCTGAATGAATTACACAATTGGTGGATAAAGGGAGATCTAGTGGATGCTCAAGCAAAGCCTATGTGTCATTTGAGCAGCATTACACTCTAAATCCTGATGTTTGGGTCCTCCCTTATCCTACAATTGACTTTCTTTGTTGGTGGTGTGACTCCTTTGACACTAAGGGGCTGATTTCACCTGTTTGAAAGAGGCAACATCTCTTTGATTCATGGCAAAAATTTTAGATGTTTCAGCTCTGCTGGCAAGAAGTCAGCACTTGCTGGGGGATTTTTCTGTTCCTTTTAAACAGAGATACAATTAACATCTCTAACCTGATCCCGGGAAAATCTATTAGTCACAGTCAAACCATCCAGGCAGCCCAGGGGATCCTCTGCCCTTGCAGTGCTGCTGCCAAGGGTTTCCCAAAGGCTGCTGGGTTTTCATTCCAGCAGCTACACAGGGGTTCTCAGCACAGCCCTGGGTATGGAGATCAGACATCCCCTCTGAGTGCCCACCTGCTCTGCCCTCTCAGACACAAATCACCAAAGCAGAGGTGAGAGCAGACCCTTCAAGATCCAATAAGAAATTCCAGATCCCATGCTGTCACTGCTGAGGCACATTCCCCATCTGCTCCTGCTCCCTTCCTGTGTAAAACCCCGGGAAACTCCAGGGAGCTCTGACAGACAGACAGCTCCAGCTCTGGAAACGAGACAAAACAGCACACAAAATTGTGATTTAAATGCTTGTTGTGGCACACGGTGGGCATTAAATGCAGAAGAGGCTCCGATACACCATTGAGCACAAGTTGCTATTAAAACACAAAATTTGCCTCTATCCACGGTACAATTTGATAGTGACAATAAACCTGAATTTCCCAACTCTGTTCAGGAAGGATTTTTTTTTGGTTTGTGCTTGTGTGTATCCCTGGTTTGTGCGATTCCCAGACTCAAAGCTACGTGAAACTGGGAGGAGCTTTGGGAGCCTGTATCAGCAACACGTGAACAAAAGTTCTCATAAACTCACTGTAGCCTCCCCAAACCCATGCATTAAAACAAACAAACAAACAAACACAAAACACAACACAACAAAACAAACAAACAACCAAACAAAAAACCCAAAAAAACCCCTGGAGATGAAGCCCAAATAATAAAACAGCAATAAAATACTGCTAACTTGAGAGCTTTGTTCCTGCCTCTGCGAGGGAAGACAAGGCTCGAAGGACAATTTGTGTCCAGTCTTTCCCAGCTGAGGCAGAAACAGAGCAATCCTGCATTACTGCGATGAAGGAAACTCAAAAAGGCACACAGGGAATTTTTTTCCTTCCCCTTTGCATATCTGACTTGTGTTCTTCCCGGAATCCCGATGTCAGTGCATCCGAGGGAAGGATTTGGAGAGTGTTACCTGCTCAGCAGAACAGGGTCATTGCAGGTGGGCTGGCAGGGCTGTTGTAAGTGGCCCTCGGGGACAGCACAATTTGCTGAATTCTTCTGTCTCCAAAATTAAATACAGGTTATCAGAGAGAAATACTAAAGGTTGATTGTTTCCTTCTCTGCCTTAATAATTTCTCTGTCATGTGTTGTGTATTCCCCACAAAAAAATGATCCAGAAATGGTGCTGAGCATTGCAGTGAGGGAAAGAGGTGTTATCAAGCCAGTCCTTGTGCTGGCTTGGGATTTCCTTTCAATATTAACACAGCTTGCTACAGAAATTGGGACAAACTCTCCCTTTGTCATGGGTGGTATTACTCAAATGAGTAAAAAATGAATCTACATGCAACTCAGCTTTCAGGAGCAAGCCTTTTAATCATGACTAAATGCATGGCAGATATGTGATATAACATGGTAAGTAGTCAGAGAAAAATGCAGTACCTCTAAAGGGATGGAGTAGGTTATTGATTTGTTTGTTTATTTAATTTGGTTTTTTACATACCACAGTTACCAGATGCATTCAAAGCTTTTTATGTTCTTTTTACATTTCCCATCCCTGTCCTCTTTAGAATGGTTCTCCCAGGATTTTAAGTAAATAAATAAGAGAAACAGGTTAAGCTTTTGCACTGGTGGTATAAACCCTTCTTCACCTGCCAGTTGCTCTGGGGATGTTATTTATGGCCATAATTGATACTATTGAAATTAAATACCAGGAGACCTTGTGTCTGGTTGCTGGAGTATGACAGGTAGCTCACTTTCCTCCTTTTCATTTAAAAAAAAAGGCTCTCCTTGGACCACATGTCTGTGCCACAGAAATATGGCAGAGCTGAATTCCCAGACATAAGTGCACTGCCTCCATCCTGACATTCAGCACTGGATATCCAAGCTTTCATCTCTTCGTCTTTAAAACACTGCCATCTGTTGTTTCCAGACGGTTCAGTCTTCTGTTTATCCAAAACTTTGTTCCAGGCCATATGGAAAAAATATCTATTTTCAATTAACCATCATATTTTCTTAAAATATACTACAGCAATGCGAAAAAAATAGGCCTTGCTGACGCAGAGCTGCTCGTGAAGGGGATGACATTTTATTACGCACTGGAGCTGCAAGATTCTGACCATGTGGCCATTCAGAACATTCAGATACCACAGAAGCTGCCAATTTTGCAATAACACAAACATGCTGGAAGCATTTGAAAGCTGTTATCATATATAAATATATATATATATATTTCATTGATATTAGCACATTAATCAGGTCATCTCCACAGAACACTTTTCTCAACAGGCCATTTTCAGCATTTTCCTTCTGCAGTCAGAAACTCCTCGTAGAATCACAAAATGGTTTGGGTTGGAAGTGACATTGAAGATCATCTCATTTGAAACCCCTGCAGTGGGAAGGGACACCTTTCACATTTCAGGTTGCTCAGAGCTCCATCCTGGCTCTTCCAGGTTAATTTCCTCCCAAAATTCCCCTATACTTGTGCTGTGAGACCCCATCCTCACCATGACCAGAGGGCAGTGAAAAAAAGAGACAATGAGGACATTGCCTTCAACTCAGAGCAGAAATGAAGGAGGTAAAAAAAAGTCAGTAGAGGTACTCACCCAGGAATTAATCTTGATGAGGTCAGTTCCATCTTTTCTTTCCTGACCCCGAGTTTCTGATAAAATACTTTTCAATGTTAAAAAGTGAAGGGGATACCAGGCTTGGGCAGAAATAGATTTCTTCAGGACTAAAAGAGAAATAAATATAAAAGGATGCTATTTTTAGGAACAGACTATGCTTGTCATTCCTCAGTTCAAAGGAGTATTTAAAAAGAGAAGTTGAGTTTCCATTCAAAGCCATCCTCTTTGAAGCAGGATAAAGGCCTGGCCTTCCATCCTTTAAACAACTGCAAGATTTTCTCCTCCTGAGTTCCACTCTTGTCCTCCCAGCCACCCACAAGCAGCAGCCTCCCCCAGATACAGGCAGATCATGGCTCTGTAAAGTGACCCAAGTTGAAACTAAGGAGGGAAACAGGTGCCAGGTGGCCAGCACAGACTGGTACAGAACTGCCTGGGTCTCTCCAGCTGTTCCTCACCTCTAATTTACCAGCTCTCAGTGTAGCCAAGGAGAGGAAGGAAACAAAAAGGCAGCGGTGCAGATGTGGGAAATTCTGCAGGCAAGATCAAAATCTAACTGTGTGCTAAGAGTACAGACAATATTAATGTGTGTTACATTTAATTAATCAGAGAATTAGCAAGCCCAAGCTGAACACTGGTTCCTTTCTGGTGGATGATTCCAGGCTGCTTCTCAGCTTGAAGCAGTGCCAGATATATTTTTTTGCCCATTACTTGTAGAAGTACTTAATCCAATTTTCATCCACTTGAGAATGCTTAACTGCATATCCACCAGAGTTCTGGAAAGGAAAATTGTGTGAGTGCTGTGCAAAATGTGCTATCTTAGATGTAAGGTGTGGACAACTTAGTATCTTTTGCTGCTATTTTATATTATTTTATCTTTTTTGAATGATCAAAAGAATACCTGGCTGTGTGGACAGTTCAGATGATCTTAGGTTTTGGATTTTCCAGAAGCTTAAAACTTAACACCCTTCTATAAAGCTCATCTCTGTGGGACATTGTGTTTTTTTTTATCAGCTCATTTTACCTCTCAGGAGCTCATCCAGCCTCTTCCAAAGCTACTTGCTTTAAAAGTCTTCAGTGTTTACATCTCAGTGCCAGTGAAGTGGAGATCCCCAAGTGATACTCCCAGTTTTGGATCAATTTTTCACTTTTTCTCTGGCAACAGTAATCTTTAGCTAGGGGTGTGTTGTGCTCCTAAGCAAACAAAGTCCTTGCATGAGTTTACAGCCAAGAAGCTTTTGGGATTACTGAAAAAGAAAATAGGGTTTTTTTTTTTCTCTTATAGGAAATTGTAGGTACAAGAATATGGTGGAATCCTGGGTGCAAGAATCCCAGTCAGCTCCAAATGGAAGCACACAGATATTGGGAAAAACCAATTATTTCAGCTCAGTGTTTATTTGGGAACAGCAGAGGGAAAGAGGCTGAGGCAGAGGCCCAAACTGTTAGGAAAGCAGTCCTCTAGTGTCAGTCACATTTTGCACTGGAGCACAAGCCGTGTGCTCCTTTGTGCAGTAAGAATCTATTTCCCCTAGATCCCGTGACTAGAAAGAAGCATGATAGAATCAGCCTGTGATCTGACTTCCCTGTTTTCCCTCTGCTAATGTGAAAAATGGCATATCCTGCTTGGGCTGCTCCGTGATTTTAGGATGGTCTCTTCCTCTGGAGGGGAGAATTGTTCTCCAAAATGATTGTACAGCCCCAGAGTGACCACTGCCCATTGAGGGGTCTATGGATGGAAACACTTTCCTCATGGCTCTGAGATGACAGAGAACATCCTGCTCCCTGAAGACTCTCCTGCTGCTCTTGAGCATCAGCACTGATGTCACTGATGTCCCAGGTGCCTCTAGATGGGTAGTGGGGGTTTTCAGTGGTTTCACAGGTAGGAAAGCTGAAAATGTGGGAGCCATCCACTGTCAGGATGCATGTTCACATTCAGGAAAGCCTTGTAAGAGAGGTTCTAACTGTGTCTGCAGCTGGGCAGGCCTGATATCTGGCAGAACTTCTGATTCTGAAAATGTGTTGCCTGTAGGCCAGGAAACACAGCGAAGTCTGTGTCACCTTCAGCGCTCTGGAGATTTAAGGTATTAAATATTTGCCAGTCTCTAGGTACAGACAGTTCATGAACACATGCAGGACTGCTGAAAGAGCTGCACTGCCCCTGGGTCCTGTTCCTATTCCAATGCATGAATTATTAATTCCCCCTTTGTCCTCCTATATTCTTTCATGTCCTTTCATAACACAGCTTTGGTGACTACTACCAATCTTTTTACCTTGGCCCATCCCTGTTGGTGGTTGAGTCACTAAATTTCCATTGTCTGTGTGACATAAATAAAGAAAGAATCTCTTCTAAAAGGGTCTTTCTCCAGGGCTCCTGTTGTGCTCTGTGGTTTATATCCGAGACATTGGCACGGCAAACGCCGACTCACACCTTGCTGTTGTGAGAAGTGAGGAGAATTACCCAAGGATCATTTCACTCATCCCCCCATGAACAAGTCCAGCTGCCCAGAGATGTTCTGGGCTGTTGGAAAGATCCCCATGGGTCTGTCTGATTTGTCACAAGTCCTGTGGGAGACCTGTGCCTTTCTGTGGGGACAGCTGGGAGTGAGCTCAGCTCTTCACGGCAAGCACAAATGGACAGAGATAAGTACATAACCAGAACCGAGTTGCTGGTCTCTTCTTTTTGCCCAACAGTGCTTAAATGGCATTTTTCAGTTTGAGTCAGCTGAGAGCTTCTTGGCAATGCTGCCCCAAGCTGAATTTTACTGCCTCGCAGGCTAGAAATTACCAAATGGCTGCTTCTGCCACAGGAAGAGAGAGAAAGGAAGATGAGAGAGCTGGGAGAAAGCAAAAACGAGAAAAGTCCTGGAAGATTGGGATTTGAGACCTAACACAACAGGGGATGTGAAATACATGGGAATGGTGAGATGATTCTCTGGCAGTAAATCCAGCTTTGCAGCAGAGATGAAAAGAGGAATTTTAATGATTGTCCAAAAACCTCCTAGGAAACAACCTAGGCAGCTAAGTATTTTTATACACTTATCAATCATTATCTCTAGGGGCTACTGTGATATGAAGTGACTGGACAAATATGACATCTACTTGCTCCACAGATGTCTTAACCCAAGAGGTAAAAATTGGGCTTTGGCAGACCCAAAGTAACAGACTCTCAGTGTCTTCATGGCTGTGGAAGCCCATATGGGCAAAGGAAAGAAAAAGAAGTAGAGATTTGGGGAAATTTGAGAACCTGGCAATGAGAACTGGCACTTCTGAAGGTGGGACTGGTCCTGATCTTGTGCCCGTCTTGAGAGAATTATCAAAGCTGAGGTGTTTAAATGTCAATCCCACTCTGCTATTGGCAACATAAAAATAATTCCTGCATGTGTTTTAGTCCTTCACTGCTGTTAATTGTGTGTTGAAACACCTACTGGTGAGTAAAATCCATTTGCATAAGGTACTTCATGTCCTGTACTAATTTAAGATTCCCTTTTTCCTATTTGAGTGTGTATGACAAGTAGAATTCATTGTTCAAGGGTGTTGCTGAGGGAAATGGAATGTTAGGGGAAGACAGAAAAGCACCACATTGAACTGAATGAGGTTTTTTCTGACTGGTGCATCCTTGGTAGAATTTTTAGCTTAGTTACAGGACAAACCATAACCATTCTTCATGGCAGTTTGAATGATGATGCACCAGACATTGCAAAAGGCCAGTGTGAGGAGAAAAGCTTGCAAACATGCAAGTCTCCTCTTTCCTTTCAGGGTAAAACTCATCCAAATATCTCAGATGCCAAAATTTGAATAGGTTTATGTTTCATAATCTAAAATGTAACAAGGGAAAAACAAGGATAGGTTTATGCTAATACCCATGTCCTGTCTCAGCTGCCACCTCAACCTGCTGATTTTATATGTTACCTAAACATGAATTTTTGCTGAGAGTGATAAGCTGTATGGAAATAAAATCCACAAGAAGGGCTGGAAGTTAGGTAGAACCCATTTTTTTTTTAAATGTAAATGCAATGGCTATCTGTTTGTGAGACAGAGGGCTTGGCTGGGGCTCTGAGACAGGCAGTGATCTCAGAATACAGGAGCACTGTTCAGCAGAATGAACCATTCCTCTGAAGCATTTTTCTGTGTCCTGTGACAAAAGGGTCACAATAACACTTCACAATGCTACCCCCAAAGAGGCAGAACCTTGTCTGCAGCAGGATCAGCCCCGTGCTAGCAGGAGACACGGGCAGCCTTGTTCATCACCACTCTGCTGAGTAACCTTGTGGCCTCATCCTCATCACCCCGTGTCATTCCCTTACCCTGCCTCGTGCTTTATCCCCTGGCCCTTTGTTCTGGCTGCAATTAGTGTGTCAGCCTCTCGGGGCACTGACCACATCCCCTTATCTCTGTGGAGGCTTTTGTGACCTTAGCAGAGACAAATGGGAGACAATGACCACTCTCATATCGTTGCTTTGAATGATTTTACTGATGGCTCCCTTCTCATCTAGAGCACATTTCATCATGTAATACATAGACTTCCATCTGGCTTGCATATCCTGAAAAAGCTGCTGAAATTGAATGGTTTTATACTCAGTTGCATTCCATGCAAAGGTTTTGCAAACAGGTAGACTGATTAAACTGGATCTCTCCCCTCTCCCTACTTCCATTATGGTGAGATCCAGTGGAATTTGCCTTGGATGAAACCAATAAACTTCGACACTGACTTCTTTATACTAGAGAAAAGTTGAGCCCAGCAGAGCAGCGTGGGACATGAAGCTTTTATTCCTGGTCTGATCTCCTCTGTGACCTTGAGGAAGTTGCCTCACTGCAGCAGCTCCCATCCTATCTGGGATCCTATCCTATCCTATCTTTTGTATGCTGGCTGTTGGGGCTGGAAGTGCTTTTTGGGGGAAGGATTGTTTCTGCATGCTTGTGAAGTGCTGGCCATAATCCTGAAGGGCATCTTAAAGCTTTTTTGTGACATCCCTAAAATAAGATTTCTTGACAGGAGAAACCTCTTCTACTGAAAAGAGAAGTAGTTCTGTTATAGATGTGGAAGTGAAGGGACAAGCAGAAAAACAGCAAAGCTGTGAGGCAGAGCCTACTGGTTGCCATAAGTGGTCATTTGGCAAAAGTTATACAAGTTTCACAGTCTCTGCACAAGCAATTCAGCTTGTAATTAGACTCTGCATCAAAAAAATAAAATCTCTAAACAACAAACACACACACAAAACCTCAAACCAAAATGGGCTCTTTTTTTGGCAAACAGCTTTTTTTTCTTTCTGTACTGTACTGGTGAAATGAATGAATTGGTCAGTCCCACTAAGATATCTAACTAAATATTGGCAAATTTTATTTTTTCAGATATTTCTGTCACACATAGCAGCTATAGTTGGGGTGGAGGAGGCTAAAGTTCTCAGAAGACGGTATTATTTTATCAGGTTTCTCAAGGTGCTTTTAATGCTTGGATCTTGCAGTTGATTGCAAAGGCCAAAATTAACAGAGATCTGCACTCCTAATAGGATCTGCACCAGTTGTGAGCCTGAGGCCTCAGGGCAGAGCCATCAGCCAAGCCTGCTTAAACAGAGGTGGAGATCCCACTGCCTAACAGCCATGCAGCCAGAAAACATCTGTATTTTCAACTGAGCATCTAAAGCTGGTAGCCTGCCTTTTCAGAAACAGCCCCTAATCCTATTTATGACCCCGTGACTGACAGGCATCTGCATTCCAGACGAAATACAGAAGAGTTCTCAATTACAGGAAACATGTAGAAAGTTGCAGCAGGTTATTTGCTCATTAGACATCCCCCTCAGTGACTGTGGGAGTGCAAGGCATGTTAGTAAACCCTCCTGCTGCCCATCATTTGTCTGTCATAATGTGATCAGCCATTCATTCCTAATGAAAAGCTAATGCCTCGAGAGAATCCAAAGGTTGGAGTTCAGAGTGGCTTCTTAGGAAGATAAAAGAGGCAGAGCTAATTCTGAACGGATGTCATTTGTGTTTCCATGTGTCTGTGCCTGCTTTCATCTTTTTTTTTAAACCTGTCCAGAGCTGCAGCCCTTCTCGGTGTTAAAGGATTTTTAGTGTCACTGATAAAGGGAAGCAGGAGTTTCTTGTCTCTCTTGATGTCTTCTTTTGGGGAGGGGGAGAACTGTCTTCCAAAGGATCAGCTGGTGCTTGTGCCTGGCTCTGTCCACAGCAGCCAGTAGCCATGGCCAGATCTACAACAGCTCTTCTCAATGGTACATCATCCTCTTCCCACCTCATGGGTGGGGAACGGAGACAGGAGGTGAAACATGACTCGGAAAATTTCATCCATCTTGTCACTGCTCTATCAGAAATTCACTCCCCTGTTTCCCACTTTGGTGTTCCCATTACTGCTGCTTTTCAGCTGTTGAAGGCATGAGCTAGAAGTAGGAATTTGGGGCGTTTCCACTACATTTCTTGGGGGAAAATAATAAAGTTTACTTCTCTGGGCTGGGGAGAATGAGGCAGCCATGTCACCCTTGCCTCAATGCAGTGCCTTGGCCAGAATTTCAAGAGGATTCATTATTATCTCTTCCAGGTGGTCAGAGATTCATATTCAGCCTTTACAAGAAATTGCAGTTTGATTGCCTTTACTTTTTCTATGCCACACCAGCTCATGCCAGGCACAATTCTGTGATTCTGATTATTGTCCCAGGATCCCACTGAGGTGACCATTATTATATTTAAAGTGTGCTGTTCTGGAGGTTTGATGCAGATGGATCTGTGTCCATCCTCAGGCAAGAGTCTGCTCTAATTGCTTGATGCTGCAGCAAAAATACAGAACATTTCTGAACCCTAGACAAGTCCAGGAGGTTGGATAGTTCACATCTGGGAGCAGTGGATAGCTCCCAAGAACAACCTGCAAGATGCAGAGAATTCAGGATAAATTGGAGATCACCCAAACCGATGGTGGGATTCTCCACGTTTGCACATGGTTGACAGCTCAGTGATGTTTTCAGTCCAAGTTATTTGCCCACCCCAAAGCCTCATATCCAGAGGATCTGAGCTAATTCCAGGAAAATGTGTGCCCATTTCAGACATGAAAGACTGAAGGGAGGCACGGCAGAGAGGAGCTGTGTGAGTGCATGTGCAAATAATAAATGTCCCTTTCTCTGTGCCCCTCCCAGCACCCACTGCTCTGGAAGACTCTGGGCACCTTGACAAAATTTAACTCAAACAATCTTTTCTAACTGGTCAGCATGTCCTTAAGTAAACCTTAAAACCACCATAGAGTTAGGCAAGAGGAAATAGCAAATCCTGACATCTCTTACACACGCAATGCCCAGAGCAACACACGGAGGAGAAATAAGAAGAAACAAAAACATCTTGATTTTCTCCTTGAAAGTGTTTGCCACAGCTGGGCTTTGGCATGTGATAGAGGAGATTATCAGCATCACAGGTCACTGTAGATGAAGTTATTCTTTATTGGCTAACTGAATGTCTTTAACCTTAGCAAACAATACAGTAATAATACAATTAAATTTCAATAGAAGTCTCCAAATGATGCAATTCCATAATCCCTGAAATTTCAGCAGATTCAGCTGCAGATCACCAAAGAGACTAAGCATCAGAAAGTCTCAAAAAACTTGGCTTGAAAAGCAGGACAAGTAAAAGAGGAGAGGAAAAATTCAAATTAATTTTGCTTTTGGGGAGCTGCCATGGTGTGTTTTGCACCTAGGGCATTTGACTTAAAAAAAAAAATTGTAAGATTCTCTGCTTCAGGAGATATTCCCCCATTCCTCAGGTGTCCTGTGCAGGGCCAGGACTTGAAATTCAAGGATCCTTGTTGGCCCCTTCCAACACAGTGCATTTTATGATGCTGTGAAAAATGTTGTCACTCTCTGCGGCTCACAACATTGTTCTGCTAATTACTGCTTAATAAATAACTGTTCTTCTGAATATTTATACAGAATTAAGAAGAGGAACACTATTTTCCCTTCATTTCCTCCTCTCCTTATTGCTCTGACCCTATTGCATGTGGATCTTTCAGTGGGATGTTTTTGGGGTGGGAAGAGGAGTAAGGAAGAGGAGAGGAGTAAGGAATCCTTGTTTTCACATTCTGGTTGAAACCTGTATGTACTTCACGAGTTACTGGATGGAAGAAAAAACCCCCCACAAATAGTTTATTAGAATACATTTGATTTTTGCCTCAGTGATGCCTTATACAAAAAGTTTCCTAATTCAACAAAATGGTGTGGAAATGTTTAATTACTTTGCTGCCACCTTGAGTCTTTTCCATTTAATAAATCAAAGTTTTATGTTTGTGGAGTGCCTCATACCCTGGATTTTAGTTTGGACTCTGAGGTTTAAGGTGCTACTACTGAACAGGAGAGAAGCATTTTGTCCTCCAAGAGTTTACAGCCTGTCTGGCTGTCCCTGTGATGCCTTTCCTGAGAAAGGAAAAAGGAAAAGGAACTGAGAATCAACAACCCATGAGGCTGTACCCAGCTCATTTGAGATGTGGAATTGCAAAGGTTGTTTCTCAGTGTGCCTGGGGCTATTTGGTGACAAATATAGGTGATGTAACCTTGGTAAATCAGATATGTCCAGAAGTGCTCTAGGGACACACACATTAAAATGGCTCATGGACTACAACTGCTTCTCCAAGGTCAGTTAAAACAGCTCAATGTGGCATGAAACCTAAGTAAAATTAAATTACTTCTTGTCTCTTGACCTGAACATATCAGAGCTTCAGATAGCTATATATAGGCGATGGAAAAAATGCATTGCCTATAACGAACATTGTTTACAAAATTCTCTAAATAGGGCTATTTTCCATTGCCAAATATAGACTCTTAAATGAAGCAGGAAAGCCAAAAGCCCTGCAGAACTGCCTTTATCATCTCTGAAGGCAGGAATTGTCATGGCAATCCTTTGTGCTCTTCCTTGGCTTGCAGCTTCACCTCTACCTTACCAAAGCCAGAGAGTTTTTCCATTGACTTCCAAGCTGCCTGGAACTGTCCTGGATTTGCACACTAATTTTTTGCTTTTCAGCCCAAAATATTTGTTTTGACTCCCAAAAGGCAGAAAGCAAAGGCTATTAAACAGAACTCTGATTGAAAGCCTTGACAGAATAACTTCACCCTGAAACTGAAGCATCTATGGATGCTTAGGACCTCTGCTATTTTTGGAATGATTTTGGCAGTTCTGAGCATGATCAGAAGGAGCTGAACACTCACTCTCTGTGCTGAACAAATAAACCTGTCCACAATGATGTTACAGGGAGTCATTCCAATTACACTTTTAATATCCACCATGTCATGCCTTGGAAACAGAGGTATCCAAAAGCAAAGGTCATGTGTGATTATGGTCATGCTTGTTTCATAAATCCCCTGGGCAATGGGGAAAAGGATTCAAACTGGAGTGTGAGAGTTGGAATAGGCAAAGTGGGAATGCATCTTCTATTCTGATAAGAGTGCACATGGTGGGGAGGCAGAAAAGTGGCCTTTCTGAGGGGTGGTGATCCCCAGCTGGCTCCCTGGCCTGTCTGACAGGGAAACCACCAGGCTTTCCCATGAAACGCCAGACATATCAAAATTTATATACATAAATAGATAAATAAATTCCAGGTGATCTCCTAGTCCCCCTTACAATAAATGTCAAGTTTCCATGGATTTCCATCTTTAAAAAAAGCATAAATCCTTTTGTCTCATATTTGAAAAAAAAGATACCTCTTATCAGAGAGATGGACAAGACTAAGACAAAAGAGGGGAAACAAAACAGACACAAAATGATAACTTACAAAAAAGTAGAACTAATTTCACACATCTCCATTTCATAGAAAGCTATACTATTTGTGAAAATAAGGAGATTGCTATTTATTGGCCATCTTTTATGAGGAAACTTCTTCCACTCATCATGGGGCTATAGGATTCCTCCCAAAATTATGTATTTAATTTTGGAGAGAGACTCTTGACAAGGGCCTGGAGTGACAGGACAAGGAGAAATGGCTTCACACTGACAGAGAGTAGGATTGATTTATATAATAGGAAGAAATTGTTCCCTGTGAGGGTGCTGAGGCCCTGGCACAGGTTTCCCAGAGCAGCTGTGGCTGCCCCATCCCTGGCAATGTCCCAGGCCAGGTTGGATGCAGCTCTGAGCAACCTGGGCTAGTGGAAGGTGTCCCTGCCCAAGGGAGGTGGAATGAGATGATCCTTAAGGTCCCAGCCAATCCAAACCATTCTGTGATTCTGTGATGATTCTATATGATTTTTATGGATCAACATGTGAAGCCCTTTTGCAGAAATTCCATTTCAAGTAGAAAATGAGGGGTTGAACTCTACTAGATCTCCAGATATCATTTCAAACCTGTGAACAGTGTTGCCACACACTGGTTTTGCACTGTGAAAAGCTGAACACTTGCCTAACTCTTCTTACAAGTAGAGCCTTAGAATCTTGCTTCAAATGACTCTTCTTTTTTTCCAGCTCTGTTCTAAAATCATACCTTAGTGTTGGGTTAAACAGAATAAATGACTCTGACCCCAGTCCATTGAGTAATAATGAAACTATTCTGGTATATTTTTGTTGCTGTTGCACGTGCCTTTCCTAATTTATTTAAAACATAAGAGAGATAAAATGTTAAAGTCACTCTAAAACTGGGACTATTTGCCAACTAAGACCTGACAGCAGGGAGGTTGGTGCCAAATTGGCAAACCAATGTCCAGGCTTCAACTGGATTTGAATTTTCCTAATTGCATGTGTTGCTGGCAGCTGACAAACAAGATCACATCCAGCAGTGTATAAGATCTGTGCCATTCATTAATTTACTCTCATGAGCTCGTGTGTGCCCCCAGAGACTTTTCCCTTCTATCACATCATTGTAAGGGAAGGATTTAAATGTAGCTATCTGGGAACTTTGATGTATGCCCTTGAAGGAAAACTCTTTCTTGTGGAATGAAATGCTGCAGAATGATGTTTTCTTGTCCCTCAGCCTCTTCCCTCCTCCAGTCAATCATCAGGTGTAGCATGCAAGTGGGCAAACTGCTTGTGGGGAGCTGCTGCTTCTCCACTTGGTGCTTCCTTCCTTTTTCCAGCATTCATAGATGTGGGCTCTGAGATCAGCCCTGCAGATCTGAGAGCAGGGCTTTCCCTTTGGGCTCTGCATCTGGGCTGAGCTCTTGCTAAACCACTTGGGCTGTGGATGAGCAGCCAGTCCATGATGTCCTGCTGTGCAGGAGGCAGAAGAGTTTCTCCTGCACAGAGCTTGGAATTACCAAGTTTGTTAGATCAAGTGGCTGGGCTGGAATGGATGCTGCCTTACCTAACTGATTGCACTTGGGATGGCTTCATGCTTCCCAGTGCTTTACAGATGCTTTTTTTTTGAGGGAGTTTACCAGCTACCAGAGGATAAGCTGTTTCTGAAGACATTTGGCTCTCGCAGCAAATTCACTTGCCAAAGAAAACTCTGTTCCAATTCCAAACCCGTGGAAACATTTCTCCTGCTGCTGTCTGCTCCTCTCTGCTTTCTCAAGCAAGTGACTATTGTCTTCACTAGACAGGAAATCTCTTCCTTAGCCTCTCTTTTCCTCCATCAGGGCTGCTTCTTTTGCTTCCCTGCTTTTCCTTTTTTCAAATATTACAGGTTTCTGCTGCCAGCTACTTTATCTCCTTCCTTATCATGCTGCTTTTCAGAAAACAGCCTTTACAGAAACCTTTTTTACCTCTGGAAATCAGTGAAGAGGCAATTTCACATCATCTAAAAAAGCCACCAGACAACAGAATGCTAAAGAGCACTTCCATTGTGTGCAGAGCCTTTTTGGAAACATCGCTGGCTGCAGGAAGTTGCACACCAGGGATCATTATTGTGTGTGGGGCACAAGCACCAAATGTGGCATGTGACAGCATTTGATACAGCAAAAAGATGGATTTTTAAGGTCCAATACAGTAAACCCCCCAAATTTATATGTCTGCACATATTCAAGGGAGCACAAATCCAAGTTTTACACAATTAAACCAAACTTTAAAGCAGGTTATAAAGGGACTTGTTCTATCAAAGCATGGAATAATCTTAATCTGCCCTCATGTCTAGAGACACACACACTGTGAGTGGTTTCATGTTAAAGCAATGAAGAAAACTATTCTAAAACTTTTTCCCTTTCCAGCCAATAAATCTTTTGGTACCTAATTTTTTAAGGAGTGTATCTGTGGAAAGGGCAGTCTGGCTCAGAAAGCAAAAAGTTTCAAACTCTCAGAAGTTCCATAGCCCTGTTTATCTGCTACCTCAGCCAGAGATATTTAAAACAATCATTGGAACATTTCCTGTCTGATTTTCTTATCCTTGCATGGTAAATTCTTCCCACCTGTACTGATGCCTTACAAGGAACATTTGTTTTAATGGCAGGGCATAAAGAAGTCCCCTTAAGTGATTGCCTTTGAATTTCGATTATTAAGAAGTCTTGAGATGATAAACTTAGCCCCATTAATTGATTGCAGAATCCATGAATGCTTACCCTCTTAGTAATGTTTGAAACGCATAATGTTAAATACAAATTCAGGTTCCAGCTGCCCTATTTTCAGCATCCATCACTCCACCTGATTTTCTTCATGGTTGTTCTTGGGTGTAGGATTCAGCCCATGGATCCCTTCTAATCTCTCTCCAACATTGCTGCTGCTCCAGTGTGAATAAGAAAAATCAGATTCAGGCCCAGATATCCATTAAGAATCCAATGTTAAGTTACATCTGGCAAGCTTTCATGGCATGTCAATAGCATGCAATCAGTCATGCTAATGACATACTGTAAAAAAGCTACAGCCCACACAAAACATGGAGTGGGAACTGCTTCCACTAAGCAGGGGGAGCTGGGGTCTGCTGTCACCCTTGCTGAGATGACTGGCACAGAACAAATTTGTGCTGTAAGCTGGAACAGCATGAATCTCATGACATTTTCAGGACATTTCAATTAGTGGGGAAAAAAACAGCACCAGCTTTCCTGAAACATCCTGCAGCAGATGAAACCTGCAGGGCAATTCCTCTGGTGCTAAGATGTTTGAGAGGGTCACAGCCCCCTGTGGCTGGAGGCAATCAAAGGTCAGTGGTTTATGGGTTGTGTGCAAGTCCGAGTTATTGCATACACAGGGGTTTATTTGGTGATATGAATTTAATGAAGTTTTACAAAGTAAAAGTCTCCAATATTGACCCCAGTGTTGATTTCATATTTGCGGAAAGATGAGCAGAGTAAACTCAGTGTCAGGATGAAAAAGATGGCATTAGGAAAACAGCTAAGATTAGCTTCTAATCACAGGGGAAAATATGAAAAAAACCCCAGCGTTTCAATTCTTTCAGCATTTAACTAGTTATATGATCCAATATGAGCAAATAAATCCCATTAGCAACACCATATTTTCATTTTTTTCCAGGAAGGTTGGGCCAAGATGATCTTTAGGGTCCCTTCCAACCCAAACCACTCCATGATTTTATGATTCCATGGTTCTGTGATTCTGTGGTTCTGTGATGTAGAAGAGCTGCTTCAGACCAAGCCTGAGGCCAAATGTGTTGCTTATTCATATCCCATAATTGCAGAAATCCCCCCCTGCCTGTACTAAAGTCATGGTGCCACCTCTGATGACTGAAAAGGATCATGATATGTATCGTTTTGGGGGCCTTTGTGGTGGACAAAGGTCTGGGGACACCACAGAGGCTTTAGGTGTCCTATGCAGCCCTGCTGTGACAACCTCAGGCAGCAAAGCTAAGGGGAAGCTCTCCTTTGAAACCTGCTGATATTGATTTGGTGTCTTCAAAATCTCCTGTGCCCTGTCATTGGGGTGTTTCTGCTCTCACTGTAAAATATTTGACACTGTAATTCAGTCATAGAGGAGAAGGGAGCTGTAAATCCATAATTGAGGTAATTTTCACTTGTTTTGAGCAGTTCAAAGTGCTTTGGAGTTGTTTCAATTAGATGGGCATCTCCTGTGGGTATCATGCTGAAAAAACAAACTAGAAATATCAGAGTGAATACATGAGCAATGTTTGTTGCAACAGCTTGAGGTTTTTTTAGGGCACATTTTGATTATTTTATTTTCTTTCTGGACTTCTGGAATGTATCTTAGCACTCTTCAGTGTCTAGATTACCTCAGCAGTGATGGCACCTCACTCCTTCTGTGATGGAGCTGTCACAAGCACTCTGCTGGAGCATCCCCTCCCTGGTCACTTTGTGCACGTCAGTAAATCGAGTCCTGCAGGCTTGTGCAGGGCTGCACACACTGAAGTCCACAGCAGTTCTCACATGCTTAGAGTTAAGGACATGCTTCAATATTTCCAGGACCAGGGCCTGCCTTCTCCCAGTGGGGAATTGTGCTCTTCCAGAGGCTTTTGCCCCAGTGTGTTTGTGGAAATCTGTCCCTTTAAGCCTTGCAGAGCTGAACTGCTCCAGTCTTCCTGTAGCCATTTTGCAAGTGCTGACTGCTGGGTGCCTGTTCTGGTTAGTACCTGTCCTGCTTTTCCACATGCCTCGCCTTCCACCTCTGCAGCTCACACGTGTGATGATCCAAAAAGGCTCGCCCAGAGGTAAGTCTGGCTTTTCTTTTGTGTTTGATCATGGTGAAAATGCTGTAACACATCGTCTGTGGTATGAATGTCCACAGATTTGAAAAATTGTCTCTGTTCTCTAGTACTGAAGAGCAGGGTCTGTTCCAGGATGCAGCACTTTGCCAGATCACTCTGATTAAGCAGACTTCTGAAGGCTCTTTCTCTTGCAATCTGAAGGAGTATTTTTATTTTTCTCTCTAGCTTAGGCAGCTTCACTGTCAGTGGTAAATGCTTAAAACAAGTGCCAGACAGGTGCCCTGTTTATTGCATAAATAAAGTTCATTTTGCAGTAGTCTTGGATTTGAAAATACCAGGCAGAGGTAGCAGCTGAAGGTAGTAGGAGGCATGGTAGCTGAAGGAAATGTGATGTGTCAAACAAATGTCAATTGTCAGACCTCTGTCATGCACTGAGTCACTAAACAGCAGCAGTGAATGTTGCCACCCTTGATACATCCCATATTATGTCAGCTGAATATCTGGATGCCACTGAATGGTTTAAAAGTAGTTCCTGAAGAATAATAGGTGATAATACTGTGATAATGAGGATACCGGGATAATAACTTTGGAATAATAAAGAGTAGTATTTGCAAGAAAAGGAAGTAAATTTGGAAGCCTAATTTCCATCACAAACCAAAAGTTTTAATTGAAGGAGCTCACAGGCTTGTCTACAAAATAACAGCAGGGGATCTACAGACTCTTTTTCTATGAATGTGGTTAGCCTGCAGGAAATTCATAAGTAAGCTCAGGAATCTACCCTTTTCTTCCAGAGTGCCAACAGCTTATCCCAGGGAAAAATGTGAGTAGTGGCTATTACATCATAGAGCAGTCAGTTACACTGCAAGATGACAGTCTTTTTTCTGCTTTGTGCCTCTTCCAAGCTTTGCAGGGGATTTAGGAAGAGCTGTTCAAGACTGTAAGACAGAAAACTGCAGAAGTTGTCCGTGTTCTGCATGTCATGTACCACAGTCTGAAAAAAAAATATAAATCTGAAAGCTGCAATAGCGGGGAACACCGAGCTGGCAGAAAGGAGAGTGCAGGGATGCAGACAGGATCAGTTGCCTGTGTTCTGTGCTGCTACAAAATGTGATGCTTGGGAAGTGATGAGAGTGTCTCCAGCTCCTGAGCCTGGGTCTTGTGACCTGTGATTTTTCTGTGGTGGTTTGAGTGTTTGCAGATCTCACTCTCAAGCAGAGGTGCTGCAGATGGATGAGTATCTAACCCCTTGCAACAGCCGTGGCAACATCTGCCCTGCCTTGTGTGAGTTGTGCTTCTGAACTGACATGCAGGAGAGCTCTGAAATTCTGAATTGTAGCACACTTCAGTCTGTGCTCTGCCTCGGGTCAGCCACTACCCAGAGGGAATCACAGAATCCGAGGATGGGCTAGGCTGGAAGGGACCACAGTGGGACAGCTGGTCCCACCTCCCTGCTCCACAGCTCAGGGCACAGGATTGTGTCCAGAGGGGTCTGGAATAGCCCAGTGAGGAGACTCCAAACCCTCTGTGGACAGGGCTCAGTCACTGCCCAGGGAAGAAGTTCTGCCTCCTGTCCAGGTGGAACCTCCTGGGCATCAGTCCCTGCCCGTTCCTCTGGTGCCATTGCTGGGCCCACGGAGCAGAGCCTGGGCCCTGCTCTGAGCCCTCCCTGCTCACAGGGACACACAGGGCTGAGGGCCCCTCTCAGCTGGGGCTGCTCTCGAGGCTGGACAGCCCCAGCTCCCTCAGCCTTTCCCTGTCAGAGATGCTCCAGGCCCTAAATCATCTCTGCAGCCTCCACTGGTCCCACTGCAGGAGCTCCCTGTCCCTCCTGTCCTGAGGAGCCCAGAGCTGGACACAGCTCCCCAGATGTGCCACACAGGGCTGGGCAGAGGGGCAGGATCACTCCCTGACTGCTGGCATTGCTGTCCCCAATACACCCCCAAACACCACTGACCTTCTCAGCTCCAGGGCACTGCTGGCTCATAGACAATCACAGAAATCCTAAATGGAGGGCCAGGTTTTGTCCTTGGAGCAGTGGAAATGGTTCAGCTGGACACTGGGGCAGAAAGGGAGTTCACATCCCTGCAGGATCTGACATGCTCCTGCTTTTTGTGAATCACTTCAAACACCATCAGGAATGTAGGCTACATTCTCAGCCTCCTGCTGTTGGTGCAGGTGCTGCAGGAAAACTTTTCCATGGACTTGCAGTCCAAGTGTTGCCTTTACAGGCAGTAGAAAGCATTGTCTGGTGCAGGAGAGATGCCGGTTCCCAAGTGCGTGCAAACGTGTTTTGATGTGCTGCCTTCCTACTCCTTGGCTTGTGTTATGGGAACAACATCAATATAGTGGGAAATCCTTTCAAAACGTCTAATATTTCATTGTTACTTTGAAGATTGCTGCCCTGGCCTGTGGGACAGAGCTGTGCTGCCATCTCAGAGGAATGTGACCCTGCCTCTCTGCACACGTAGCCATGCTGGCTGAGGGCCTGTTCTGATCAAGCAGATGCTGTCTTTCCATTCAACCACCTTTCACTCAACCACCGAGGAGAAGTTTGTTCTGCCTTGCTGTCCAGCTGTTATTTTACAGCCCTGTGTTCCCAGATTAAGGAACTGGTTATATTTTTAACTCCCAAAATGTCTTTCCCATTAGCGCTTTCCCACTTGATCTGTGTGGGTGGCCTGCAGCTCCTTGGCCCCAGCTAAGGCTTAACCTTAGTCAGTCTTCCAGAGCTGGTTGATCCTGTCACCTGCCCTGCCCAGCCCAGCAGAGGGGCACTGTCTTGCACCCAATTCATCATCTCTATTGTCAACTGCACATTTGAGGATTGGCATTTTGTCCCGACTGCCAAATGTCCAAAGTTGTCTCTTCCCCCCTCCTTGCTCTCTCCCCTCCCTCATTTGAAGCCATTTGTCCTGGGATTTCCATCCCTGTCCTATTAACCCTTTCATTTTTGGTCAGTGTTGACAGCTTTAACTTCATTTTCAGAGCTCACACTTGTGCTGAAAGCACCTGGGACTTCCCTTTGACAGAATATCTTAATTTGAATGCTGGGATTTGTAGGTAACTCATACTAGGGACAAGTCTTCCAGCCCATGGGAGGCTTCTGGAATTACAGAGTACATTCATTAAAAAAAAAAAAAAAAAAAAAAAAAATTAAAGCTCACATGGGGTAAAAGGGAATCAATAACTATATAAATGTGTATTTACCTGTGATGAGAAATTCTATTTTTTATTATTTTAAGGGAAAACAAATTTCATTAAGTGCTAGATTCATGTTTTCTGGGCATGTCACTCCGACAGTCCCAAAAATCCCTCTCATACAGCCCAGCCTCCTTTTTCCTCATAGGTAGTTCCTACTTTTAGCCTGTCAGTGCATGTTGGACCAGGAGGCAAACAAAGTGGTCTGCAAATAAGGTTGTGATCCTGACAGAAAACGAGTCTATATCTTTATTTTGTCCTTCTTTCTAAGGCTTTGATGGAATTCACCACTCCCTAAGACAGGGGTGCCCAGCCTGCAGCATACAAGCTGTTTCCACTGGCCAAAAACTTCATCTCACAGTCTGAGTGAGATGTCAAAAGTGGTTTTGGCCACCTTTTCTTAGAGTCCCCCACATTTGAGTGACAGACTAATAAATTCATCTGGAGAACTAATAAGGACAGAACAAGAAATTAGCTGGGAGGGAAGAGAGATGTGAAAGCAAGTGTTACTGCTGTCCTGGCAGCAGTTTGCTAGCTGCAGTGACAGATGTTGGTCCTTTTCTTTTAACACCTCTGGATCTCCACAGTGAAGGATCTCACCTACCCTGACATCAAGGATGACATTAAACAGCATTTAAGTCTGTGTTTTTGCTCTAAATATTCCATAAATTTTTGGAGCTGTCTAGTAAGGACTTGGAAAAGCGTAGGACTTTATTGTAGCAACTCGCTTAAGTCTTGGATGGGGTTTATGGATGGTAGGAGGGATAAATTCAGGGAAATACTTTCTTCGGGCATGTCACTAAAATGTTCACCTGCAGCTGTAGCAGCCTTCATGCAGGTATTGGAATAAGAGGTACAAGGCAAGGAGAAAATAATCTCTGATCATTTCTTAAAAGATTTTCTGTTTCCTCAGCACCTTTTAGAAAGTGCTGCTGTCACTCCTCATTTGAAGGGAAGTGTGCAATTTGCCTTCAGACATTGAGGTGAGCACCTCAATCACTGAGGTGGCCTCAATAATTTCACGCAAGGTATAAAGCTGTTCCCACAGTTATCCAGAGAGTGACTTTTCCCCCTGGCATTCCCAGTTATCTCTGCATGTAACTGACTTCCCTTTCCCCAGCACCCCATGCAGGCAATTGCATTCACATCCAAATCCATTTGAATGACTTTTTCAAGGAAGAATTTGTGAAGTGCTGCCAAACGCTTTACTGCTAATTTTTTGCTTTGATTTCTAAAAACAATGAATGATCAGTTTTATTTGGTGTGTTCTTTTCATTGCCCTATAAATCTGTGGTGTTTTATTGACCATGGTTCAATTATCAAGCACATAACTCAGGACCCACTAGAAATTTTTTCAAGCTTTTTGCAAACTTCCATGGTCTTTGGATCATCTTAAATGCTTACAGATTATCTTTTGTACTTTTACCCTGGGATTTTTAAGCAAAATTTATAGGATGGGAACTAAGAGGCTTGATCATATTATTGTTCCATTTGGGGTTATTTTAGTGAACAACTATACATTCCAGGAATAAAATCACTAATGAACCTTATTATTACCCTGATCTCTAAAAACATTTCAGCATGTGTTGAGCTTTAAGCATGGGGTTAATCTTACCAACTTATTGACAGCTCTTTTTCCTTCACAACTGGACATGAACTTAAGGGCTATTTTGGATCAAGACTTATGCAAGCAGTTAGAGTGAATGAAATCCACTTTGTTGGAGACCAGGCTATGGAACTCGCTCTCAGTAAATCCTGATTGTGTTTATGTTTTTGTTTGTTTGTTTGTTTTTTGAGAATGAATGTATGAACCACTCCTACAGACAATATTAGCAGAGACCCACGACGCACTAAATGCTTTAAGCACAAAAATCTCCCTGACAGCAGAATTTCTGCTCAAGCTATTATATTTTATTTTGTTGGGAAATGAATAGATTTTGCAAGGCAGAGGGGGATGAACCCTGTGGGAGAAAAAACTCCAATTACTGCTATTATCAAAGATCAGCTGATTTTTTTTCCCTAAGTTTGCAAACTTTTGGATTTTGTTTTTCTCCATTTTCTGCTTTTCTCTCCTAAAGTTGTTTTTTTTTTAAGCTCCAGTTCTGGCTTTCCAGTGAATTTCTTGATATCACCTTTTGTGTTATTTTCTGTATTCAAACCTCCTGAGCTGTAGCTCTTCACTCATGGAGCCTGCTCTGTTCCCATTGAGTAAACCATTGCTTGGGGCAATGGAATATTTAGTAAACACTTCATGGGAGAATGGATGACCTCAGGGCTGACAGAAGTGGACACTTCAGATTATGTTTAGGCAGTATAAAATCTCTGGTATTTGTGAAGATTTTATGGAAAAGCAGATGAAGAGAAAAATCTCAAGGAAATTTTCCTAGCCACAATGTCAAGCTGTATTTCCAAACAGAGCCATTATTGCAGGCTGGTAAAGGCTTCAAAATTCAGGATGTGACGTTTAACCAGGATCAATAATTTCAGTTTATTTCAAATTGTAGTTCTGGAACGTTTCTAATGTAGCAAAAGTTATCATGGTAATTATGCTCAATAATACCTACTGAAAAATGCCTGGGAAAGCCAAAACCATGAAGTTTCTGGTGAACTAAAAAAACCCCCTCACTTGGACACCACTATACAGCAGGACTGGGATCTTTGCTTTGCTCCAAATAAACTGCTGTTGCCTAAAACAGTTTTGTTTCTGAACAAGAACATCTTCACTGAGCCTGCAGTGTGCATATGCTACCTCCATCTCCCAGTTTTCTTCTGACAGCAGTAGTTATGGATTTCAGAATTTAATTCTGAATGCCAGTACCTGCACATCTAACTTTGGTTTCTCATCATTTCTTCAAGCAAAACCAAGCCACTGAAGTTCCATCTGAAGCAAGAGTCAGAGTTGATTTTGAATTCTCTGTATCGTGGTTCTCAGGGAAGATTGCTTAGCTGGTGGCAGGGAAAACCCCTGGGGTTTGCCTGGTGAGCTGCATTGAATCAGTCTGAGAGCTGTCAACAATATCCCTCCCAGCAGGGCAGATGTAATTTAAAGCATGGAAGTGTAGGTCCCTATAATCTATCACATTAAATAATTCCATCAGCATCCATCACAGAGCTTCATGGGCAGCAGCTACGTGGCACACAGAAACTGAGAGTCTGAGCTTATACAGAGCCCACCACCTGCTTTCAAATGTCATGGATGTAATTCCAAGCTTTATTGTATCAGTAAAAACTGGGACTAA
The DNA here is from genome assembly GCA_013400495.1 of Nicator chloris. NCBI lineage: Eukaryota > Metazoa > Chordata > Aves > Passeriformes > Pycnonotidae > Nicator > Nicator chloris. The sequence goes on along the minus strand of WAAE01009338.1, from coordinate 111,930 downwards.
TCCCACTGAAGTCAGACATTAAACCTGCATGAGATCAGAATAAAGCTAAGTATTTATTAGTTGTATGTGTGACTTAGACACTTTCCACTATTCACATCATTTTTTGCCTGTACATTCTGGATTCAAATAAACAGTTCAACAGCAAATACTGCTAAAAAAAATCCCACCAGATTTTGCCTTTCATTTTTTGTGGACCAGGTCCAGACCATTACAGCATTGCCTTGATATTTCTTAAAGGTGGTTTATGAAATGGCATTACAGATCCTTGTCTTTGAGATCCCATGGAAGGAGATGAAGGGCATGCCCTGGATCCGTCTCTGCAATGATGGAGTTGTCCTTGTGCTGCCTTTGCCTGACTGTTGTGAATAGAGATGTGTGTTCTGCAGCTACTCTGTCACTGCTTTTTTTTGCCACTGACACCCTTGAATCTCCCTGGGCATTCAGGAAAAGAGAGGAAAGAGCCACAGGGATTTCTGAGCTCCTCTCCTCAATCCAGTCTCAGGTACTGAGGTGCTTTTCATTGTCACTCGCATGCAAATTCTCCCTGCATCAGGGTCCCCGTCAGGAAACTTCACCACATAATTTTGTAATGAAAGGAAAATAGATCACTGAAAAACTCTACTCAATGAGAATTTTCCTCTTCTTCCTAAGTTCTATTCTCCAGCGCCCTCATATTCCTCTGAGAAAACTACAGGCAGCAAGCCTTTTCTCAGAAACCCGTATCTTCCATTTCTGTGGAAAAAAAAATTAAAAAAGCCATGGGAGTTTGAGACAAAACTGTTCCCATGAGAACTCCCTCTTGCATAATTGCTGTTATCTGATTATGGTGGGAGAAGGGTTTTTTTCACCTTTACCCCCGCCTAGGACAAGTACCATGTCCCAAAGCCAAGTCTCAGGAATCTGAGATTATTGACGTAGGGAATAAGTGCCTCTGAGTCAGATCCTGAGATCAGGAGGATCCTGAGGGCTGCATTTTATGTGTTTGAGGGATCCAGTTTTCAAGGAGGCCATGTAATAACTATTGCCCCATCCATCTCCCACTTCTCTTCCCATCAGCTCTCTAGCTGACCAGATCCTTCCCCATGAAGTTTTCAGACGTGTAGATAACATGGCATAGAAACTGTGAATGTGGCAGCTGAGCTCTCACTCTCTGCAGAAAAAAAAATTCCTTCCTGGTAGTTTAATCCTTAGGACATAAACTCAGGGATTGTGCTCTAACCTGAGATTTGGCTCATCTGTTGGGGTTATTCTGAATGCTCTGTCAGCAGTGTGGAACTGAGCAAATTTGTTTTCTGAACTTAATGGGAATCACATTGAGTAGATTTGTGCAATAACAAAGATTACAAAAATTATGCTCCATGTGAACAGTGGGCTGTGTCACATTCAAATCTGACTCGAGATATTTGTAATAACTTGAAAAAAGCTCTCATTTGATATTTAAAAACATATTTAATCTCTGAGCCTGAGAAACTGATTCTGTCATTTTCACATGTTGGTTTTCACTCTCTGCTGTACAAGTGTGGGACTTGCAACTCTTACATTGCTCAGCAGCTTTAGAGCCATGTTTCTGCTTCATTATCCACAAAGATTGCACACCATAAACCTCTACAAGCAGTCAGTTGAGGTGGTTATTTTACAAAATGTGGTGTGTAAAACAAAACCAAGATTTGTATTAAAATTCCTCTCTGAGACACTGAGAACATAAATAAGAATCAACAGAGGTTATTTGCAGTGCTAGACACAGTATTTTGCTGCATACTTCCATTTACAGGGTACTTTTCTTTTGTAAAGTGCTGCTAAATATATGTGTGCTGGTCATACCAGACAGTTCAAAACTTATTTTAAAACCTAAATCCCTGGAACTAGACAAAGTAATGAGCAATTTTTATGAACTCATGTTGAAAACTTGGCTTGTTTTGTGTGGTGGATAATGCTTCCAACGTGGGCTCCCCCTCATGCATTCAATGTGGATTTAGGACCTTCTGAGCCAAATTTTGCCCTCACTTAACAGCTTCATAGTCCTGAGTGTTGAAAACAGGGGCTGCACAGGGTAACTGAGAGCAAGGCTTCATCATTTGTGCTCAGCGAGCATAGTTAATTCCTCATCAGCACAGGGGGATTAACCCCAATTAATAGAGGTTCAGTTTGCTTTTGAATTACTGCTACAGATGACCTAATGGTATTTATTTAACCCTTATCATAGCAGGAAAGAAACTTTCATCTGATGTTACTGTTGAACAGCTGAATTCTCCCTCGCTTTCCAAAATCTCTGCAAGATGCTTGCCACCCAACAGCTCCGACTCCCTGCATTTTTCAGCCTTTCCTCACACCCTCCACGGGAACATTTTTGCTTAGAGGAAAGGACCATGCTACCTGCCTCCTTATCAGCCTCCCCTGGATGAATTAGCTGGTCTATCATTGACTCTGTCTGCTCCCTGTGACACGGGTGAAGAGTGACAAAGAGCTGTGTCTTGGAGAGGGCCAACGCTGCAACCACAGCAGCCTTTTACAGAAGATATACCCAGATTCACACAAGGCGTGTTTATATGAACTAAGAAATTGTCCTCCTGCTAAAGATCATCCCTGGAACTGCTCAAGGACAGGTTGGATGTGGCTCTGAGAAACCTGGTCTAGTGGAATGTGTCCACACCCATGGCAGGGGGGTTGGAATGAGATTATCTTTAAGGTCATTCCCAAAACTAACCATTATAGGATATCCTGGGCATCTGAACCCTTGGACACGCAGAAAGCAACCCTTCATCACCAGCCCTTGATCGTGCAACTCAAGACTGAAATCAGAGCAGGACATGTGTGAAGGTGGATGCAAAGATGGCACAGGGCTGCCTCACTCTCTCTTTGCTCCTTGGTTGTTGTGTACACAGCCACTTCTCAATCAGCCTGGCCATGATCTCACCTATTGTGTGGGTAAGAGCTCCAAAATAGGACCCTGTGATCAAAATGTCCGGAAACATGAGGTCGTGACATCAAAAGGACAGTTCCGTGATGAAAGTATGGCTTTCAGGTGCCGCTGGCTTCAAAGCTCAGCCCTAACACAAAGGAGAAATCTATATTTGGGGACAATCATGCAAAGCATTACCGCTCGTTGTTCATCCGAGGTGCCAAGGCAACTAGGGATTACAACAAACAAACAAACAAAAACAAACAAAAACAAACTCAAAGGGACAAGAAAAAAAAAAAAAGGGAAAGAAAATTATCCAGCTCATGAATGTAATGAGATTCAGGAAAAAAAATACTCTTTTTTTTCTTTTTTTTTTTCTTTTTTTTCCCACAGAGATTAGCTAAATTATTAAACTAGGGATGTCATTGCTGAGCTCTGCAATCACCTGCCCAGAACTGCAGAGACCCACAGTGGTAGCAAGTGGCTGACTTTCCCGGGAAAGTTTTTTGCTATCCTCATACTGCTTGGTTTTTTTACACCACATCTGTGCTTGCTCTGTCATTCTGCCATCTGCTGTAACAAAATACAGACGAAGCATTTCAGAGAACAACCCCTCCACACTTTAAAATGCTCCAAGCCAGAGCACAGCCTTTTACTTCTCACAAGCTGTAGTGCTTATTATCCTATCCTACTCCTCCTCCTCCTCCTCTTCCTCCTCCTCCGCCTGCCCCACATCCATGATGAATTACACACGCTTAGCAATCATGGAGAGCACAGAATCCCATTGCTTTTGCCACAATGTTTCTATTAAATGAAAGGAATGTTCCTGCACTTGACTTCATTGCACAAGCGCATTTGCTGAAAGGTCAGAGATAGCCGGTCGTTATCATGAAATTTTTAATTTTGAAACTCCCAATCAGGCTCGTTTCCTGTTTGGTATTGTCTGCAGATACACAATGCAAAAGCCTCGGGTTGCTAAAGAATCGAAATAACAGAGTATGAGCAGAGTGGTTTTGAGCACACACTCTGTAAAGTCCAGTCAAAGTTTCTTCCTGGTGCAGCCGCACAAATCTCTTGGTAGCAGTAAACTCTCTGCACAGACTTCATTCCTGAACACATGTTCAAAGGTGATAAAATAAATGCAGATGGTTTTCCAAAACCTCAGTGGAGCATTTTTTGCTGTTACTAAATGGACTGGAAAAAAACTAGGGGGAAAAAGCGGAGAAAATACAGTTTGACACAGACAGGCAAATCCAGAATAGCATTTGGTCATTTGGGAGAAAATCTAAATAAAATGTGTGTTTATAATGATCTATTGGCAAAACAATATTGACAGAGCATCTGAGCTGCCTAATGGAAGTGATTTTTAGAATGCTTAAATTAAACTGGCGTTGAGAGCTGAATATTTTGTTTAATTACTTAACATAAACAAAAACAGAATTGGATAGGAATTTTGAATTCATTGTGCCATGACCAAAGTCGACAATAAAACCATCCCTGGCTACAGTGAAAAGAGAATTAGACCTTAACAAATTTATTACAGGCTTTGTTTACAAACTTGTTACAAAATTATACAGCATCTTATGCTTACACAGGATTTACAGGAACTCATTACTGATGTGTGGGATTGCTTTGCTCTCTGGTTGAGACCTGCAGGTTTTTCTTCGCTTGAGGCCTGATCCAGCTTCCACTGGAGAAGGTGAGATTTTTTTTTCCCATTGACTTTAGTGTAAGCTGGATCAGATCCAGGGGGTGACACTTCCTCTCATTGTTTTCCTGGGGTGGGAAAGAAGCAGCCGGTCTAATAACCGTACACACCACGCTCCGTTCTCATCTCATGTGTTTCAGATGACAGGCATATTTACTCTGAGACGTTTTTGCTGGCTGTTTGTAAAATACTTCTTAAAGTCAAGATTCAAAGACCAGTTCCTGTTACTGGATTTACAGTGGAAAAAGACAAATGGCTTTCTTTGAACCTTTAAAGAATGAACCTCCCTTGATTTTTCAGTGAGCAGAAATAAAGGCATTAGAATCAACTCTGATGTTATTTACATTGTTATAAAGCTACATTTTCTTCCCTGTCTTCAACAGATTTTCTCTGGATTTACAGTGATGCAAACAAAAGTGACATCAACACTGCAGGAGCAAAGTAGTTTCCAATTAATGGGATTCCATCAAGCTAAATTGGTCTTCTTATCTCCTCTTCACATGGAGATAGACCTATGTGACACAGAGAAACACAGAGATCTCTAAAGTTAATGATCCATACTATATCAGCTCTCAGTTGCTCCCAGCATCTGCAAACGATCTTTATTTGGGAACTCAGGATGTAAAAGCAAAAAATCTGGTGGGGCAGAACTCTGAAAAATATGCTTATTCCCCCAAGCCAAAAAGGTCAGTTAAAATTTCCTACTAGAAAAAGTAGCAAAAGCTCTGTGAGGTTAGGGTTTTTTTCTTTTTAATTTTTTTGCCAAGAAATGAGAAATATTCTAATCAGATCTATGAGATACCAAATTCCTTATTATATTACATCCTCTCTTTTTAATGACTGCCTTGGTACTGAACCTCTGAAGTTGCTATAGCTTGAAGCAAAGTTAGGATTTAGTGCTGCAAGGTGATGATATTTCCTGTGAGGTAAATACCCTGGCCTCATGCTGAAAATTGAGATGGTTCTCAAAAGCTTTGCTTCTGCCCTCCCCTGAAGAAAATACCCATGTGTTCCAACCTGGCTTTCCAAGACAGGACTGCTCCAGTGCTTGGCCTCAAGGCAACCTGTCCAGCTCCCTGGTGGTTTTATGGTGTGCAGCACTCTCTGTAAGGGATTAGGGGAGACCTCACAGGTTGCTGCCTTTCATGGCCTGTTGAATGTTTGAAGCTGTTTTTCCAGGAGTGAAAGCTCTATGAGGAAAGGCATCCTCCAACCTCGTGTTTGAGGGCTCTGATCTTGTTTCCATTTGTGATGCTGCACATGCTACAGCAGCAAAAGCTGTAGCTGTGAAACCCTCAGAAAAAAAATGGTAAAACTTTCTGAATAGCTGGTGTTTCCCAGCCCTGGCTGTGGGTTGGATCTGTCTGGACACAGATTACGTGCAGCCCAATCAGAATTCTGTTCCTAGCCATGAACTCTCATTTGCTTCCTGGGAGTGGGATGCCATCCAGGGCATTGCAAAGCTAATGTGTAATGGGATATCTCTTCAAGTAATGTCATTATTCCTGTCCCCAGTGGAGCTACATGACAATCCAAAGAAGAGTCTGAGGTAAATACACGCTGGCACGTTTGTCTGTCCTAAGCAACAACTCATCTGTTTAATTGGAGAACTTCAGTATAACTACAGACCTCATGGATTTTAGCCACCATCCATTTCACATTCCTGTGAAAGGTACCAGGTTTCTCAAGCAGTTCAACGTATTTTTGCGCTGTGGAGGATGGAGAATGGATTGCTGAGGAGAAGGAAACCTTCATAGAGCATGTGGCTTTGATATCCACACCAGGATATCATATCTTTACTACAATTTGCAAGCCAAGGGCTCTCTTAAGGTTAACACACTACCAGTTTTGTTTCTAATTTAAAAACTCAGACAGAGAGGAATGATCCAACAACACAAGCAGAAGATAATTGATTTGTATGAGGAGGAAGAGGCTGATCACAACAAACCATCTTTTATGTATTACATTAATGATCCATTTAGATCAGTTCTTGGCTTCAGCAAGTTTCGGCAACAAATATTTCAGATTTTTTTCATATTTTTTCAATGATGCACTGGCAGCATTAGAAACAGTTGCAAAACAAATGTGCTTCCAAAACACAAATTGATGTTCCTGGATTACTAGCAGCCATTCTGAAATGCTAACAGAGGGAAAATGGTCATTTCACCAGCAAAACTGGCATAATACACAGAAACTTTATTTTAGAGCTACCCGATGCCTGAAAGTTTGACATCGTCTGCAGGCTACAACACGTATTTTGGTCCTTTTTTTTTTTTTTGTTTTGTGATGAGGAGTCAACTCTGCAGATCCAATTAAATATGAACGTATAGAGAATATAAATATGTACACAACTCTTGGCATGATCTGATTTTTAACAAGTTTACTAAATGACAGTCTCTGGTTTGACAATACTGAAGGAAAAATACTGATTTTACAGGTTTAACAGGAAGGTTACGGTATGCTGCCGACAAGCAGTGTCACAAACATAGTCTAGAAAACCCCCAGAATTGGCCACGGCAGAGGCACACATCCTTTGCTCTTGTTTATTGAGAGAGAAAGCTTATATACTGTAGATTTGCTGAAATTTAATAAATAAGGTCAACTTATAATATATATAAAACAATATAAACATTTATATGCTACATGCATATCATATAATTTAAAGTAATAATTTATATAGCAAGGAGATGCAGATCTATGTTCTTCCTATTTTCCTGGACAAGGCGCACACGCAGGAGGTGTCTATCCTTATCCACCTCCAGCCCACCAGTTTGTTGTTTTCTGAAGTCAGTGCTCTGACATAAGTTTGGGATGTCTTGCATTGGGAGTTCCAGTGCTTGTCATCAATGCCGCGGCAGCCGTTTTTCACGGGCTTGGCCTCTTTACACCTCGTTTCGTAAAAGTATTGCTTAACCGGGGAGTTGCCCGTTTTGATTTCTCCCAGAACAGTCACCTGGTGTCCCCTAATGTCGATGGCGGAGGATTTGTCCGTGACCCACAAACTTTCACTGTCACAAACGGAATACTCCCCGCGGTGGCCCCTGTGCTCCGCGTACCTCTTCCGCCGGGAGGTTCTGTTCACCACCACGGAATTCCCGATGTAATCCTCCATGAGGTACAGCGGCGGCGGCTCCAGCGGCGTGTTGTCACTCAGGAGGACTCGGGGCGAGTTGTAGCGTCTCTGCTGCCTCAAGAGATCTGTATCCACTGAGATAACTGGCTGGAAGTCTGATTTCACATTTTCCTCTCCATCCACGTCTTGCTGAGTGTCTGTTTTCTGCGCCGTGTTTTGATAGTTTTCCTTAATGTCTACCATCTGCTTAGAGAGCTTGTTTTTTAAAATGTCTGCCTGAATGAGTTTAATAATAAGAGAATTTATCGAATCTTCTGGCAAACTCCTTTGATCCATGTTGGAAGACTGGATGCCACGAAGGTAAGCGAGAAATATCACATAAAACAAGATGGACATCACCTTGTTCACCTGTAAGATCTGCAAAGAAACAGAGAGTCAGCGTTAAAACAATCCAGTAGGGAGGTTTCCTAGAGGCTGTAAACATGAAAATTTGGATTATTTTAGTAACATCTCTGAATTTAAAGATACATATATAGAGATATAAAGACACGGGCTGTGTGTTTCTTTGAAGATGCTGTTTGTTATATTTTATAATGAGCGCAACTCTCTTCTGAATTTGTTTCCTCAATATTTCATCTATAATTTATGCCTTGCTTTTCCCCTTTCCATGCAAAGTGGCGTATATATCAGTTAAGCCCTTTCTCTGCAGAGGTAGGTATTTCTTGGGATGGTATGGCCAGGGCTTGGCAGCAGAGAGAGGCCAAGTTACTTCCACAGAGTTTGTTCCACAGAGAAGTTTAGTCTCAAAACTGCAGGATCATGCAGAGTAGAAAACTGTCTCACTGTGTAAAACAAAAAGTTCTGACTTTGCTAACTGTGGTCGGGTTTTGTGTGCTGAGATCTCTCAGACCCATCAAATTCATATTTATCAAATGGCTTCTGTTTAATGTTACCATAAGAAGGAAATAAATCCTGTGTTTCAATAGTGCTTTCATTCTCTTTCTCTCTCTGGTAAGGGAAAGGGTTCTTGAAGGAAAATGATGCAGTCAAGTCAGAGAGTGGTGATTAGGCCTCTATAATACAAGTGGGGAATTCAGATGGATCCACAGACCATTTTGTAGGGGTTGTTTTCAGGACGGGGGACTGTTTTTTTGGTGGTTTTTAAAGAAGTTTCTTCATTACATTTGTATAAGGTGAAACAAAACTGACATCAATTAGAAATATTCAAGGACAAATTGAGGACATCCCTCTCCCCACCATCTCCTAAAATGCAAAAATCTTGTTGAAAGATACAGTATTTTGAAAACCATTCCTTAAAGTGTGCTGATTCTTTGTACTTTGCCGTGCACTGCTCTATATGGCTTCCTGTGGTCTCCTTCGAATTCTACCTTCTGTCCGTGTTCTAGAAGCTCATTTGTCATTTCTTCTTAAGCCTTTTTGCCATCTTGTTTGTGTAGCTGAGAGCCATGAGCAACTGTCCAGCGAGGTGATTTTTCTCCTTGTATATTTGGACACCTGTATATTTGGTATTTCTATTTATATTTAAATGAAATCAACTTTCAAAGTAAAATCCTAAGTCATGGATGTGAACCATTCACTTCAGAGCACACTTGTTTATAAATTTGCTGCACAAGTAGTGGTTTGAAGGAGAAAATACAAAACTCATCTTAGAGCACCCTCGTAGTCTGTGATAAACCCTGACTGTAGTACTACTTCAAGTGACTCAGGAAAGCCTTGAATTTGATTTTCCTGCTCTGCAAACACATCCACCACACATCAGAGACCTCTGGCACTCTGGGATGAAGGCACAGAATCACAGACTGTGGGACAGATGGAGTTGGAAGGATCCTCAGGACATCATCTAGGCCAATCTCACTCACAGGAGTGTCAGCCAGGGCAGCTTGCACAGAGCTGTGCCTACTTTAGGTTTGGAATATCTCCATGGATGGAGACTCCACAGCCCTCTAGACAACCCATTCCAGTGTTTTACCACCCTTAAACTTAAAAAAAACCACATTTCATGTATCAGTAGTGTTTCCTATATCTCAATTTTTTCCCATTGCCTCTTGCCCTTTCACGGACACACGTGAGTAAAGCCTGGCTCCATCTTTATTAATCCCTCCTGTGAGGTATTTCTACACTTCAATAAAATCCCCCTGGGACTTCTGCAGCCTGAACAGCCCCAGCTCTCTCACCTCCCCTCCTGGCACAGTTGTCCTAATCCTTAATAATTTTCATGGATTTGCTCCTGTACTAAGGAGCCCAGAACTGGACACAGCACTCCAGATGTGGCTCACCAGTGCTGAGATGAGGGGAAGGATCCCTGCCCTCCTGAACAGAAAATTACCCACTTCAAAAAAAAAATCTTACCATTTTCTGTTTAAGAGGGTAAACCATATTCTGTTTCAGAAGGCAAAGGAAAAAAAAGAAGAAAAAATCTTTTACTGTACAACCTTCTATCCACTCTAAACAAAACTCCTTTTTGCAAGATTGAGTCCCCACTTCACAGTTTGGAACTGCAGCAAAATCAGAGCTACCCTCTGTGGATGTGTGAGCTGTCCTTTTATGGACAAGAAATGTGTTTTCTCCATTCTCAGTTTGTCACAGTGTGAGTTCACCTAAATCTAGACTGTTGCTTGCTGCAATGTTTTGCTTTTGGGGGCGGAAAAAATCGAAGATGTTCAGTTACCGTACAATTACTGTCATACCTGAATAAATACTAACCTAATGTAGATGGATCTCAGAGCCCAGACCTTTCTGGATAAAAAATTGGCGTGCAATTTCGCCTTCCCTCAGTGTAGGATTTGCTTTTGAAACAGTAAAGATATTATTAAACAGATGTCATTGAGCAGATTTCTCGCAGCACCCGCAATCCACACGCGGGGCGACACATGAGCCCACAGGACGGTGAGCAAAGCTCTGACAAGGCTCAGCCCAAAAGCCAGAAGGATTATTCATGCCAACATGCAGCTGCATGCAATCACTGCTCTGCTCAGTCTCAAAACTAAGTGGCACTAGCAAAATACACAAGTTGGAGTAGGTGATGAGGTGGGAAAAGTAAGGTTGGAGTTCCTGCAGGCTCTCTTTCATGTCACACTGCACACAGAAAGGAAGGGCTGGGGACCTGAGAGCTGGAGCAGCTAAAATGAGCTATTTCTCTTCCCCATGGAGGAACCCCATTAATGAGAAAAATGGTGAAAAGTGTTATCCTGAACTTCATGGGAAATATCCTATGGATCTGGTGGGAAAAATGTTAACTTTGAAATTCCACCTGTGGTTTGATTTATGCTTTGCAAATTATTTGCTGAAAAAGAAAAAAGGTTTCAGAACAAATCTTTATATTTTTCTGGGTGCAAAACTTTGAGAGAAAACACAAAGATTGGTGAGATTGCAGTTTTCAGGGAGTTTCTCCAACCTAGAAGGTTCATAAGTGCTGTTCAGAAGTTTCAGTCCATGACTAAAAATTGTGAGGCTGTTCATGAAGTCCAGCACCTCAGAGTATGTCTAAAGCACTATTCTAGATAGAAGAAATGGGTGTTATTGGAAAACTGCAGCTGGTTTATGGCCTTGGCTGTAATCTGGTAATAAGACCCATTAAAAGTGTATTTGTTTGCAGGTCTGGGGAGTATTGCATTTGATGAATGGCTCTTTGCCCAAAATGGAACGTTGTGTTTGTCTGAACTGCAGATAATTTGAAATTTATTTGGCGCGTGTGTTGTTAAATCCATAAAAAGGAGAGGAAAGTGTAAGAAATTAAAATGTTTATCTTTTCATATTTTCAAAGCAAATAATTCTGGTGTTTCTGGCCATGCCTCCAGAAGTTCCACGATGCAATTCACAAAGCAGAACAAGTGCTTACTCAGTGCAGACCAGTAAGTAAATTACCCATACAGGGCACTTAGATTGGAGGCAAGATTTCAGCATATGTGTTCTGTCTGAGAGAATACTGACTCAAATTCCAGGTTCCTGGGGGACACAGGATTCTGTGGACCTCAGCAGAAGCTACTTCACAAGGTAGCTCTTTCTTTGGCATTTTGGAGAATGTTATAAAAATCTCCCAAGAATTAAATCCTTCACATGACTTTTTCTCTTCTTTAATTTTTTTTTTTTTTTTTTCCCTATTCAGATTATTCATTTCAGGTGGAAATATTTTGCCCAAGCTAAATTTTTCTTGGTTAGCTGATGTTACTGAGATATGTTTGTTGTTCTTCATGGTTGTTTTTGGAATTTTCCACATGTAAATTCCTGACAGAAGTTCATTTTGGCGGTGTTTGTGGCCAGTTTGCACTAAGCAAGTTTGACTTGGAGATTGCTGACATTTGTGGCTCAGAGGGGAAAAGCAAACAGCACAGAAAAGAAGAGCTCGTGCATTGCAAAGCTGGTTGATCTCCCAGCTGTGGCTTATCTTTATTTTAATGGTTTGTATTCCTGCCTATCACTGCAGTTTTAGCAGGGTATTAATGCTGTCTGAGCTAGGTGGCTCAGGAAAGGTCTAAATTTAGGAGAAGTAAATAAGCTTATCTCTTCCTTCCATCAATAAATTCAATCCCTAACAAACTCTGGAAAACCACTTTCTGCTCTTTTCAGACTCACCACTTTATGTAGTAGTGAAAAAATTAGTTCAGTTTTGTTTGTGGTGATTTGTGTGTGTATGGCTTTATTCTAGTCAGTTTCTGAACATTCCACACAGGGGAAGAGTGAAACATCATTTAAAATGTTCTGCAGAAGGCATGAAATCCTAGCACTGTGAGAGACTGCCCAAGTATTTACTTGCAAGTCATTGCCTAGAGGAACTGGACTAGAAGGAAAAGTGACTGGTGAGTTTTACATTCAGCATTGTAATACCCCACATGATTTATGTAAGCCAGCTTGAAGTGTTTGGCACTTTCTAAAAAAATTCAGGAGCAGCTTCTGTTCTTCAGACTGAGCAACTAAATGATCCTTTGTGGTGGCTGACAGCTTTTCCAGGCTTTTACCAAAGAGGAAAGTGTAATTATTGCCATTGTTTCCTGAGCACTGCTTCCACAACCTCCCGACTCATGGATTGCCCCGTTGGTTCCCTCTTCCTAATGACTATGTTGGAAATAAACTCAGCCTTCCTTCTCTGTGCTTTGGGGGATATGGGAAAGGTTCAAAGCAAGAAAAGCATTCTGAACGTTCAGAAAGGTGTGAATGTGAAATAACTGTGGCTGAAAGTTTGCACTGTGTTTCAGAATAGTAATCAACTGTTTGTACAATATGAATTTATGAAGGTGGATGGCTGCAGTGTGCTGAATGTCCCTGCAGACACTGTGACCCTCCTGAACGCCTCCACTTCTCAGGATACGGAAATTTCAACACATACAGATTGAAGCTAAAGCCTTCACAAGAGCCAGGCCCTCTAACAAGCCTGAAGAATTCAGAGACAAAATCAAGTGATGGCAGCCCTACGTGTTAACCCTCCCATCGTGAGGGACAACCAAACTGGAACATGGGGTGAGGGGATTTGAAACAAATCCATTCCTCTGGCACACTGGCAGGGGAGAGCAGCTACACATCTGAGGGGGAGCCCACCAAAATTTCTTCATCTCTGCAGCAGCTGAGAGGTGTATTAATTAATTTACTCAAGGCCATTTATAAAAGAGAAGAGACATCTGAGCACTGAGCCCCAGTAACCTCCTGTGAATGGTATATACATAATTTCTTATGGAAATGGAGTTCAGCCCACAGAGTCACTGACATTGCCTTTTCTTCTTCAAATGACTGCCTGAGCAAAGCACAGCAGGACAGCTGCCCACCTGAACATGTAAAACTCCTCTGCACTTTGAACCAACCCAGAATGCTGTGTTGGTGACCACAACCCTCCTGGTCACTGGGGAAAGCTTTCCCAACTGGTGACATGTTCCTGAAGGCCAGTTTTGTGATAACACCTCTGCTGCAAGGAGCACTCTGTGCCCTGAACTGTCAGATGAGCTGTGTAGTGTCACGCAGGTGATTGCAATGGCAGGTGTGTGCCTATATTTGATCCTTCCACAGATACATCTGTATTTTTTTGGAGATCAGGAGGAGGCTGCTGTACACATACCTGCCTGAAAGGTCAGGAGCAGTTTCTCTGTGCTTACCTCACTCTTTGGAACAGCTACTGCTTCTCACACCTTGTGCACAGTTAATTCTTGTCAGGTTTTGGCCCTGCACCTCCCTCCCCCGCCACCTCCACCAGGGCACTTGAGAGCTCCCTGGAGGCATTTGGCACTCCCCAGCATCCTCTCACAATCCCACTGGACTATCAATAATGTCCGGTGCCATATCAGCCGTCCCAGCTACATCCCCAGGTCTGTAATCAGCTACAGGAGGAGGCAGCCTTTTCTCAGTCACAAGGAGGTCCTTTTCCATTCCAGTTCCATCCTTCACTGACACTTTTGTGACATATTTACATGTTTACACCTGTCTGTCTATGTCCCGACTGCTGGGGTATCATTTTACATTAAGCAGCTGACTGATTAATCTGTGTATTGAGGAGGTCAGAGCAAGGGGTTTGAAGGCTGGGAACCCAATTTCCCTGGTGTGTTGGAAGAGTTTTGTCAAGTCAAAATGTCTGTTTCTTACTTTCTATATCTGCAAAGGAAAGAACTCTATGGAATGATTGTGGCGTTTTATTACTCTAGGTATATACCCTGACATCCTTTGGATTCTCCCTCAAAGAGCTGGCTGATTTTCCCTTACTGAAAGAGCAAAGGCTGGGAGAATTGGGATTGTTCAGCTTGGAAAAGAAAACGTTTTGGGATGATCTCATTGTGGTCTTCCAGTGCCTAAAGGGAGCCCACAGGAAAGATGGAGAGAGACTCTTGACAAGGGCCTGGAGTGACAGGACAAGGGGAAGTGGCTTCACACTGACAGAGAGTGGGTTTGAATTGTATAATAGGAAGAAATTTTTCTCTGTGAGGGTGCTGAGGCCCTGGCACAGCTTTTCCAGAGAAGCTGTGGCTCCCCCATCCCTGGCAATGTTCCAGGCCATGTTGGATGGGGTTTTGAGCAACCTGGAGTAGTGGAAGATGTCCNCTGGAGTGACAGGACAAGGGGAAATGGCTTCACACTGACAGAGAGTGGGTTTGAATTGTATAATAGGAAGAAATTTTTCTCTGTGAGGGTGCTGAGGCCCTGGCACAGCTTTTCCAGAGAAGCTGTGGCTCCCCCATCCCTGGCAATGTTCCAGGCCATGTTGGATGGGGTTTTGAGCAACCTGGAGTAGTGGAAGATGTCCCTGCCCATGGCAGGGGTTGGGACAAAGCCACCTTTAAGATCTCTTCCAGCCCAGGTCATTCTGTGATCCTCACATCACCAACATTGGAGCAATCCATAAGTATTTCTCTTGGTTATTACTGACAAAGCAGCCGTACTGCCATTGTTCCCTTTTAAAAAGAGCAGAAACTGGAATACACAGAAATCAGCTGATGTTTACAAGGTCAGACAGGTTGAGGTTTTCATGTTGCACTGGCTGGATCAGGGAAGTCCACCTGTAATGTTGTTTGAAAGTTTTACCTATCAATTAAAAGCTTGAATTACAGGGAAATAAAAACAATACCATCCTAGAGATAAAGCTGTAGTGGGGTAAATAATTTCCACAAAAGCTGAGGTATTTCTTCATATTATTCACTCTGTAACTCTGAAAACACCCCAAAGTACAAAGAAATGTAAAGGTCATGTCCATAGCTGAATAAAGAGCTTGACTTGACTGGACCTGTGCTAATTTTACAAAAAGCAGATGATTTGCCCAGATCTTTGCACTTGCATATTTTTTTCCTCAGAAGTAATTTGCAAACAGAAGAATAGAAAGCTCCAGAAGTAAAACATGGTAGTGGATAATTTAAGCTGATAAACTGTGTGTTAGTTAATCTTTTTATTACTGTTTGTTAATGGCAGTAGGGCTAAGCAGCAAACAAATTAAATTTGCAGCTGAATTTGGAGAGGATGCAAACAGCAGTGAGCAAAGAGAAATACAATCTCTGCTGGGGAGACGGAGAAATAAAATATTGGCAGAAAATGACAAAATGAAAGCCGAAGTAGAAATTAAAAGCTCGTGTGCTGGGGAAATATTGATATTGAGCAGTGATATACAGAGGGGAAAAAAAACTTAGAAAGGAGCAATACCTGATCAGACCCAGGAATGATCTAAAACTTTGGGAAAGCACAGTATTTAATAAATGCAGATACTGGGGCATTTCATTGCAGAGCTGGAAGGGAATTGCTGCTTCTTGTAGCACAGCAGTAAAATTGGGAAAACTACTTGAAAATTAGAAGGTTTTGCCATACAAAAAGAAAATCAGGAAAGAGAAGCAAAAATGACTGAAAGGGTTGTAAAACTGACCTTTGAGGAAATTGCCTTGAAGGTGCAAGCATTTGAGCTGGCAGAAGGGGCATGACAGAAACCCTGGGGCAAAAATCAGTGTAAGCATTGGGGAAAGGGAACATTCACTTTAGGGTGGGGCAAAGGGCTGCACTCAGGAAAACTGGGATTAAGCTGAGGAAAGGGAAGTTAGGCCGATCATCAAAAGCAGTTTTCAAGCTCTGCAAGATGTTTGTAACAAACCCAAAGCCACACCAAAGAGGCCTGGGTTTTGTGTTTCCTCGCAGCACGGAAACTCCATTTTAGTGTTTTCTTGAAACAGTTTGAAGATCCATTAACCTTTCAAGTCAACCTGGACCTACTTTGGCTCAACCAGGGCTGATTAATTGTTTCGTATTAAAGTCAGGCAGTAGTTGCAGTTCCTCTTATTTTTGCCAGAGAGATGCTTTGAGGGCTTAAGTTGTCCATAATCAAAGCTGAGAGCAGCCTTCCAGATGAAACTCACTTCTTTCACCTCCCCACAGTTCTGGGGGCTTCAAGCCTGGCCTTGTGACAGATGTCCTGATTTTTCTATTTAAAAATGCCAGAGGTGGATTTTGTTTAACTTGGTAGCAGGAGGAGAAAGGGAAGCACCTCTCAGATTATCAGAATTTTGTCCCTCTCCTGTTGTGCTATGAAGGAGCAGCCTCCTTGAGGCCCTGTGATGCTGGATGATCTGACATGTTTTTACTTTTACATTGCTGCTGGACAACTAATTTTTTTAGGAAAAAACCTCGCAGAAAAAAGAGAAGTTTTAAACCACTATTTGTTAGTTTTTCTGAAATTAGGAAACTCGAAGGGAAAACTGTTTTCAGCTTTGACTTTCAAGATATCCTTATTTTGCAAGATTTTGCATTGAAAGAAAAGAGTTTCTGTTTTGTTTCAGAAGCTGAAAAAATCTGTCGTTTTTAACATCTTCTGATTTCCTTTTTCTTTTGTGAAGTAAGGAAAACAGTGAAATCAAGCAAACAAACAGAATAAAGCAAGGGCTGCAAATTCAAAAGTGTTAGAGTCTCATTATGAAAAATCTCATATTCCTAAGCCTGATTCATGGGTACAGACAGGACTTGCACCCACAAGGCAAAAGAAATACAGGGAATATAGGGAGTGCTAGTTAGAAATGAAATGAGCTTTTGTTTGGGTAAAATTAAAAGAGATCCTGAAGTTAACCTGAGATATTGCTGTCATTAAAATTTTTAAAAAGGCATTTATTTGTTTTTCTGAGAGCTCTGCTGTGAACCTTGAACACAGATGTTTGCACTGAGGGTATAGAATCACTGAATCACATAATCATGAAGTTTGGAAAAGACCTTTAAGAGCATCGAGTCTGACTTATGACTGACAACCACTTTGTCACCCAGCCCAGAGCACTGAGTGCCACATCCAGTCATCCCTTGGACACCTCCAGAGATGGGGACTCCAAACCAGTGTTTGATGGTTTAGAAGGAGCAACAATGCTGCTCTGGAGTTTGACCCAAGCACTGAGCCTTGCCAGGGAAGAGCCGCTTCATTTCACCCAAAACTGCACCTGTGTTTGCTTTTCCAAAGCCTGTGACTCCGGGTTTCCCCAAATCCATGCAGAAATACATCCATGGCCACTGTGTGAATCAAAGGCTGCTCTCTGAATTGCCTGTCCCTATTCCTCAAAGGTTCACAACCCCCCTGATTAAAAAGTCTTGTTATGCTTGCAGGTGCAATGTATCTGATGCAGCATTCTTAAGACAAGGACCCCAGGCCTGATCCAAATATTTTAAAACCACCATAGGAACTCAGTGAAATCAGCATTAGTTGGACAAAGCTTTTGTACAATAAGGGAGGCAGAGCATGACAATGTCACTAAATACAGCTGATGTTTGAACCTTATTTTAATAAACACACAGCATGCAACTGAATTGTTTCCATCAGAACCGTGTTGAGAAATTAGCATTGCTGTGTATAATTAATATATTTTCCATGCCCTTTGCACAGGTGTGGTATTTCACTCACAATCAGCTTAAAATGATGTTTTTAAATTCATTCTTAGAGAAAAAGGAGTCTTGTATTTCTGATAAAGCAAATGTTTTGGTGGGCGGAAAGGTTGCAAGTTTGCTTCTTTGCAAAAGATGTTAGACTTTAAAAAGAGTTTTGTACAGAAAGAGCTCGTCTGTTCTGCCTATTTAAATAAGCTGGTGAATAGGAGACATCACCTTTACCAACAACATCTCTCAGGGAAATCATGAGGGCTCTCCTAGAGCTGCTCCGAGGTGCAAAGTGAGACCCTTGAGCCCTTTTTATGGAGAAGAGCTCACAAATAAAATTGCCCATGACAGGCTTGTGTTTTTTCCGATTGCATCTGAATCTTTCAGAAAGTCATTGCCCATTCAGAGCAAAAGAGCCATCCTGCTAATTTGCATTAGTTTATAGCAAATTGTTTACACATAGGCCTGTCCTGAGGGTAAGGACTGTTCTGGTAAAATCCAGCTCCTCTGCATTTTTTTCCTGGTAGAAATCTGCCTGAAGAGGAACTTTGCTTGGGAGTCCCCCAGTTCATTGATGTGCATGTGGATAAAATCTCCTGTATGCAATTCTTCTTGAGAGGTGGAAATGTTCCAGTTTTAACTCTCAGTTCACACTGTGCCATGAGTTTGGCGATATTTGGGGATTAATGCTCAAGGATGGCGAGGGTATTCTGGTCCCAGTCTAGCAGAATATCTGATTTTTAAGTTTGTGAGTTGCCCTGCTGCAGTGCAGGCTGCTCACACATTCAGCTCATGGTTGAATGCTCTGCTAATTTCCATCCAAAACGTCCAATAATTTGCAAATTAGGATCTCTAGAAGAAAGTCAAACCATGATTTCTGTGTTCTTCCACTGTACTAATGCAAGCTCTGCATCTCTGCCAGGTCCAAAACTCATCTGAAAATGGCCTTGTTTTTTGGAAACCATGGTGGTTTTTCTTATCTTTCAATCCAGATGCCATTTTCTGTTGATACACAATGCATTCCCTGCTCCCCCTTGCCAAAAATCCTTGAAAGAGGAGTTTCAGATCTGGGATTATTTTAACACATGCTGTTTCTTACCAAGCATATGATCTCCAGATATTTGACAGAAAAGCCAAGTCTTAAACTGGGCATGCGAAAGAGGCAAATGAGATGTACCACAGCTGGCCTTACCTCTCCTTATACAGTCAGTAACTTGTATGGCTTTTTAGAAAATCGCTTCTTACTGAAGAAATTCTGGTTGTGAAAAAAATTATGGAAGGGCAGGATTGAAGTAATTCTCAGGGTATGAGGACCAGGAGTGGAAAGAGTAATTTTTTAACAGACTTTTGGTCACCTCTTTTCAGATGCACACTTTATACATTTCACAGAAGGATCCTACTCATGTCTAATCACCCCAAAATTCACAGAATCACAGAGTCATGGAATGGTTTGGGTTGGAAGGGACCTCAAGGATCATCTAGTTTCAACTCCTCTGCTAACAGAGGGTAAGAGAGGGCTGCTGTTGTTTTACAGTTTGGAAAGTGAAACCCAGGCAGGTTGTGTGACTTTCCTAAATAACGTAAGCCAAAGCTCACATGGGAAGAAAATGGGAGAGTGGGCCTTCAGACCTTCCTCTTGTGGAGTCTGGGCTGGTCTATTTTAGTTCTACACACTGGATTAGCTTCTTCCTTCAGCTTCTTCCCCAGACTCTGCTGATCTTAACCAAAGCTGGCCAAAATCAGAAGTAATTCCATGCTATCTTTCTTCCTACTGAAGTGGTAGAAAAGGGCAACAATCCTTACTAGAGTGAAGTCAGAAGTAACTGGGAAGCAAGCACAGGGAAGAAAAAGGATGTGGAAAGCATTGCCAAAGGTGTCCGTGGCTGGCTCATGCACAACATGTCAGGTGCCTTGAGGAATTAAGAATAACTTGGAATGAGCTTTAAGAAAGGATCAGGCCAATGTAAATCGGCTGTAACAGTTCAGTAGTTTTCCCCAGGAACTGACGAAACAATCAAGGGAAGGATTTTTAATTCTGCACATAGGAAAAGCCTGGTCCTAGACTTCAATTTGCACAGTAGAAATCCCTGATTAAAAAGGAGCCAAACACTGTTGTGCTTCAGGAAGTAGGAGAATTAGGGATGCTTACTTTGGACGATGGTGTAACTTTACAGCCTATACGAGGGGAGATGCACAGCTGCATCTCCCCAGGAGCGGGGAACTGAATATATTGTGAGTCAGTCACAGTTCCTCCCTATCTTCCCTCCACCACCACTTGCACTCCCTTTGCTCTGCTACAAAAGTCAATTACTTCATCCTCATTTTTTTCTTTCTCTCCCCCCCTTTTTTTTTTCATGGAGCAGTTTACTCTCCCATGCTCCCAGCCAGCTCTTTTGGCGAGCGAGGAAGCGGAGTGGGGTGAAGCCTGGGCTCTCTGCACTTCTGTCATCTCAGCATCCCCTCTCCACCCACTTCCTCTCAGCAGGGAGTATTGGGTGAGCAGTCCCTGCTCCTCTGGCTGCGGGAAGAGTTGTTCTGAGCAAGCTGAGCTTCAACAGCCATGGGAGCAAAGCTGGGGAAGAGGGGGGGACAGTCCTCCCCCTCTTTTATATTCCTGAGTAGATACCAGCACTGGCAACGTGGGGTGAGTAGCAAGTGCATCCTGTGCAAATTCTGAGGTAAAGGCCTGTGTTCAAATGGAATAGGATATTACTAATGCTGGAGAACTGGGGAGCATATTCCCTGAGACCTGTGAAGGACCTTCCTAACCTGCTCGCAGTATCTTACCAGAAAATATGGAAAGGAGCCCACTGCAAAAACAAAACAAAGCAATCACATCCTTAGGAACTTTGGGGAGGCAAACATATGGGGGAACTTTTTACAAAAGGTGAGAGGTCAGTGAATATCTTGGGATAACTGCATGTAAGGGGGATAAAAATTCTCAGGCCTTTTTGACAGTGAGAACACAAAGAGCGTTGCTGAGATGCACGCAGGAGTAAAGGTCTTTTTTGATGGAAAGCAGCTTTTCCTGTGGCTGGAACTGATGGGATGCCTACACATATTCAGGAGCTATCTTCTGTGCCCTCCCAGGAAAAGACAAAACCACACAGAAGCCTCTTTTCTGTCCTGTGCTCCCATCATCTCACCCTAAACCAACGTCTCTGGGCTGAGAGCGCCTCAAGCCCCAGAAATTTCTTCCTTGACAGTGTCATGAAAAGCCTCTTTCTTGCCAGCATTTATATGAAGGCACAGTTTGGGATATCAAACCTCCAGCAGGGCTTTGATTGAGATATAGGTGAGTGGAAAGAAGAGAACCTGACAGGCCAAGGCTGGGGGATTCAGACTGTCTGGGCCATGGAACTCGAGGGCATGTGCAGAAGTTGGGTTTACAAGCAAAATACTTTGCCAGAGTTATCCAGCAAAGATAAGACACATATTTTTAGGCTGTTAGAAATTAGGGGAAAATTGAAAAGGACATTTATTCCCATTTTAAATTATTAAATGGTATTATGCTTGGAGACAGTTGTGTATATGCAACTCTTAAAAATTAAAGCTTGAGGCCAAACTCTGCTTTTGGTCACGCAGAAAGGAGGCGACTGCAGACGGAGTTGCATAAAACTGAGGTCATCATCTGGCATAAAGTCTGAGCTGGCTTGGTTTTCTCTTCAGTAATGTCAGTACTGGTAAGCTGTTATGAGGAAATCCAATAGGGAATGGATCAGGTGTTAATGCTCACAATCAGCATGATTCCAAATAAACTGGAGGAATTTAAGAAACAATGCTGTGTCTTCTGCTTAAAAGTTGCTTTCAGAGACTTAAAATACTCTGTAGACTTAAAATAACTCTGCAGACTTGTGTGGTGCTGCTTCAGATTTACCTGGATGAAGAAAGTGTGACTGGTTTTGGAAGGTCTTTTCATGGCAGGTCTCTTAACAATATTGAAAAATGGAATATACGAATATCTGAACAACAAGCTGGTAAAACAAAATTATCTTCTTGTCCTCTTTTCTGTGCTCCATCACCAAGTTGAAACTAAGATCATAGAAAGATCTACGAACTAGATCTAGAACTAAGAACTAGAAAGGAGACTAGTTTGTCTACATTCTAACAGAAGAAATGCCTTTAGTGCAGGTATCACTCCACAAAAATCTATTGTAACTTCATTGCCTTCCTCCTAACCTGCAACTTTTGGGAGTGAAAATAAGAGTTTTATACAAAGTGTAAAGATAATAAATGATCTCTCAATTTTCTTTAATTTGTTTCTAGCTGAAGAGAACTTTTCATACTACAGTAGGGTCTCAGGTTCAGGATTTGAAATTGAAGTTCTGGATTAGTGTTCAGTATTTTCCTTCAGGAGACAGAATCTGAGATACTTAGCAGGGAGGCTGAGGAACAACTTGTTCAAAGATGGTTTTGTACTGAAAAGTATTCACTTATAAAACTCTTTGTGAAAGCAAAGAGAATACAAAAAAAAAAAAAAAAAGACTATTTTTAAGCCATTACAATTAAGCCTAAAGAACATAGCCCTTAAAATGTTAGTAGCTCTTGTCCTTTGTGTTCTGGGAAGGCAAAATTGCAGCCCAATGAAAATGGAACAAACCAAACCCCACAATATCATCGTTAGGAAGGTGGAAAGAGGAATAAAAATGCTTATCCTTCAGAGCACAGGCAGTGGTTGACTCCCCTAAACAAATACACAAATAAAAAAATAGGAATTGTGTTCCTTTTGAAGCTTCCATGGTTGTAAATTTCCTTATGGAGTGCCCTGTCATTTTCTTTCCTGAAAACATTCACGCTCCCTGCTTTACTTATAATGTGTTCCATATGTCACATCTCCTTTGTACAAAACAGTTCAGACTCAGCTCTCCTTTCATCCTCCTGACCTAATTTTAAGGTCTTACTGCTGTGGAGCACTAATCTGGATCAGTTTGATCAGACCCTCCTATTTTATAAGTGCCATTTACCACACCACAACTTTTTCCCCCCTTTTCCATAACAATAAGCCCAACCACGTTGTTCTTTGTTACGTGTTGCTCTTATAAACTCCCTTAAATTCAACCTCTAATTGAACAGTGCTCTCTGACTCAGTTCATTATTGTACTACTTGCTTTCATTCAAGTGAATTTTTAAAGTAATGCAACACAGAAGCTTAATTATCTTCTTGTTTTCCTGGTTGGTATTCTCTGGAGTAAATGCCAAGGAGGATTTGTTTTTGCTAAGTTTTTTTTATGTTTTGCATACAACATAAATTTTTTCCTGCTCAAACACTTCTTTTGATCTTATTTCTTGGAATAAATTGCATTTAGCTTCTTCACAAGCATTTTTTTTCCTTTAGGCCTTCCCATCAGTCTTCTGTGTGTGAAATGTGTGTGCTAAAATATGGTCCAGATTGTTCAGTTCACTAATTCAAAAATCCTCACTCTTGGTGTTCCCTGTGCCTCACCTCTTTCTCTAACACTGGTTTAAACTGGGAGAAAGTCCATGGAATCTGATAAAGTGAAACTTATGCAAACTAAGCACAAGTGACAAAAGAAGGGCCCCCTCTCTTTCTGATTCTGTTCTATCAATATTCACATTCTTCAAATAGTCCGAACCATAACCCTGATGCAATGTCTTTTCAGTGGGTTAATCTGCTTGCTATCAGTTCAGTTTCTGTTTGTTCTCCCAGTGGGGGAAAAAAAAAATAAAAAAATTGAACCATTTAAAAAAGGATCCCATAGAAAGGTTGCACCAGCTCAACCATGAAATTTTAACTGAGTCTGTATCAAAGAGGCACTGGTGTAAAGCAAAATATGTCAGGGACTGCAATATTAGGAAAAAAATTCTCCACCAAAAGGGTTGTAAAGCATTGGAACAGGTTACCCAGCAAAGTGGCAGAGTCACCTTCCCTGCAGGTGTTCAAAATACATGTGGATAAGGCACTTGAGGACACAGCTTCGTGGGGACTGTGGAGGTTCTGGGTTACCAGTTGGATTTGGTGATGTCAGAGGCCTCTTCCAGCCTTATCAACTCCATGATTCTGTGACTCCATGCTTCCTCTTGCCTCTGACACAGCCACATGGGCAGGAGACTCTCTGAATCTGTCTGTCAGGGATGGATCTTCACTCTCTCAATGTCTCTGCTTGAGCAAACAGCCCCAGCTACCTGTACATGGTTGTGCCTCTGGTTGTTTCCAGGTGGGCTCAACCTGGCAAATGTGCTGTAGGCCCAGGCCAGACCTACACTAGTGTTTTTAATTTTGTTTTTTAAATAAAAATCTCTGTCAGACAGAGATTTACCTGTTCAGCATGGATACAGATGTGCTGCTGCAAAGTCCTTGTGTTGTACAGCTTATGCTTGGGAAAGGGCATGGCTCTGGTGGTGGTGAAATCCCTTTTTTATTTTTTTGTCATGTCCTGTCATCCCATTAGAGCTTTTTGGGCAGAGGCACCTGCCTGAATTGTGGCTCTAGACAAGCCCTTTTGTTCTCCTCAGCTTCAGGAAACCTGTAATTTGGTATTTTTAGAGTATTTGCTGTCATGATATTCCTACAGGGCTGAACGGCGCTCCAGTGATTCCTGTTTTGCAGGTGAAAATCTTTCTGCCAAAGAGAGAAGCTGACCTGCCTGAGGTGCACAGGAGGCCCATGGTGTGACAGAGCTGCACTGCAAGAAGCCAATGTAAGCTGAGGCCAGAGAAGCTTCTGCATTTGGACCCACTGGTTCCTGCAGCAGCACACTTCCTTGAGTGGTACCAAAAATGAATTTTGTTTTGTGCTGTGACTTGTGGTTAGATTCTTTGGTTTCCTAAAACATCAAACTGGAACTGAAACTCCTGCAGCAGTTCGGATGTTCTTAAATTTTTTTATGCTGTGTGGATTGCCTGATACAGATGGCTCCAAGATTCTCTCCCTTGGCTGGACTTCCCTCAGGGGGAACAGCACTTCCATCCTTTCTCTCTGGCCATCTGGTGAAAGTTAAACACCTTGAGATCCTCTCTCCACAGTGGCCAAGATAGAAGTTAATTAGGAGGGGCTTAGAGACAGACACACAGGCTGTATCACCACATCAGACTCACGTGTTGCAGAAATTGCTGGGAGTTGGGTGAGATGGGCTATGGAGACATGAAGAAACACTTCTGGATTTTGCCCCATTATCTTTGTTGGAGCCTCGTGGTCTGTACAGCACACAACAGTTGTTTCATTCCCTCTGCCACAGCCCCAGTTTCCCCTGGTGTCTCCTCCACCAAGAGCAACTATACAAAAATGTTCCTTCCTCTCTGCCATCTCTGCACAACAGCTGACAGAAAAAAGAAGAGTTGCAAAACATTGGCCCCTGCTTCACACGTTGTTAAGCAGGTACTTTCTTACTCCAGAGAAGTCCCTGAACATTTTAGTTCAGGTGGGCAAAGCAAGACAGGCTTTGAATGCAGAAAATTGAGCCAAATTATCAGAGAGCAATTGAGGTTTACATCTCTCCTACAGTTTGGTTTTTTTTTTTTTTTGTTTGTTTTTGTTTTTTTTTTTTGCTTAGAGCCCTGCAAAGTTGAGGTGGTGTTATTTGAAGTGTACAGAAGAAATTGGTGTTACTTGTACTAGAATTTTCCTGCTTGCAATGAGTTGAAAATGCTTTAAATCACTGGACTTTGTCTCAGGTACAAAGAACCTGACTGGGGTTTGAACCACTATTTAAAATTGAGAAGAGGCACTCAAAAGCCAAGGGAGTCTCAAAGAGATAAAAGTCATGAATCTGGCAAGAAAAAACATGAGTCAATGTCAAAAAGTTTACAAGCTGACCATCTGAAAATATTTTGTGTTTAGTTCAGATCAAAACAGCTTATTTGACTTGAACTTTAAAGCAAATAAACAAATAAAAATATGTTTAGAAGCACAAATTGTTTAACTGGTTGAAGTGAACAGGCCTTCCTTCCACATGGTTTGAATTTAATTGATTCATTTTTTCTGGTTCAAAACATTTTCAGGAATTTGGGAAGACTGGGATGTATGATTGTTTTTTACAAAGTGAGATTTTCACGTGATTTCTCTAGGAAGTCTATGACTTGAAGGATAATATCATTACAGTGGAATTGTAAGATCTAACAATATTATCCACAGGATCTGAGGAACAAGGATTTAAAGGCCTTGAAAGTCAATTTTCTCTGATGATCCAGGCATCTGAATTTTGTCTGGAAGGTCAGATCTTCTGTAGTTTAGCAGCACTGAGTCATCCCACTGGTTTGTATCACTGTGAGGATCTGGCCCTAACCTGAAAACACTCCAGTGCTTTGTGAAATGATCTCATTCAGTGAAAAAACAATGAACCTTGATTGTCAGCATGTGTAACACAGGAGCTAGGTTTTGGTTTGATGCCAGTACACATTTTCACCAGTTCTGAGATTGGCAACTTAATTTCTTCACAAGAAATTAAAAAAAAAATTTAAACAAAATCTCTTCTCCTCCCTCCTACCCATCTTTGCTCTTCTCCCAGCTGTCATCACTGTTTACAGTTTGAGTAAGTGAAAATATATATTTACAAGTACAGCTTACTGCTGTGTTTGCTGGTATAGACTGCCTGAGGGCATATCTGGGAATTGAGCTCCCACCTCCACCCAGAAATACACCCCCTCCTCTCGTCAGCCTTGCTCCTCCCTGGCCCTGCTTTCTTAAGCTGGGTGTTCAACCTTTTCTCTTGTGTTCTGAGCTTTTTGAGAGGGAGGCTGGTGCCTTGCTTGGTGCCGGGACGTGAGCACTGTTGGATCTCGAGCACTAAGTGATGCTCCCAGGTCTCCCCGGCGGGGAAGGCCAACCCTCCTGCCCTTACCAAGCATCTCCTGCTCTTCCCTGCCAACCCTCCTGCCCTTATCAAGCATCTCCTGCTCTTCCCTGCCAACCCTCCTGCCCTTACCAAGCATCTCCTGCTCTTCCCTGCCATCCCTCCTGCCCTTACCAAGCATCTCCTGCTCGGAGAATCTGCAGGCTGGATTAGCTGAGGTCACAGAGCAGGGGAAGTGTCGTGTGCCTGCCCTGCAGCTGACTGGCTTCACCTCGCGGGGCTGTGTGTGCAAGCAGACTCAGGAGAAGGTTTTCTTTTCAGCTGCAGCCGCGTGCTGTGGCCCTTCTCCCGGCTGGACACGCGCCCATCGGACAATCCCACAGCATCCTGGTTGCCTGCCAGCCCCAGATGCCAGAAGCATGTCCCCATTTCCTCTCCCCTTACACGAGGAATTCTGCGGGGTCTCGTTCACTACAACACTGAACAGTTGCGTCTCACACAGTTTGGGGGCAGTGAGGCCAGATCCTGACCAAGGCCTCCAGATGTTATTGCAATAGTAATTAAAAATACACCACAACTAAGTGAATGTTGTACAATACAGTTAAAATTGTGCTTTTCAAACGGGTTTGTAAAAATGTTGCCAACACCCATGGTCTTATCATAGCTAGGCTTCAGCATTGTGCAGATTGTTTGTGGCATTCCAAGTGCTCAGGACTTCGAGTCCTGCTGAGACAAAGGAAAAGCTGATGGCTCCTGGAAATTTTGCAGGATTTCTCCTCAGAGGTCAGCTAGTCAGAAAGGAGTATCTGGTGGTTCAGTCACTAACCTGTGTTCAGCTCCTAACTCCTCTGGGAATTGCCTTCATAAGTTTGGGAAAGACATTAAGGACTTGTTTATGCTGCTAAAATTAACTTAACCTTTTTTTGTCCTGCAGCATTACTGGTGAACATGTAGCTGCTACATGGTGCACCAGTAAAGACAAAACATGTTTTAGTCTGAGGTATGTTTGCTGAAGTTGATTCAGTAGCACAGTTGAAAGATTTGTTTGTTTTGCAACTAGAATGCATTTAGTCTTTCTGAGGTTAAAGAACGCAGCTTTTTAAAGCTACTTTTCTACCTGTGAAATGGGAATGAAAGTAATTAATCCCAATGATACTACTGAGATACTGTGATTACTGTAAAAACTGAGAGGTTATATTTGTGGTGGGAGCTGCTGTGGGAGATGAAGATAGCTTTGTACCCAAGGTTCCCTGGATATATTCAAGTATGGGCAAAAATACATTTAGATATTTGTCTCAACTGCACATTTCACTCATCTGTGTCACAACAACTAAAAATAAAAACTAGGGAAAAGTAGGTTTTTCCTGGCCATTATTTCCCTAGCTGCAGAATATCTGTAATGAAGGTTTGTATGAACATTGCTGCAAGTGATGCTGCAGAAGACACAGACCTGGGAGACTCATGATTGATGCAGACAGTGATCAAGTGGTCTGTGGGTGGCTTGAACTGTGCTGGAGAAAGGGGTGCACCCACTCAGCCCTCACCTCCAGGAGGATACTGACACTGGGTTTTGCTGATGTTTTAGTAGATTATAGGATCACAGAATCACAGAACTGCCTGGGTTGGAAGGCACCTTAAAGATCATCTCATTCCAACCCCCTGCCGTGGGCAGGGACACCTTCCACTACCCCAGGTTCCTCAGAGCCCCATCCAACCTGGCTTTCACATATTTTGGTTTGTCTATGTAAACCATGATACTGATTTTGCTAATAAAATTTATCCAGACACTAATTTTTGATCGCAGCTCCTTATTTGTTTTTACATAAGGCCAAGCAGAATCAATTTCAGTTAAAAAAAAAAAAAAGTGACCCTCTTAATTCTCTGTAAGTCTTTACATGGCCATGTGTAACCATAGAAACCTTGTGTGCTGACTCCCTTTGTTATCAGTGTGAAAAAGTTTGGGGTAATCACAGTAACGAAGTGATGTTTTCTTGTGGATCTGCCCCTCCTACCTGTAAAACCTCACAGTGATGGCTTAGACAAGATCTTAGTTCAGGAAAAACATAAATACGATCAGTTCCTTTCAGTGAATCATCCCCTCCAGAAAAAAGAGGGGTAAAACCAGTATGATAGGAAGGATTTCCAAACTCTGATAGAAGTGCTCACCCCCTCAGCTGACAAAGATGTTTTGCTGCCTTTGCAGCTTTCAGGATGAATAAACAAAGAGCTCTCTAACACTCTGGGAAGTGACAGTGACTTAAAGGCCCCGTGCTTTGATGGCCTTAGAAAATGGCTCAACATTTATAGGCAGGATAGGTATTCGAGGAGAATTAATGGGATGAGTGCATCCACCAGCTGGAAAAGTCCTGCTCTTACGTAGTCTGTCAAAGACGCAGCTTCCCTGGAATGTGGGATTGATAAAAATGAGAATCCGGTTTTATATTCCCTACACAGATAAATAGGAACACTAAGGGATTTAGCACATGCAGTCTGTGTAGAGTTACCTTTTGCTGATAATTTTGTTCTGCAAAAAACTATGTCTCTTGGTTAGGAATGGAATTATTGCAATGTTTCAGCAAGTCCTCTCCTCCCATTTTCACAATAACTCGCACAGGAAAGCATGAAAGTTGTATCTAGTTCCTAAAGTCTGTCAGTGAAAAAAAACCTTATCACCCTAAAAATGGACATAGAGAAGTAAGTTACAAGTGTGAATAGTGTCAAGTGGTCATAGTTTCACTGATCCCAAAAGCAGACTGTCCTTTTTCTCCTGTCACATAGGTTACATGACATAATCAGAGCCTGTGATCCTGTGTTTTTGTCAATCTTTTGTTTTTGTCCTTTGATCCTTTTTGGTTTTGTCAATGACTTTTCTGTTGGTCATTGGTTTGTAATTGACAGCCAGAAATGTGAACCTTTAAATGAATACAACTCAAACAAAAATAATTCCAACTAATGAGCCTCCATCCACTTTGTCAATATGATTTTAGCTATTTTCATGCTTCTAAGCAAACAGCTGTGTATCCTGCATGCAGGACATTTCAGGACCAGTCCAGCTCCACAAGAAGTTAGTGGGAGTCTGTCTGTCTGTCTCCTTTTGGAGAGGTGGAATTGGACTGATAAAGCTGTGAAAAACACTGGGAAAAACCTTTGGGAACACTTACTCAGAATTACTTAATGAGTCAGGATGAAAATACACAATCCCTCTGGTATTCCCTAATCCTTCATGTTTTCAGTCATACCAAATGTTCAGATGCTGGAGACTCAGATTTATCCCCTAAACCCACCAAACCCACAGTGAGACCAGGCAGTGGGGACTCTCATCTCTTCACATCATTCATCTCAACTCTGTGGCAAGGGCACCTACATTCTGAGAGGTGAGGAGTGAGATTACTTGTGCCTCCTCCACCTTTGGCTCTCCAGTACTCCCAGACGTGGCATCCAAGGTGGTACAGATCACCAGTTTGTGAACCCGAACTATCCAGCGTGAGTGGTCTTCTGCATCCTCAGGCTAAACTCTAACTTCTGGTACTTTCAAATACACAACCTCATCTCATTCCTGTTTTGAAAGCCTGGGAATGTGTATGAATCCAAAATCTTGACAGTCTATAGATATATGAACACACTTTCAACATCTTTTCCTTTCCTCTTTAAAGCCCTTCTTTTTTTCCTCCAGGGTTAATGTACTCAGATCGTATTTTTTTTTTCTTTTTTTTTTTTTTTAACCAGAATTCTCCCATGAAAATGGCAACTTTATGACTGTCTGTCACTCCTATTGGAGCTTGACCGTCTGCTGCAGTGTCTGAGTGGTGCCTGACCCACTTGGCACCCTTAAATTGTGCAGCAGGGACTTTTGAAATAACAAATCAGGGTCCCATTTGCTTGACAGCCCCTGGTTGTGACTGAACCATCACAGTGTGGCACGGCAAGAAAAATGCTACTTTATATTTGAACCATCTGGAAGCATGGACCTCAAGAGACATGAATGAAAGTTTTCTTTAAAAGGAAACACGTGAGTTGCTCCACACAGTTGATTTTTCAAAATAGTGCCCTGAGTAGGAAATCACAACCACAATGCTCTGCAAAGCTCGAAGAAAATAAGAAGAGCTAAGAAAAAGTGAAGTTAATTGAGGATGAGTAATGAAGGAACCCAATAAAAAAAAATGGATGTAATTCTGCCATAAATAGATCATGCTAATTACCTATGTATAATACTTATATTTAACAATAAAGGACATTCATCCAAGTGCAAGCAGTCATAAAAACTAGTAACATTTTCATTAAAACCAGACTAAACTTGTCGTCATGTCAAGTCCATTACACTGCATAAGTATAATTAAATGAATTTCAGCAATTTTATACCTCCTAATTATTTTCTTTTGTCTGGGGCTATTTAGTAAGCCAGCATCATTGCAAATGTTTCTTGTTTTTACAAACACAAAGCCAAACTCCTAGAGGAGAAACTCCTGCTTAGAAGCAATTTTCCAGTATTAATTTTTACCTGAAAATTCAGTTTTCCAGGATTTACTCTGTGTGCAGGGGTGGGTGGGCTCCTTTTTGTTGTTGTTACACAGTGCATGGAAGAAGAGACATGGAGCTTCAAACTTCTGCTACACTCAGAAAGAAGAGAGATGAAACAGCTTTAATTGACTGGATCCTATGTTTTCAAAGGGTCCCTAGTATTTTTAAAAATCTACATTATCAGCAACGATTATCAATCTTTCCTTTTATTTCCTGCTAGAAGTGACTGCAGGAGGCTGGGTGAAATATCCCAAGCATCCTCTTCTCACATCCCAGCTCTGGGATCAAACAGATATTTCACCTTCTAAAGTGATTCCACCTTGCAGTTGAAAGCTGCATTGTCTGGGAAGACCACAGGCCATGGTGTGGTCTGTTGGAGTTTCTCTCAATGTTGGCAAAACTTCAGGTTTCCCATTCAGTTTTGGGTGGGGTTTTTTTTGCTGTTGTTTTTTTCACATTGCCTTCATTGGACTCCAGTTGGCACACTGATAAATTAGAGTCATCCCGTTTCGCCTCACAAATCTTAATAGCCATAAGGATTGTATTTAATGAAGCGACTCCCACCTCAGCAGAATGAGACTGCTTTGACTACATTACCATGATAATCAACAATTAAGTTGGCATTTGCCAGCCATAACCACAGATGTCTTCTTTGAAGTGTGGGAGAAACAACACTAATGTCAAATACCACAGTGTGGGAACACTTGGCATGCAAGACCAGCACAAGGAAATGGAGCATTTGGCCATGCTCCTGGAAGATACTGTGATGGAAGTGACATAAATATATAATTAGGAGAATCCATACATCAACAAGCTCTGCATCTGCTTTGCTGTAAAAGTGTTGGGGAATTCACAGCACTTTTCATTGTTCTTCAGCTCTTCTGCTGTGGAGGTATCTGAGACAAACACATCTCTGACTGATTTTAAGAAGGCTGCTGAGAGGCCCTGCTTTGACTTTGATCTCTACGTGTACAATAAGCAGAGCCACCCCAGCAATGCCTTTGAGCAAAGAACCACCTTTAAATCACAGTCCAGTAGTAGTGCTCATATTTGGCTTGTGCACGTCTTGCTCAGTTGCAGTACAGTGAGTTCAATAGGCCTGGAGCTGAACTGCAGCCCAGTCATTAATCAAAAACCCCATAAAATTGAGTTCCAGGAATTTATAAATGCAGAATACAAATATGAACTGTGAGATTTTTTTCTGTAAACACTCCATCTCAGCAATGCTTCTTGTCTCCCCAAGCACTAGCTAGCATAGCTTATTCTTGATTCCTATCTGCCTCCACATTTTACCTTGCTTTGAGCCTACTTTCCAGTTCACAGGCCTTGGGAAGGGGAGAGAGGAAGAAAAATGTCAGCATCCCAAAAGCCTACCTATTTTTTTCCACAGGACAAGCAGGCAATGAATCCCTAGGTCTGTGATCAACTGTTTGCCTAATTTCTGGAATAAGATGGACAGGACTGGATCCCTCTGACTCACATACCAGCAGCCTGTCCATGAAACATCAAAAGTTCAGCATAAGCCCAAAATTCACCAAAGTATTTAGGAATCTCTCACTAACGTCATCTGGATCGCTCTATAGGGTTCTAATATTTTTGCTTTCAGAGTGGTCAGAAAAGAAATAGTACTTTTTGCTTTCTCTGAAGGCAGGTTCTCTCTGTTTGTGCTTTCCTTTTGTATGAAAACCCTCCACTTCTCTCCTTCAGTACTATTATGTGTTAAATCCCCAGTTTTAGCAGATGAAAGTCAGTTTGTCACAAATGAAAGTCTGACACTGGAAAGTTTTTCCATTGGTTCCACCTCCTTCTGAGACCACTCGACCTTCTGAAATGCTGCTGGATGATTATTTTGGAGCTGGCTGAACATGGAGATCACTTTCTTTGCCTTCCAGGAGTGACCTGCAAAGGATTTTCCCAGTTAAAATTAATTTGTTTTCATGTACTCTGCAATGCTCTGTTGTGCCTTATCCAGACTGTGATGGCATAAGCACATGTTGGTCTCTGACTCAAAAAGTCTTGTCAAGTGGAGAGAGGAGTTTTCTTGTAGGTGTTTGGGGTTTTTTTTAGTTTGCTTTTAATTTGCCACGTAAGCACACCTCTGTGATTCATAAAGCACTGAAGATATTAATTGTAGCCCAAGTAAATGGAGCCGATGTTTAATTTTTCATTTTTAAGTGCTGATGCAGAACACAATACTGCACATGCAGCTTACAAAGCTCCCACCACTAGCATTTGGACTCCATTTTAAGCCCATAAATCACATTCTAAGTATAGTGCTTGTTTGGGTCTGTTAAATATTTCCTTCTCGTTTGTTCTTATCAACATCCAGTAATGATATATACATGTGTCATGCAAGACAGTAAATATGCAGACATTTCACTGAAAAGTTCAGTGCCATATCTCTCCTGATTAATGCAGAAATGTTTGAAACTAGCATAAAACCTAGGGCAGTGATAACCTTTAGCAGAGCCCAGAGGAAAGAACACAGCAGATAAACGTGCTCCTATGAAAAGCAGCAAAACTCATGTGCCACCCCAGCCTTCATTTCAGGGACTCCAGACAATTGTGTTCCCTAGTCCTGCTCACTCCCAGGTGTATTTCACTCAGTCTGAGAGGCAGGAAATTGCATTTTCATCTTTATTCTTCCGCCAGCTGTAAGTTAAACCCATACTTGAAGGCTATAGCAACAAATGCATTAAGTACAGGAATCCCCTGCCACTTTGCTCATCAGTCATTTGAACTCCATCCTTCTACTTTTCATGGTTGTACCAGATGGAGGAGGAACCTTGTCTACATGAGGCAGTTGTAAGAAGCAGCAGGTGAGGCTTTGCACGGTGCTGTTGGATCCAGCACTACCAAAAATGTAAAAATGGAGAGGGACCTCAAGTGCTTCCACCTGAGGATGAAGCTGAACGGTGCAATTGAAAGGAAGAGATCCTAAGATTCAGGAAAACATCAATAACCTATTCAGCAAATTTGTCTTAACTTTCCAGCCAAATCCTGTTACTGATGCAGCCTTGCTGCAGAATGAGACCTGCACTTGTACCTCTCTTTCTAAGTGATTGTTTCATGAGGAGAAAATTAAGATATGAGCCAGAACCCCATGAGCTCAAGTGGCCAGAACAGATTTTTGTCCCTCTTAACATGACAGTGCAGCAAGATAATAACTGCTTGTCTGAGGGACCAGGCAAGCAGGCACAGAGTGTCCTTCTAACAGCAACAGGTTGCTTAGAAAGCATGTAATTTTCATCACTGGAGGCTGCTGAGAACAGGATAAATAGACATTTATTTACAGGGAAGAGCTTGTGAATAAGAAAACGGTGATCTCTTTA
Source organism: Nicator chloris (assembly GCA_013400495.1). Lineage (NCBI taxonomy): Eukaryota > Metazoa > Chordata > Aves > Passeriformes > Pycnonotidae > Nicator > Nicator chloris. Next base: position 77,330 of record WAAE01009338.1, on the reverse strand, counting down.
TTTCCATTTATGATTCTATGCGATTTTCTTGACTGAATTTTTTATTCTATAAAATTCCCAGGGCTGCTGAAAGAGGAGAGGGAGGTGTGCTTCATGTACAAAAATGTATTTGTAAATTTATAGTCAATAGATGACATAACTTGCACAGAAACACTGTGATATGTTAAGTTTTGCATTAATGCCTATTTCTGAATTCATTATCTTTGCAAACTCACTGGACAGCCAAAGGTAACAGATCTTAAAAAATCCCCCAAAACCTACCACCAAAACAACTGGCTTAAGTTTTTCTTAAACTTTTTTTCTTCCTTTATTTGTACCTCATTGTGTCAGAAAAACCCAGAATATGACACTGATTCTGTACCCGTGCTGTGTATGGGCAGAAATCCAGGTTTGCCAGGGAATGCATTTAGCCCTGAGCCTGTCTGTCTTACTAAAATTGTTATTTAGATCTGGTAAACAAAATATGCAACGATGGTTTCCGAGCTTCCATGAATAATTCTATGCAACCGCGTATAATTACGATTATCATAAATATCCTCTGTTTACACAACACCTCGGTGGATCTGCTGAATTCTCCGTGGCCTCTATACATACAGTGCCATGAAATGCAAACATTGCCTCTTCCTAAGCACTCCTGAACAAACACACTGTGAAAGCTGCGTGGGGCAGGAGATACCAGCCGGGAATATCCGAGCCTGGGTTTGTAAGGGAAGAGCACGGAATCTGTTATGTCTGCATGAGGTCCGGTGATGTCAGAACAGCAAAAAGCCTGGTAAGAATCTCACCAATACTTCGAAATCCATAGAAAACTGGAGTTGACTTAGAAAGGTAAAACTGGGGTGAGAATTAAGCACATTTTAAAAACAGGTAACAACACTAACTGTAAGCACCCCCTCTTTGCAGAGAGCCAGCTAAGCACTCTCATAGAAGTCTAGCACATAGCAGGTGTTGAAAATGGAAATGCAATTTCCCAGCTAGGCAGACATCCAATATTTATGAGCCAAGTCTGTGGAAATAGCAAACTGCCAATAGGGACAGAATAATTTAGCGGAAAATCAAGCAAGTTTTCCACTTCAAGAGAATTTGTCATTCACCTTGTGTCCGATCCCACTCCTACCAGTGTCTGAATGCATTGTCTGGTGCTGCAGCCATCCTACAAGCCACTAAAACAAGGAGATTAACATCCTCGTGGCTAGAGCTGATCACAGCTGGGTAGGTATTTGGCAGAGCCAAGTGATGTATGATGTTGCCTGAGAAAAAGAAAAAACACACACACACACCTGACAGGGAAACCAACTTGCTGACTTGCAGCAGCACCTCTCACATTTCCTAGGCAAGGTTTTAAATCCAGATTAAATGTTGCATTCACATTTTGATAATGCCATAGTTATCAGACATGCTTAGACACTTCTACTATGTTTGGATGGAAATCTTTCATAAGCAACAAAAGCTGCTCTGAGATCTCTGGAGCAGGGAAATGTGACCCTTGTGCTTTTGGACTGAGGTCAGAACCAGAACTGCAGAAATAGAATGGCTCTGGAGAAGCAGGTCTTGGACACACTGCCCAGTCAAAACCTGCCCAGTCAAAATTTGAGATACTTGGATTTTCCCTGTAGTTATGAGAAGAAGAATTGATAATTGCTAGACAGAGGGATCTGTGCCTGTCAACACTCCTAGCTCAAAAGTCAACTCCCAAATTTGCTCGAGAATTTCCTGTCTCCTTCTGATAAGGCTCCTGTCTCCTTTTGGCAGGCTCTCTGCACTGAACTGCCAAACTATGCATAACAAGCCATGTTTCATGGGTATTTGCACAAATTTGGAAACTGCTGGCACCAGCACACATGTCCCAAATATCACTGGATCAATGCAGAGCATTAAGGTGTGGGGAACTGAATGAATATGTCAAAAATATTAAAATATTCAGTGAATTCCCCTTTTTCCTTCTGTCTGAAGCTGACTCTGTTACAAGACTGGGGAGGAGGCTGGACTAAGGCTGAGCTGTTGGAAAAATAGGCCCTAAGAGGAAGAAGAGCTCAAAGCTGGGTCTCTGTAAGGGTGAAATTCAGCTTTGAGAACTAGTTTTAAGTGAATTATGACAGCTCTGCCACCACCCCAGTGTGTTTGTTATTCAGGCAGACGTGCCAAATAACCTCCACGAAGTGACTGCTTTTTTTGAGCTGGAACTTATTCCTGGACAGTTTGTTGTTAGCGCTTGGTCAGAGTCACAGCAAGGCACTTTGAAGCCTGTTTTGGCAATCGTTCATCCTCCTTTCCCTCTTCTTTGAGCTCCTACCAGCTGCTGCCAGCAAAGATTCCTGCATCCTGAAAGATCTGCAAGAAAAGGGGAGCAGTTCTGCCATGAAAGATCTGCTTGGGAAAGGGGAGCAGTTCTGCCATATGTATCTTTTGGTGCTTGGTCCTCATCACCTTATTCCTTGCTTGGCTGGATATTCCAAAATGTCAGGCTGAACTGCTAAATGGGTGTAATGGGTTTGTCCCATCCTCTCCAAGACCCTCCACTTTCAAGAAGTCCCCATACAGATACTTATTTTTACAAGTTTACAATAACCACCCTCAGATCGAAGTCCAAAATTCCCATAAAAGTGCATGAGGGGGGACTGACCACTTACAAAATGATTTTTTTTCTGTTAATGAAAAAATATTTCTGTTTTCTCAAACTGTACTTAATTTTTTTTAAAGCAGAGGAATAGTCTGTAAGCTGAAACTACAGAGGTCAACATAAAAGGAATTTTTATGTGTAAATAGAAAGGTGGTTCATATCAATGTGTCCACAAAATTTGTATTGTGGTGCTTTGGAGACAGAGGCCAAAACAGCTTTACACCTGATCCACAAAAAATGAAGTTTGTTTCAACTGAAATCCCTCAGAAATTTTCTTTTCATTTGAGCAAATCAGCTTATACCCCAAGAGCTGAGTGTATAAATGGAAAAATATAAAGGAAACTACTTGCTCCCCAAAACAGAAGAAACAGTGAATGAATGAGTGAGTGAATAAATAACTGAATGGATGTCAGAGGGCTGTGCTGGGGTTTAACAATGTGTTACTAATAAGACCCAGTGGAGGAGTATTTAAATGTGCAGTACCTGAGTTCTAGCAATGCATTACTAATTACAGCTCAAGGAATCTTCCTTGAAGCATTCATTCAAACTGGTTTAGGTGTGAATTCATTAAGACACAGGCAGACTGCTGCCTGACAAATTCCCACCCCAAGATATTTGCAGAGCAAGGGTTCAAAATGAAAACACGTATCCCAGTGAGTTGATCCTAGTACAACCTGACAATTCAAACACACATGGTAAAGCTGGTGCAATTCTTTTTAAAGAATGTTAGGGGTTTTTCTGTGGTGACCACTAACTGTTTGTCACCTGGTATCTTCAGTGCATGACTTGAAGATTCTCACCCGATAAAAAGGCAGGTTTTTTTTGGGAAAAAAACCAAAACCAAACCACATACCCATGCCCAGTGAGAAGGGCTGCATTTTTCAGATGCACACCCTTCTACAACCAGGCGATGAAAGGAATTTACTCACTTAAAGCTCCGTGTGAGTGCAAGTTCCAGCTTGTTGTGGGTGAAAGAGCCTGAAAGCTTTGGTCCCACTCTTCTCCTATAGCATGATTGTAACTCTCAGGTACTGCTGATCCCTCTGAAACAGCTGGACTGATCAGCAAGTCAGTTAATTGCATTTCTTTTCCAGTATCAGGCCCTCACTATAAGCCTTTGAGTTTGCTGAGTTTACAGAGGCATGAAGCAGGAGAACTGTACAAACTGGGCTGTCAGCACTGAAGATCACAGTGAACAAGTGCTCCCCTCACTGTAACATGCAATAAATAAAATTAAACTGGGCAATATATTGATCTTCTGAACTAGAAAGAAAAGTTGTCTTCGAATTATTTCAGGGCAACTAACCATCAGAAGACATAAAAATAAAAAGAAATGTGTCTGCTCTTCCAGAATTTGCCAGCATAGAGATAGCCATCTGGCTCCCAGTTACTTCTAAATAAATGTTAAAAATTAGATATGATAACAAAATAGATATGAAAATATTGTTGGAACAGATTCTTTAGCCATGCAGTTATTGCTTTAGAATTGGGGATTGTTCAGCCTGGAGGAGTGACCTCATTGTGGCCTTCCAGGACCTGCAGGAGCCTATAGGAAAGGTGGAGAGAGACTCTTGACAAGGGTCTGGAGGGACAGGACAAGGGGCAACGGCTTCACACTGACAGAGAGGAGATTTAGATTGGATATCAGGAAGAAACCCTTCCCTGTGAGGGTGCTGAGGCCCTGGCACAGGTTTTCCAGAGCAGCTGTGGCTGCCCCATCCCTGGAAGTGCTCCAGGCCAGGTTGGATGGGGCTCAGAGCAACCTGGGCTAGTGGAAGGTGTCCCTGCCCATGGCAGGGGACTGGAACAAGATGATCTTTAAGGTCCCTTCCTTTTCACTTTAAATTCACATTTTAGGCTCTGGATTGAAGTTTGGGATTTCTTTATTGTTGCTGAGGTTTTTATTATTTTTTACATGAAGAAAAACTTTTATTGCAAGGCAATTAGATATTGTCAAGAGCAAAAGAGGCAAGGTTGAAGAAATGTTGACACAATTTTGATTGTGAAGAAGGAATTCTGAGGTGAAGACACAACCTTTGTACTAAATCTGTACAAACATCTAGAAGGGAACATAGCAAGGGTCAGAGGTACTAAAAGTCTTTCATTAAATGGGAAGGCAAGTAAACAAAGCTGCTAAATCATCATCTGATTAAGTAGAGGGAGATGCAGTGCAGAAGTCTGATAAAGCAATTATTTTTCTTTACCCCTAAAGAACTTTGGAAAAAAAACCAAAAACCCCTTGATTTTAACCATTAAAGATGGTTTCAATTTCAGTCTTTTTGAAAGAGGAATGCAGTGATGCCTTTTCCCTTAATTCCTTTTTTTTTTTTGTCTTAGTTCTGTCTAACCCAGGCACAGTGCATTGTAGAAGGAGAAAAATGAGAAAACTATCATATGTAAAGCATAAAGAGAAGAAAGATGATGACGATGAGAAAATAGAGATGTCAAAGGTTCTCAAAGAGCCTAACCTTTCCTGAAGTCAAACAGAAGGGATTCAAACAAGAATTTGCCTTCCCACAATAATAAGGAATGCATTGAAAAAGGACATAAGCAGCAATAATTGTGTCTTTTTGTCTTGGGGGCTTGGTCAGATGTCATTGATTTATTTCATTATCATGGTATCAGGAGAAGAAGAGCAAGATGGTGGTAAAGAAATTTTGAAAGGTATCAGCATCATATAACAATGAAAAAACAATTGGGAGAAGCCTTTTTTACACAACATATTTGACTATTTTTCAGGAAATTTCAGGGGAGCTTGAGGACTTCATCTACTCAGATGATGCTGGGGCACAGAGACATCAAACTGAAGGAAAAAAAGAATACTACAAACTCTTGATTTATGTTTAAAGAGGAAAAAAAGGAGAAATTGCTATGTTGCACAGCAGAAACAAAACAAATTGCCTGTTTTGGAGGAAAAACAGAAGACAACCACAGCTGACTGGGTTACCAAACCACAAACCCATAGGAATATGCAGACACAGGGGACAATTGAGGACTACAGGCAAAATTTGACAAAAGGCAATCAGAGCCAACTTGTAAAAGAAGCATCAAGGATTGCATTATGTGTGGAAAAACAGTGCCAGTTTATGCAGCTCCAGCTTTTGGAAAGATTCGTTTTGCAAAAGAGAAGCAAATTTGTTCTGCAAAAGATGGCAAAAGAAGGCTGAGGGTATTAACCAAGAAACTCAGTGTGCGTGCATGTCTGAAGAAAAGAAAAATTGATTGGAATTGTTGGATAACCTTATATATATATGTATATTTATATATATATATTTATTTATATTTATATGAGCATCACAGAACCACAGAACGGTTTGGATTGGAGAGGACCTTAGAAATCATCTTATTCCACACCCCTGCCATGGGTAGGGACATCTTCCACTTGACCAGGTTCTCCAAGCCCCATCCAACCTGGCCTGGAGCACTTCCAGGGATGAGGCAGCCACAGCTTCCCTGGGCAACCACCCTCACAGGGAACAGTTTCTTCCTAATATCTAACCTAATTTTTCCTTTTCAGTGTGAAGCCTTTCCCCCTTGTCCTGTCACTGCAGGTTCCTTATTTGTATCTTTCAGGCGTGGGATTATCAGTCTCATTAGTATGCAGATGGGAAATTATTTGCTCAAATGTCCTTCAGTAGAAAGCTTAAAGCAGGAATAGCCACTTACATAATAATAAGATTAAAACCAAAGGTGCTGGCAAATCTCATAAATGAAATGTAAACAAAGCATAATTTAAAAAAGAAAATCTACTCAGATAAAGAGCAAGACATCTTCAGGCTTGTTCTGTGTATAGTTAGCTTTCATATATATGCACACATATATATGTACACACATATAATACATATATATAATTATATAATATATGTAATTATATTTACACACATATTTTTCAATATTTAAAGCAAAAAAGTCAGTGACTCAGACACTATCCAGAGACTGAACAGCATTATAATGTTTTTTATGCTTCTGATTTCCCACTCAAAGGTACTGCATTTCCATTTCAAACTGTTATAAGAACAAGGTTCAAATTACCTATATATAAATTCAATTTAGCATAATATTAAAAGGTTATGACAGAACTAATGGATTTTAAGAGGAATCCAGACTGTAGTGTTCAATGGAAGGTAGGAAAGACCAAGGCAGACAATTTCCTGTGGCATAAGAAGTAAAACTTCAAATTAATTTCTTTCCTTTTTCTGTTCAGAACTGGAGTTTTCAAGATAGTTGAACAATTATGTGACAAAACGATACAGAAGAAATGGCTTTTCAAAATCATTTATCCTTAGTATAATTCAGCCCTCATTGAGACAAGGTTTTGATGTTGATAATTGACAAAGCTGGGCTGGTGATGAACAAACTTGACACCTGGCTCTTTTCATACTGATCCTTCAGTCTTTCCAGATGGCAGAGTTTACTTCTGTTCCCATCTGTTCCTTTTCAATAAGAAAAAGGGAGGAAAACCCAAAATTGCTAAAACATTTTATGGCTTTTAGAAGTATCTTTGAGGTTCTTTTCAAGTCCTTTGCTCTGGACCACATTCCTGCGGAGGGCTGGCGATGGCACCTACGATTATTTGCCTCAGATCAAAGGTAGGATGCTGGGTTTCATTTTTCAGATTTGGTCTGACATAATTCATCTGGATCAGAATTTCGTGGATGGAAAAATTGAAAGAGCTGGGATCACCTCACCAGCACCTTCTTGCAAAAAAGAGAGGAGAAAACAAGCAAGGAAGCAAACAAACAAGCAAGAGGAGTATCAGACTGTGATTAGATAATTTTTGACAGGTCAGAGCAGAATTTTGGGGAAAGCTTTGCTAGTTTGGATTTGGAAAACTGTTTCTACATTACAAAACCTTTTTTTTTATGTGTGTAGAAACAACCACTCTTATTTCCCTGGCTATTGGCAATAGTTTCTCTGTTGAGTTCTCAGGTCTTGACTCTGGTCTAAATTTTCACTGCCTCAAGATGAACTTATTCCCTGGGGGGCCATTAAACTCCTTCCATGTAAGTGGGGTCAGAATTCGACCTCTGTTAAGTTAGTTATCTCCAGAGCTAGCAAGTGGCTGTTCAGGAATATTCAGCAAGAGGAAAATAGAAGCTGATGGATGGGAAAAGATGGAAAAAAACACAAAGTGAAATCCATCAATGGAAATCTGCCAGGTAACCAGGAAATAATTTTAGATGTTCTTTGTAGTCTATAAGTTTCCATGTATTGCTAAAAAAAATTAGTTAATCAGGACAAAAATTCAGAAAGCAATTAGAATAAACAAATCTCCCTAAATAGCTGTAAACATTTAGGGTGTTTATGAATAAAAATGAAAATAATTGAATTTATGGAACTGGCTGAAGGAAGGTTGTGGTGCCCATGTGTACTCTGCTCTGGTAAGACCCCACCTGGAATATTGCATCCAGTTCTGGTGCCCCCAACAGAAGGAGGACATGGAACTGTTGGAGCAAGTCCAGAGGAGGCCACAACGTTATCAGAGGGCTGGAGCACCTCCCCTGTGGATGCAGGCTGGGAAAGCTGGGGCTGTTCAGCCTGGGGAGGAGAAGGGTGTGGAGACTTCAGAGCACCTTCCACTATCTGAAGGGGATACAGAGAAGCTGGAGAGTGACTTTTCATCGAGAACTGTAGTGACAGGGCAAGGGGGAACGGCTTCAAACTGAAAAGGGAAATTTAGGTTAGGTATCAGGAAGAAATTCTCCCCTGTGAGGGTGCTGAGATCCTGGCACAGGTTACCCAGAGCAGCTGTGGCTGCCCCTTCCCTGGAAGTTTTCCAGGTGAGGTTGGATGGGGTTCTGAGCAACCTGGGATAGTGGAAGGTGTCCCTGCCCATGGCAGGGGGGTGGAACAGGGTGATTTTTAAGGTCCCTTCCAACCTAAGCCATTCTGTGACTCCTGTAGAGGATCAGGAAGATTTCTGATTCCAGTTGTCCTAAAGGATCATGTTGTCCTGAGGGAGCTGGAAAAAGGCTGTAGCTTAGTTCATGTGCCTCACCAAGCAGTCTGAATACCTGAGAGGAACCTCAGGGTGTTTGCCTCGACCTGGTGGAGCAAGGGGCTGTCCTCTGTGCTCACCCTGCAGGCTCATAAACTGCTGTCTCTGCTGCTCCACCAGAGCTGCTTTACAGAGCAGGATGCCTTAACACCAGCCTGCAGGGTGTCTTCGGGCAAATTGTCCCTGGAGAGCTTTGCACTGCCATCCAAGCAGAAATAAGGTTGCTAATAGGTTGGAGGATCTGTAGACTCTCCATGAGGGAAGGTGCAGGCCTGATAATTTGTGTGGAGTTACCTCCTGGAACACTGTCCAGGTTGCTGCCAGGCTACAGACACAGCCATCATCTTGAGGAGATGTTACTGAGCTTTCCACAGAACCACAGAATAACTGAGGTTGGAAAAAACCTCCCAGATCATTGAGTTCAACCTGTGGCCCATCTCCACCTTGTCACCCAGCCCGGAGCACCGAGTGACAGGTCCAGTAGTCCCTTTGGATCACCCCTCCAGGGATGAGGATTCACCACCTCCCTGGGCAGCCCTTTCCAATGCCTGACCACCCTTTCCATGAAGAAATTCCTCCTGATGTCCAACCCGAACCTCCCCTGGCACAGCTTGAGGCTGTTTCCTTTCATCCTGTCCCTTGTTCCCTGGGAGCAGAGCCCGACCCCCCCCAGCTGTCCCCTCCTGTCAGGGAGTTGTGCAGAGCCAGAAGGTCCCCCCTGAGCCTCCTTTTCTCCAGGCTGAGCCCCCACAGCTCCCTCAGCCCCTCCTGGTGCTCCAAACCCTTCCCCAGCTCCGTTCCCTTCCCTGGACACACTCCAACCCCTCAGTGTCCTTCTTGTAGGAGGCTCAAGACTCAAGGTGTGTCCTCACCAGTGCAACCTTTCTTTTGAAAAAGAACTGTTCTCCAACATGTTATTTATTAAAAATATTTCTGTTACTTTCAACAATGACACATTTTATTTTCACTACTTCCTCAAAGAATGCCATCATGAAAAGGTAACAGCTAGAATTTAACTAAGGAAAAAATAAAATTGAAGCCAAACCACTCGTCTAAAATGGTCTCTTGCCAGCTGTCCTACTGCCACACAGGGCTGTGTTGTTGCTAACAACTTGCCCATGGGAAAGCACTCAATCCTGCAGTAATGAATGGCACTCAAGCTGCATGGGGGATGGTATGAAAATTTTAAGTGGAGTGGTGGAAGCCCAGTCACTTGATGAATTTAAAATTAGACATGACAGAGCTTTGAAGAATATTCTATCTGGCTGGCTGGGATCGTAGAGACACAGACCGTATTAGGAGATATTAGACTGTACTAGAGATGGATTTTATTTGGTTTAATTCTCCAGTCCTGAGGAATTTCTCTTTGCCTCCTAAGCCCAAAAGCCCTGTGAGGCAGAACCATCATGCCCTTGTTTTCTCCTGCTTAATGTGCTTTACTGGCTTTGTCCTTGTAGCTCCAAGTACCAATTCCCTGGTCTGTGGATGGCTGGTGGATGGGTCAACAAGGACACAGAGTTTTGAGCAAGGAAGAAGCCTCAAAGGCTTTTAAAATTTGGTGTCCACAAAGACTTAGTTGAGATGTATTAGAACAAGAGGGCAATGCTTGGTTTCTGAGGAACTGACAAATTCCAACCAAATTTAAAAAAAAAAGCATTCGTTGCAATTTTTCCAATCAAAATACCACTTATCTAATATAGGCATATTCTCTCTTCTTCTCTGATTTCTATGGCTCAACATACTATAATGCTTTGGATGTGCATTCATGGTTTAAAAAAATCTCCCAAAACAGACCCCAAGATACGAACTCAAATTACAGCCTCACAGATTTTAGTAGGATTGCCTGGGTGCAACTGAGAGCAGAATTTGACCTGCAGGCAGGTGGGTTTCCATGTTTGCCCTGATCCTGTGTAAATCAGAAATGAATTGGGATCAGTGGAAGTGCTGATGTCAAAACAGAGTCGGGAAAGGCACGGTCTGAACCAGAGGTGCAAAGAAAGATTGAGGTAAACAAATGAACTCACCAAAGGACAACTAAACAAATAAGATTTGCTTAATGGTGGTTCAGAAAACAGATGACGCTGAAAATTCATCAGCTTTTATTTCAGAGGAATGAGGCAAATAAGAACAACCTCTGACAAAAAAAAAATACAATTAACAGGAAGATTTCCTACTAGAGGAAAGACAGGAAAAAAAAAATCACTGGACTTTAAAAACATTTCTGTTTCCCCAAAATGCAAACTTTTCCAAGGGAGACCACTCCCTATCCTAGCAGATGTGAAAAGCAGCTTTAGAGTCCCAGGGCAAGATTTAACTCCATGAAGCTTTTGGGTTTTTTTGTTTTGTTTTGGTAAAACAACAACAACAACAACCACCAAACTCCTCCCCAAACTCATCTCACAGTAGTATTTAGATTGCTTTTCTCTTCTCAGAGCTTGTAATAAACATATTTCCTGAGGGTTTCAGGCTTATAAAGGCAGTTTGAACAGCAAGGGAATACAAAAGGCAATTTGAACATAGACATTTTCTCTGAGCAGAAAAAAAAAATGTCTCTGCCCAGATTAATTAATGAATACATTTTGTATAATTAAATTACTACTTTGTTCTAAGTACATCTTGACCACATCTAGGAAGAAAGATATATTGAGGCAATATTTCCTAAAGGTGTCCCTCTATGATGAGATGGTTTTCATCTCTCTCATAAAGAGTTTTACTCTGTAAAAATCATAAAAACATAGAATGGTTTGGGTTGGAAGGGACCACAAAAATAATCTCAGTCAAAAACGTTAAAGAGTACAGCTGAAGAAAAATAAAACGGGAGAAGGAACAGGCTGTAGATGGATAGAAAGAATGGACAGGATTTTAAAAAATGCTATGTAGAAGGACAGAGATTTGTTAGAAAAATGGGCAGAAAAGAAATTCAGAGGAGAAAAGCCTAAGGTAATATGTCTAGGAAAAATCAATTCAGAGCAACTGTATTAAATGTTGGGGAGGAAGTTGGAAAGATATAATACTGAAAATTAGCTAGCCATGGTTTAAAGAAGGAATTAGTGCTGGACTTATTAGATAGAAGTTCTTTTACAGTAGAACAGAGACACAAAAGAGAAAAATAGTGAGGGCAAAAAGTCAGTGCAATTGCAGAAGGCAGGCAAATAGAGGAAAGAGGTCTCCTGGTTTTGGAACATCAATTTTATTCCTTAATGCTCTAGAGCCACAAAGTTTTGGATGAAATTGAGGGAAGTCAGAAAACTGAAAAAACATAATTAGGAAATTGAAGAGTATGCTCAGAGGAAAAAAAAAATCATATTAACTCTGTAAGAAAAGAATGGGCTTAAACAAAGGACAGCTTAATTCAAATATGTGAGTGATATCTTTAGTAAACAATAACAAAAAAGGAAAGTTGCTCAAGATTTTAAGGGATCCAAGTGTGATAACATGCAAATATGAATCAACAGCAAAGAAAAACCATCCTTTCAGGAAGATTTTTTTAATGTTTTGGAGTTATCTGCATCATCCATTTAGAAAGCCAGCCACGTAAAATCTGACTGTGCAAATTGTTTGAGAAACGAGTGGCAGAAATAGTTTTACCTCTCACAGGAGCTGAAAACATTGAAGTCGGTAAACATTTTCTAACTTTTGATTGCACAAATCCAGGAAAGACCCCTGAGCACATGAAATGATGTCTCCCTCTTAACAACTCTAGTTTGGTCTCCATCAGATTTATGAGGTCTATATTTGACACCTAAAAGCCAAAAAATATTTCATCTTGCTTTGGAGCAGAAACCAAATACTGCCCAAATCCAGTCTCTGGAGAGGACAGAAGCTGATTTTGTCTTGCAAGTGTGTCCATCTCCTGGGTGAGGCAGAAGTCACAGGAGAGGATGCTGTATTCAAACTTGTATAACCACAGAACTTTTCAAAAGAAGTGATTTGGCTTAAATTTCACACTCACAACCTGAATTCATGTACAGTACAAAGTACTTCCTTCTGCAGCTCTACAGTTCCCTGTGAGTTACCTCTGACTGTATTGATCCAGACTTTTGGCAAATGTGGTTGAATTTTTTGTAAGGCATTGCTTAGAAATATATATTTTTGAATTAACTAGATTCTCACATGCTAACTCAGCTAATGTAAGATAAAACATAAAATCTATAGCAGGGTCACACTCAAAACACAGGAATTTATTGCTGGAAGGTATGGCAGAGCAACTGAGAAGAAGCTCGTTTATTGCTGTGGTTCCATTATGGGCAACACGCACACTGGAAGCACAGGAAACGTTGGAGGAGTGCTGCAAATCTTGCCCTGTGGGTTGCAATGCTTCCAGAGTGTTTTCATCACCTCTGGTGCAGGTTTTTTAACAAATAACACAAGTGGACTTTGCTCTGCGGGATCTGCGCATTTTCACGGCTTCGCAAGCGGTGACTCCCAGTGAGTCACGCTCTGCCTGATGGAAACGTGGAATACCCTGCCACCCTTCCCATGTACAGCCAGATGCAACCAACAGGCTCCTTCTCTGAGCCCGAGATGGCAACCAGCAAACTCTGTTTTGACATGCACAGACACACAGCCTTCCCCCACGCAGCAGTGTCCTTGCTCACACACAGCTTCATCACGCGTTCCCTCAGGTGGGAACTCCACACACAGGCCAAGAGGTGTGAAGAGCTGGAGAGGAGATGGAGGCAGGGAAAGATTAGACAGGGAGGAGTATCTGGTCCTGCTGTGATCTTTCAACTGCTTGCTGCCCTGAAGGAAAGGGCCACCTTTCCTGGCTTGCTTGTACCATGTGAAGGAGAGGAGGAGACTCTGATCTCAACTGGAAGCTTGAGTGAGGTTTTTTATCGTTCCTTGGGAAGTATAATCTCCCTTGAGGCTTCCTGCAGAGGACTCCCCTTCCCCTATGGACTTAAGGCTCATGATACAATCAGGAACATAGCTGTGGATGTTCCCTCTAGCACTCATTTCACAACCTTGAAACTGCTCCATATCCACCCTTAACAATTCTCTCTTCACACGCACATCCCATCTGTCCCCTCAGAAAGCGACTGATCCCCGCATCCCCCACGGACAGATGCACGAAGAGTCTCCCACACAGCAACAGCTGCCATCCCCCTCTGTCATCCCTTCCCACTGGCTGCTCCTGGACACCACCAGGAGACACACACACGTGGCCAGGCAAACCTCTGCATGGACACCCAGATGTTCCAGCCCCTTGCAAGCAGATTTCTCTGGCTGTGTCATGGCTGCAAAGGGTCCAGGCAGGCACGAGTGCCCCATGCTCTCCACACTGAACACAGCTCGTTTGCACTTGCTGGCTTTGCTCCCATTCCTGCAACAATCCACTGATCCCTTTCTCTTTTCTCAGCCAGCTGACAGGTTGATGCCACTGTTTGATTTTTATTTTCCCAGTGGAGGGAGTGGAGTGGTCAGAGGCCAGGGGAGCACTGGTGGCAGTGGGCTGAGCAGGCTGTGGTGTGTGGTTTCAGCCCAGCTGAATCCCAGTGTCTGAGACTGCATCTCCCCCTCATGGACAACTGCTTCACTATCCCCTCCACCCACAGCCTGCCATGGTGGGAAGTTCACTCCCATCAGAGGAGAAAGGTGCTTCCCACAGACTGCAACCAGCTGCAAGGACTGCTAGGAAAATTATCCAGCTGGAGAGCTAGAACTGGACTCTGCAGTGGGAAACTGGTGTAAAAAACAGGACAACGGGTTCCCAACACAACCTATGGCTGCATGAACACTAATTGCTTATCATTTCACTGGCTGCTTGATTTTGTTTTAGCAGGAGCTTGTCCTTGCAATGAACAGGAAAGGGTTCTACGAACCGTGGTACATGGGACTGATGTTATTTAAGGTCTTAAGGGCTCAGAGGCTTCAACCTTAAAGTTTAGAGGTTCTGTGTGATCAGACTAACTTCCTCCAGTACAAGTCCCACAGGATTGCTCACAATCTTCTCACCAGCTATGGGTGGAAACAAGCAGTTTCCTACTCAGTATGGAAGAACCCAAAGTCCTAGGTGAGCCACACAATTTAAAGATGTTTTTAGACCAGATTTGAAGAAGAGCTGTTGTCAATAAATGCAATTGTTTTGAAGGGAAATAAGTTCCCAGTGGTTCTCTCTGACACCCGAGATGTATCCTATGTTTTCAGCCCTCAACCAACTGCACATTACTCCATCACTGCTTCAAGCCATGGAGAAAGCCAGTGCTTTCCTCTTTCCTTTGACTGACATCTGTAGTCCTTCTGTGTGCTTCAGCCCAATGGTTGTTCATCCAAGAGCCCTGTTAACTTGTCCCAGCAAAACCTCTCTGCCCTTTTGTGCCAGCAGCAGAATTCAGAGTTTTTAATGTGTGAAAATAAGGTGTGTTGGCATGCTTCTGGATGAAGCTGTAGTGAAAATGAAATATTGTAGCTAAATCTACTGGGATTGTGTAAGGATTATTCACCAGTTCTTCATAAAAAGCCTGCAAAAAAACCTCTAGAGGAGAGCCTGCCTGCTGTGCAAGTCATGCAGAAGGCAGGTACGTCTAGAGCACGTCGGGTCCTATCGCTACCCACGCACCAAACCATTTTCCCGGTTAGTCATCCTTTCCTACCCTCCTTCTCAACGCAAACATCGCTTTCCTAGCACTCACGAAACTCACCCCTGGTGCCGGCCTTACGTAAGTGATTCCGACACGGGGAGCTGTGCCACGAAGGCAGTGGACACGTGATGCTCCACTGAGCCTCTGGTAGCCACCCTGCGCGTCAGCATGGCCTCCTGGGTGGCTCTTTGGGACTTCCACACAGGCCTTCGTCCCTTACAGCACCCCAGGGCTCTTACACATCCCTCAAGGGTTTCAGCTTCTTCCTGGAGTGTCCTCATCACCTGCAACCGTGCCAGTCCCATAAGCACAGCACCCACTGAACATATTCACCCCTGGCCCTCACACAGAACCAGCATTCCATGTATCCATGTACTCATCACCAAGGGCTGTACAGATTTACCTGTGCCCTTGCACTGAACTCCCAATCTGCTCTCCTGGTGCACTGCATGCACCTAGGGCCCCTTGCACACTTAGCCTCCCTCACAGCAAGAGGCAGATAACGACAGATAGCTTAAGCCATCATAAACTTTTTCTCACTCCTCATCACTCTTCCTTCCTCCATAGGCAGTTTTCCTTCTCCCAGGCTCCACATCCAGGTCTGCAATCCTCACCTGTACTTCCCTCATTTCCTTCCAGCATGCTGTGTGCACAAATCTCTTACCAGACACAACTTTTCCCTCCCTTCACCTTCCTTTTCACAGTCCTTGCAAGCAGGCACAGTCTGACAGGTCCCTTCCTCCCTCCCACACTGCTGTGTGTCAACCCACGTTTAGCTCTTCACCCCTTGTAACAGGAACTGTCATTCCCATCCACTTCTACCTCCTGCCCTACAGCTCCCAACTCCACTCGCCTCCCCACACACTTCGCACTTTACTTTTGACCTTAGCACAGCCATGTGGCTTATATGGCCCTCCAGGTAGTTTTTCCTCTCATTCCTTCTCCTCCCACCCCTTTATATCTTTAGTCATTTCTCCACCAGCACATTTGTTCCATTCCCTCTTGCTGTTTCACTCAGCCAGTACCTACCACAGAGATATAAACACATTTGTTAACGTCTGTTGCAACAGAAAATCGCTCCTTTTTGTTTGTGTATGTTCTCCTCCTCCCACAGTCTTCCCATTATTCCTTACTTGCCGTTCCTTGCCCCAACTGCTTCCCCTGTAACTTACGGCCTATTCTTTCCCT
Organism: Nicator chloris; assembly: GCA_013400495.1. Lineage (NCBI taxonomy): Eukaryota > Metazoa > Chordata > Aves > Passeriformes > Pycnonotidae > Nicator > Nicator chloris. The sequence goes on along the minus strand of WAAE01009338.1, from coordinate 60,940 downwards.
CTGTTGCTCCTACTCCTCAGTAAAGAGGCATCCCCTGTTCTGCTAAGCAAACCACTGCGCCTGTGCACCACTCCATCTCTTTGCCTATTGAGAAACACACCCCCATATTTCCCTTCACTCTCTGCTCCCCTGCCCTGTAAACCTAAACCACCTCTTTCCTAGGCATTACAGAAAACATAGATCTTCTTTTCATCCTCATTCATGCCTCCTACATTCCTTAATTTTTCCTCATTCTTGTGCTTCTCAACACCTGCCATGGCTTTCCTCGTCACAGTTCATCCTGTCCCTGTGATTTCTACTCTCTTGAATTTCCTCACACCACTTCCCCATGGCTTTTTCCCCAGTTCACACTCCAGCAGGCTTCCAACCTCCTCTGAAATACCTCTAATCAGTTACCCCTTCACATACTTACAGGACCCTTTTCCCCTCACCACACCCTATCTCCATCCAGCTCGTTTTTCCCTCTGTGTTCCTGTTCTTGGCACATGTTTCCATCACCATGCAAGCCTTGCCTTTCATACTCTGATACCTTCCTTGTAAATACATCCCCATATCTATTTCTTGACAGAGTCAAAGGTGTCTCCTTTTGACGCCCCCCACAAGCATCGTGTAGCTGATTATTTTCCATACCTTTCTCCAAATAGCTAATAGTTCACATTTTAACTCCTCCTCCAAACATCCTTTGTGCTTTCACCTTTCTCCCTCCACCCCCACTCCATACCCAACCTCCCCCTTGCAGACCCTACCATCTTTGTATGTCCCTTTCATATCCTCACCCAGCCTCCAGCCTGTACCTTTCCCCGTCTCTCTCGAGTGTTACTTCCTCTTGTGAGCTCCTAAACTTTCTGCCACCCACAAGGATCCTCTTTTTCCAGTTGATGTGCAGCAGTTTCCCTTTCGAGCTGAGCACCTTTGCATGTCTCACCTGCCATTATTACCCCAGTGCACAACAATGAACATGTAGCACTTTATTTCTGCTGTATAACACCTTCCCTCCAGTATTTATCTACCTGTATATGCACCATTTCATTTTTCGTTCCCTGAAGAGAAAAACATGCCAGCACACAGCAGAACAATACAAACAAAACCCCTTAAACCCACGTGTTTTGCATACCTCAACATGTAGCACCCTTCTACAAAAAGCACTGCCCTCCTGCCTCTGCTGGTACCTCCTCTTCTCCCCATGATTTGGCTCCCCCACCTGCAATCATGCCTGGATTTTGTCCCCCCACCATGCTCACACACAGAGCCCCTGGTATTTACACGTGTATCTCAGACCAGTCTTTTTACTACCAGCAGCTGGGACCACGCTGAACTCTTCCATTCTCTGCTGCTTTGTTCTGGCAAGGCTTTTTTTTTTTTCTTCTTCTTCTTCTTTTTTATTACTATTAGATTTTCTCTTTTCCTTGCATCCCATTTATAGGTGTTTCTTATGCCACTTTTCCACTTGCAAGCTTGCACATATCAGGTATTTCTGTGCCTGAGAATGCCTCTCCTACTTGTCTGGATATTTTCCTGAAGGCACAATGCAAAGGCAAAACTTTACATACCATTTGCACTCCTCATGCAACAAATCACAGGAGCCTGAGAGCAAAGAGTGTTTTCTGAAAGGTTGTAGCTCACAACAATTGTCTGGACCATATAACACACATCCCTGTCTATTTAAAAAGGGGGGAGGGGGACCAGCACCCCCCCTCACACACACACACACACACACACACACAGAGTCATCTCTAAATAACTGGTTTTGCAATATAGGAACCAGAGAATGTGCGCATAGCAGCCCTATTTGATCCAAAATATCCATCTCTCCAGATTCTGCATATTTATAGTTCAAGAGATAGGACCAGCACAGAGCTTTCCCGTTTATTTTAATGAAGGATTAAGAACTGATCAGAAAAGTATCTAAACCATTCAAGGACTTTTTCCCCTCTTGGCTAAGAGCAGTTTGGTGTCTCCATAAGGACTCGCCAGTAACTGACGCTTTAAGCTGCATTTCAGCTGTTTAGATGAGAAACAGCTTTCTATTTTGCTCTCTAGATGTGCATCTCTGTTGATTAGTTGTGTGCTGCATTCCTAGAAGGCACTCACCAAACACGGGGAGCTGCAACGTAAGACTAGTTTCCCTGCCGTTCCAGCACAGAGCGAGTGTATCTTTTTCACCTAGACACAGATGTGCAGGGAATCTTTTGATCTCCAGCTCTTCCCAGAGAATTTAGTATTTGGGTTTGAGGAGAATGAGGATTGATTCAAAGGTCATGAACAGGGTTTCCAGTGTCTGGCACACACGCACAAAATATGAAAGCTCCAGTGAATCTGGTTACCTGCGGCAAGTGAGATCTAGAAATCGGGAATTTTGGCTTTGCTTGTCATGGGCTCTAACTTTGCCGGAGGGCGAGCATGCTACGTGTGCTGAGGCTGGTTCTTGCAATCCAGGGTCAAGATTTTCAACCCCTTTTGTTATATCTGGACTTGCTGGTTTCCCTCTTAAGACAAAATGCAAAGTCTCCTTTGCTTTTGCCTCTTAAATCAGATTTCCTGTAGCACCTCGCATTTCTCCTCTGCCGCTTTCTTTCCAGGGACCCGAACAACAGCGTGAGGAGCAGGAGGAGAGGGGAACCTCAGGACTGGAGAAAACTACAGGGCAAGTAGGGGTGAGGGAAGGAGGAGGCACAATGGGAAAGGCAACATTTGGGACACATCTACTGCTTACAAGACCCCCACCTCCTTCCCATTATACTTCTTTAAAGGACCCCTCTCCCCCCCTCCCCTCCCCGCCCTCTTAGGACCCTATTAGAAAACGTCAAATTTCCCTTACCGTGGTAGGAGTAACCATGGCATCCGTGTGAATGTTTCCAGAAAAGTCGACATGAAGAGAAAGGTGGATGTAAATACGTTCATTCAAAGTCCCAAAGTTGGTCTGCTTGGGTTGTGCAGAGTTGCTCTATGGGAGAGGAGCCTTAAACTCTGAGTCCCGTGAACATAATCTGCTCGATTATAACAAACCAGCTCAGCCAGATGGCTCTGTGCTCCGTGGATTAACCCCTTTATTGCCACACTCTGCTTTCCCTACCTACCATTTATAACAACCTTGCCTGGCTGCGGAAATTCAGAGAATGAGGCATTTTTTTGAAAATGACAAAACCGTTGTAAAGGTCATTTTTCCCCTCTGTGTGCTCTAAAAAAACCATCCTGTGCCTATTTTTTTTTTTAATCCAATTGATGGTTTTATTCCTTTTCCTGGCAAAACTTCTTCGTATTATTAAGAACAGTATTAGCACCAGGGAACATTTTAGAGAATTCTTTTGTTAGATCACCACCATCCCTTCCAGACTGCGATTCTCAGCAGACGAGTATTTTATTGCAGGAATGTCTCTGTGTTTGCACTCTAATGGTCCATCCACTCCCCCCTTCCCGCCCCTCTGTCCCCCACGCTCCCTCTGTCTCCCACATGCACACACATGCACACACTCTGCTCACACTGCCAGCATGTGCTGCTATTCCTACCCCTGTTCACAGGTCACTATAGGACATGTCAGGTGAAATAGAGACACAGTGCTACAGTGCCATAAGCCCTCACTCTCTTGCTCTGGCTTCTCTTTTAATTTTCGTTTTTTCCAATTCTTTGCAAATCTTTGACAAATTTATTTCTTCGGCCAGCATTTCTGTCAAGGAAGTCACCCTCCATGAGACAAAAATAGGTGCTGGGAGAAACACCCGCTGTTAAGAACAGACCTTAGGATGGATTTGTGTACAGTTCCTCCTGTTTTGACTCGCAGATTTGTCCATTAAGGATGGCAAGTGCCAAAAACATGGGAAGTTCATCAGCAACCAGCAGCGACTGGTTCCCAAACTTTTTATTTAGAGAGATCGCTCACAGAGATGGCTGATAAATTTAGCTGCATGCCTCTAAGTCTCCCTCTAAATTTACATGCTTAAGTCATCTTTCTTTTCTGTTTGATTTGAGCATAATTGAGCAAGTCATAACCGTAAGAACGTGGTCATATAAGATACGAGGTGACACTTTAAATCATAAGTGTCACCAGATTGTTTCCTTAAAGGATACTTTTACTAGCTCAAGAAGTTTTTTTTTTTCTGTTTAACCATGGATTTTTTTTCTCTTTCCCCTCCTGGTGTAAAGATAATTAGCCCTCTCTTGCTGTCAAAGCTTTGTACCATCTCCTTTAAGATATTTTAATCTACCTGGAAAGTTGTCACAGTTTTATTGAAATATTTATCACCATAGATTGAAATACAGATGGTGTCATTTGTTGCAATTGTCCTTTCTCTGAATTTTTTCAAGCATAAAATGGTCCCATTTAGGGGATTCTGCAATTTAAATGGTCCTGTTGAGGGGATTCCACAATTTGTATCTGTCTCACAAGTTCTGCCTGAGTCACTTGTTGCCCAGATGGAGAACAAAAATCATCTTCCACCACTGCCTCCTAAGAATTCCGTACTAAAACTTGCTGCTCTGTCAATCAAAAACAAACAAACAAACAAAACCACAAGCAACAAACCAAAAAACCAACAAACTTCCTCAAACTTGAATAACTCTTATTCTAATGGTTTTTGTCTCACCCTGTTCCGGAATGCTGTTTCCATCTGATTTAGAGCTTTTTCAGCTAAAAGGAGGAAACTTGAATTAAATCCTGTGCGTCCCCCACCCAGCCCGGGCCCTGTAGTCAGATCTGAGAAATGCCTGAAATGTGACTCAGCTTTTAATCTCCTGAAGAAGACAAACAGTGCTAGGAATAGAAAACGTTCCTGTGGCTGGTGAATGAACGTTCCTCTGGAGGCAGGCAAAGGGTTAAGCCTCTGAAGGCAGCCCTAGCCCGGGAACTTCACATTTGGAGCAAGGGAAAAAAAAAAAAAAAGAAAGAAAAGGAAGAAAAAGCAGCAAAAGAAGAAGTCTAGAAGTAAAAGTCCTGGGCAGAAGGGCTGCCTACCTCTGATGGGAGGCAAACCTCCCAGAGCTTGCACGAGTGGAGGGGTTTTGCCCTGTGTCTGGGTCTGTGGGCAATCAGACGCCTTGTAATTTGAGATGTGACACCTTAATCTCGCCAAATATGTGTGCGCTGCAAAAAGCATTGTAGGCAGCCTGTTTTCACAGCCAGGGAAAATGGAGACGTGTTTGGTCCTTGCCGTTTTCCAAACTTTCCCCTACAGATGTTTCTCTTGTTCTGAAGCTGCTTCTTTCTAGGTATTTCTACATCTTCAGCTGCTGTTCTGAGGGTGGGATGGTTTTTACCCTCATTCTAACCCTTGGCATAGGTGGATTTCTTTTACACCTTAAGCAGGTTTCTGAATTTTTAATGAGAAGCAATTCCGATCCCAGATGGTCGCCTTATTTTATCTGTTGCCCTTGGATTGGAGGTTCTGACATGGCCAAAAAAAAACCAAACAAAAAACCCCCAAAAAGTAAAATACTACTTTGAACAAGTCCCTGTTCTGTCTTGAAGAATCTGAAATATTGCTCAAAGCATGCTGGAGAAAGTCATCTTTGAATTCTGGGGATTTTAATTGGGATAATTACAAGACATTGATCTGATTTATTAGGCACTTGACCAGACTTCAAAACATGTGATATTTTATATACTTTGAAGACATGTATTTTTCTCAACGTATTAACAGATACCGCTGTGATTTCGTTTGATGATAAAAAAATGAATATTTATAGGGAAGATATGCGTGTGAGTATGCAAATGCATGAAAATTTTATTGGGTTTAATGCATGCCTTGGGTCATTCTAAAAGGAGGAAGCATGTTTTATAATGGTTAGCTTTTGCAACAGCACCACTTTGTGGTTGAAATCCCAAACAGATCCCAAAATGGGACTGTAAGGACACCACATGTGCCTCAGCAAGTTTGAGCAGTTCCCATGGTGGCTGGTTTTAACATCCATTGACAAATGCACTTACCTGGCATGGAAATGTGTTCCAGCCATATGGTCCTCTCTTTTTAAGAGGGTGGCTTTGAAGTAAAAGCAAGGAAGAAGAAGTGGGAGCAGAAGATAAGCGCTGAGCATTTTGACCAACTGATACCTTCAGTACAGGGGGCTGTTTGCCTCCAAATGCCAAACCCACCTTTGTTCCAATTTCCAGAATTTTATAAAGGGCCTGACAACATCTCTAGAATTTTTTTTTACTTGAAATATGCTGCAAATGTTTTGTTGGAAGTAAAAAGGCATCCAACTGTGTTTTTATTTGGTGGAAATGTTTAGTGGTAAAGAATAGAAATGATTTATTTAAACATTATTTAAATATTGTTTTAAGAATACCAATGGTACCATTTCAGAACTGAAGGAATTTCTGAAATCTCATTGGCATCCTCACTTGCACCCAGGCTAGGCAAACCAGAAGCATTACAAAGAAATTCCAAGCAAGATTCACAAAGAGCTTCAAACTTGGTTTTGTTACACATTTCTTGGAAAGTTGTCTCCTTAAAGATAATTGGGACAGCTCACAACAATTAATGTGGTAGGTGAAAGATGACACAGAGTGAAATGTGTACCCAGAGCTGTAGGCATGCCAGGAGGGAGGATGGGAATAATGCACGTAAATAAGCAGGAATTCTGGTCACACCCTGAAAGCCATTATTCTTCAGAGCTTTTCCTAAAAGAAAGGCAGGTTACACAGTCAGCTTTTCTGCAGTTGACCTTCAAACCTATTTCCTTGGCAGAGAATTTAGCAAAGTGAGTTAAATGAGATTATAATAATACTAATTAAAATAATATCCAGATGCATTAAAATGCACCTAGTAAGTACAACTGCAATCACTTTCTTGCCTGAAAGATTTTACACACACAAAGCATTGCAGTACTGAACCCAAAATTTTAGCTGTTTTACAAATATTTTTCATTTCAAAGGAAATGTATTGATCTGTACTCCTATATCAAAACAAAACTATATATTAAGTGATATATAAAATGAGATTTACACTCTCCAATATGTATCTCTGTTTTGGCAATAGAGTTATGGATGATTACAAATCTGTCTAATATACTAATGTGTTACAGCACTTATCAGCTTAGGTCATATTTTGGATTTATGTAATATTTGTCTTTTTCTGATGGTATCAATTTTTTTTTTCAGAGATGGTCTTTATTGCAGGAATAATTCAGAAGCAAGGCTAGTTGATGATAGGCAACATTTTGGGAAAGAAAATAAATTCCTTGTAATTATAAACATACTTTGAACCCCTACTCATTTGTTATAATCCCAAATTAGCTGAAGAGAACTTCCATGATTATCAGTAAGAAAAATACTAAGGAAAAAAATCAAATTAAAACCATATGAAGAACTTTGATTCTATTACTTATGCTAGAACTGGGGAAAGGTGTCAGCAGTTTTTAATGATGGAGGAAGAGGAGATTTGGAGTCACGGCACCATTCTTTTGTGAGGAAGATAAATTCCACACTGGGACATATAAGGAGATGCATAAAATGCTTGGTAAAATGTCAGCTGGGAAGCTGGGGCTCAGTTCTGACCATGTTCAAGTCAGAGAAAACCTGGAAAATGACAGAAGCAATGATTAAATGCATCATGTAGTTTAAAATATGCTGAAATCCCCAACAGAGTAAAGAAATCATTCAGGACTCCCAAGCCTGTAATTGACCCTGGCCAGGGCAAGGGAAGGTCTAGGTAGTGTCTTTCTCCCCCTCTCTCCCATGACTACATGACTTACTCCATCACAGAAAGCAAATGTGTTCAGGAACCTCTTGTACTCAGGGGTCTAGCATAGCTTTTGAAGAAAACTTCCCAGTGAAACCTTCAGGAAGTTTCCACTACATATTCATTTGACTTGGTTTAGGCCACTAAACGTCCTTACCGTGGGGAAATTTTCCCACAGGGAGGTAAACCACAGTACTGCTTTTCCCTTCTGGACTGGTGCTTCTGCATCTTTCAGGTGCAGTGGAACTGTACTAATAGCTGCAGCAAGTTGAAAGAGGATGAAAGAAAGGACAACAAATTAATATATTTCAAAACAGAGATAAAAATAAATAAATAAAATCAAGCAGTTCCAAATGGAAGAGGCTCAGAGCACTGCTGGTCTGGCATCTGTTAGATCCAAGCAGGTTGCTCATCACTGAAATGAAAGGCTCAGTTCCACACCACACATCCAGGAAGTGTGTCCTGACCTGTGTGTTTATTCCTACTCCTAGTGTCAAATACAAGTCTCTTCTCAATGGTCACTACCAGAAGAAATAGAAAATAGAGCAAAGCAAAGCAAAGAAAGGTTGAACAGTGAAACACTCTGTGAAAAGAGAAGCTCATTCACTTGCAAGCAGCAACAAAAGTTAGTGTAACGATGGGAAAGGATATTTTGCATAAATTTATTTAGTTAACGTTCTTCTTTTTGTCTGCTGGAATAGAAAAAGTCTTGGTTGAAAGTAGAACTGACAAGGTGTATTTAACAGCAGAAGTCAGCCTGTTGAAGCCATTGGGACATTTCTCAGCGCTGGCTTCTATCCCCTGTAGTTAACATTTGTGTGTTGTGTCCTTAGAAGGCAATTTTATTTGAATTAAAACAACTTTTATTCAAACTTTTTATCTGATGGATGCTCATGCCTGTTTGGCTGAGCTTCTACGTTTTAATTCCCTAAAACCTTAGCGTGAAATCACATCTGCTGGAGGAGGGGCAGGGCAGAAAACGTGGTATGGATCAACTTTCAGGCAGCTGAAACCTGAAAGTCCCATTTGAGCCAATGCAGATGTACAGGCAGGGGTTTTGAAACAACTCTGGGCCAAAGTGTGTTCTCTGTCCACCCTGGCCTATCTTTTTGTCTTTTTTTATTTTTTTTTCTTGAATACGGGTTTCCCCAAGCCTAGTACACACACGTGACTCAGTAGTCTTTGAGGGCCTATAGGGAAAACATTTAATGCATCTTTCTATAGTATTAAGTTTAAGCTCACTGTGGTTGTCTGTGAGCTAATTAGGAAGTCCCTGGATTGATTTGGGACTGTTACAAATGATGGTGTCCTCAGCAGCTTCCAGACAGGCCTGGACCATTCCAGCCCCATTCCCAGAGGGATGCCCCTTCCCTCCTGCAGGCAAGGGATGTGCAGATATTCTGCATCCAGCACAAGACATGGATCAAGGGATCAAGGATGCACAAGAGTCAAATCCACTCCTTAGGAGCTGTGTGAACAGGCAATGGGGTCTTTTTCATGCTCAGAGCCTTTTCTTAACCTCAATTCAAAGAAAGAGATTACCTTTTTCTTTCATTGCCACGCATATATTTTTTAAAACCAAGTAAACAGACAAATGTTCTTCACCCACATTCCATTCTTCCCCAGTTTTATTTGGAAGAACAAATTCAGCCTGTTAGGAATCAAGCAGGATAAGGCAAAAAGCAAAGGCGTGGGGGCTTTTAAAATTATAATTTCTTTTTGCTCCGAAGACTTTATCGCTTTTGATCCCATCTCTCATCATGGGAGTAGTGGGTAAAAAAAGGGGCTGGATGGAAAATCCAGCACATTCTTTTGACTGAATCATACTAATGACTCTTGAGGCTGATGGTGCTTCAGGCTGTCCATGCTTGGAGCTAAGTTTAGGCTAAGTTCTTAGTTTATAAGAAACTCTTTTCCCTCTGAGGAAGACCATGCCAAATTCTGTTCTGCTACATGCTCATGGCAAAATTCTCTCTTCCCAAATATCATCGACGTTTAACCCACGCCTGTGGTTGTGTAAAAGGTTCCTACTCACATGCTTTGCTGTCTGTCCCATGTCTCATTCCAGTTCTGCAGCTGAGCCATTCCTTTATCAAGGATCAGAATAGCAACTGGCATTTCTGCCCTGCAAGGGAGGAAAATGAAGAAATCACGCGTTGAGCAGAGGACACAGAGAGTGTTTATTGCAGGAAGATGGGGATGGTCACACAATCATCCCTGACTGGCACAGCCTAACCCATGAGTCATACAAGCTTGGTCACACAAGCAACAATACGAAAATTTATGGGGCTGTGGGACTGTTATGAAGTTATGGCATGTATGTTCCCTCCAGTGCGCATGCTGGGTTTGATTTTTATCTTTCCTTTAGCGGTTAATTCGATGCTTTTTCCCCTTGCTGAGAAGTTCCTGCTGGAGGCAATTCCCCAGCATGGCTTGTCTCAGTAGCCAGCAGTGTTTGTTAAACACAGCCTCTGTCCCTGCAAGCTCTGCCTTTGATATAAAGCAAGATATCATTATGCTGTAGAATTGCTTGAAATGTGTGTAAGGAGTTGAATCTAAAGGTATTAAGGACAGTTTTTGTGCCACTATTTATAGTGTAAGGAAATATCTTGGCTTTCCCTTAATTATTGTGGTCTCTGCCATAATATTATGAAGTGAATAAGATGAAATTTTTATCCTGAGAGTGTATAAAACTCATTTGCATGGCTACATCTTCTGCAATTAGAGATTGTTTTTGCATCAAGGCAAAGTCAGTGTTACAGTCAGATCTCAGCTGACAGAGACAGATATTTTGCTCTCATCAACTCCAAATAAAGCAAAACTCCAGGAGTCCCTGATTTCTTTATGGAAATATGACTATACTGAGCTAGGCCCAGAATGTTAAACAAAAAACCACTCATTTAAATCTGTCCATACCAAACTCTACATCCTCAAGAATTAGCTCACTTTCTTCATTTTACCTTGATACCTCCCATGTATCTTCCCTTAATTTTTGAAATTTTCCCTTTCTTTTATGCATGACTTGTATTTTTTGAACTACCTCAAAAAAGAATGGATGTTGCGCTGCATCTAACGAGGTGACAGATCTGAGAGTCTTACTGAGCCAGTAAAGTGAGAAAATATCACAAAATGTTAAAAATGCCCAGTTAGAACCTACAAATTTAAGTCCTCTCCCCACACAGAGGCTTTTGTCCTGTGATGTGATACCTACAGCAAGTGGGAATTGTTTCACTTGGGAAAAACTGACCATGCAGCATGCCTTACTTTGCACTGAGAGAAATGCCACATGTCAGTTCTGCTGCAGTCTCAAGTTCTTTAAGGCAATTTCCATGCTCCACTGTGTTTTTCCCAGAGATGGGATCCTGAATCAGCTCAATAAAATGAACATGCAAAATTTCTGTGTGATTTTCCTTGGGCTGCTTGTTTGATGAAGTAGATGTGTCCCTGCTCACACAGAAATGGTTTGTGCTGTTAAAACACCCCACGCAGACTCTGCAGTGGAGCTTGGATAGCCATCAGTGCTTGGGTCAGCCTCATGGATGGCTGTGTGGGATGCACTGACAGGGCTCCTAAACACTGGAATGGGCTGCCTGGGGAGGTGGTGGAGTTCCCATCCCTGGAGGTGTCCAAGAAAAGCCTGAACGTGGCAGTCAGTGCTCTGGTTTAGTTGATGTAGTGGTATCTGGTCACAGGTTGGACTGGATGATCTTGGAGGTCTTTCCCAACCTCAGTGATTCTGTGACTCTGCAATTCTTTCTACAGGGCTGATCTATCCGTTCAGCTGCTGTGCAGGCCACTGTCACTGACGCCTTTTTACAGAAAATTCCACCTCCTTGTGCTCTGCACTCACGGCTTTGCACATGTAACACGAGGGCTGGGCTCCCAACTAAAGGTTTAACACATCACCTACCCTTTTATAACAACAGTTCTGGGGTTTGTGTGAAAAAAAGTGGAGTAGTAGCGTGTAGGAAGTGGGAGGCCAACAAGAAGACAGAAGGGATGGAAGAGCTGGTTGGAAAAGTAAACAGGACTGAAAAGAACAAGAATAGCTGCACTCAGAGGAATTTAGAGAAACAAAGATAATGCTTCTTGCAATCTGAGGTTATAAAATCATGTCAACATGCAGAGGAAGGTGATAAGGCATGACTTTACCTCTTCTATAGTGGCCTGAGGCACAATCACTTTTGCAATTATTTACCCTGCCACCTACTCAGGCCAGTTGTTAAAAGCTGTAATTCAAGAGTCATCCTCTCTACTCAAAAATGCACCCACAGTCCAGCTCTGACATGAAAACACAGACTTTTACCAGTGCTCCCAGATTATCATGGCCATTTGGTGCTGGTACTGGATGTTTTCAAATCTCAAATGAGATGTTTGTTTTACTACTGTATTTTAACAAAAAAATCCCAAAACCAACAATAAAAACAAACCCCCAAAACAGACCAAAAAAACCCACAAAAAACCCCATCACAACAGTTTTTCTCTGTGAAACAAATAAGCAAACAAAAATATTACAGTAATATTTTACACAAAGAAAAGTTTCTACTACTGAAATTTCTACGTAAAAGATTATTTTGCAACTTTTTTTTGCAAACTTTTTGTACTCCAAAGGAATGAGTTTTTAAGGTCCACTTAAAAGCTTAAAAGTTATCAGTTAGATTAATCTGGATCAAATACTAAAACAGTTTTCAGTCACTATTTTAAGCTAAAAGACCAGAAAACTTAAAGGAAAACACCATGCTACTACAATACTTATATTTAGGTATTTATTGCAAAAAAATTTGATTAACAGATTTCTACCCAATATGAAACTGTTAACACCCTTTCATGACTCTGTTCTGGTTTGGCAAAGCAGGAATGATGCAGGAAATCTGATCCTGACTATTTTCTAATAGCTTCTCCTGAAGGGGACCCACCCAACTGGGCACTCCACAGCTAAGACTCAAGCAAAAAGTCCATTTTGCAACTTTGCAAACATGGATTCAGCACTGGAGCTCCTTCATTCTGGATGGACATTACTGAGACAACACAGGCAGAAAAACCTTGAGACATCACAGTTTAGCAACTGAAGGGATGCACAAATGTTTGACTGTGAAGAGCCAATATTTTTTTATTATTATTTTTTTTGGTTACTCCCCTGTGCCTGCCAATGTCATACACAGGGCAGGCAAGACTAACATTTGGTATCAGAGGTTAACATAACAAGAGTGGAAAAGCACACTTCAGCTCCCAGGGAAGTGGATAAACACTCTGTTCCCTTGCTGGCAGTGGCCTGTTCTGCTGGGAAATATCCCTGCTTTTGCTCTGGGTTAGTGGGGGAAAGACACAGAGCAAAAAGGCCTTCTTCTTCCAGGAGATATTAATTTGAAAGTCTTCTGGCTTTGTGAGTATGGAGGAGGTTTTACTGATCCTTTCACTGCTCTGTGAATAGCAGAGAGGTAAAATGATCCCTTTATCAAATTTTAGTTTGAAACTCTCTCTGTGCTCCGGAGTTAAAACCCACTGAGAATAAAATTGCTTTACACCCAGCTGAAAACCAAATCAATAAAACTGGTGAAGCCAGTGTAATTTCTTGCTCATATTATATCTCCTCTTCATTACTAGAGTGATATAGAAGAGACCACAGCATAAATTGGGCTATTGCCTTGCACTACTTGTCTGAATTTCAATGAAAACCATTTCTTTTCAGCAAGGAAAAAAGAGTTTTCTCAAAGCTTTTTAGTTGTTCACTAGAGGAAGAAAAAAAGAAGAAAGAAAATATACTAAAAAAAAGCTAGATAAATAGGAATATATTAACTTATATTAAAACAGCAAATATATTTTAAGCAAAATTGTCTTTTCTGGGTTGCTTTCACATTAATCAGGCTCTCTATTTCTTCCTTTTGTCTACAATACTCCTGGGAGTTGTGGTTCAGGTTATCTCAAAATACAAACCTCCTATGCAGGCCAAACTCATTGCATTGGTCATATTTAACCCCAAGATCAACAAAAATGTTGGTGACAGACATCAGAGGGGTAAACTGTACCTCAGTTCAGTTCTCAACAGTCTTAAAAGCATAATAAATGCTGATTTTCTGCCTCTAGTTTCTCATTATATGAACGAGAAATGGTGAGGAGTGTTTTGTTTCTTTGAACAAATGTAAAGCAAATTTTACTAGTATCAACCTCATGAAGTCAAATACTCTCTTAAAATGTTACAAATAGTACTTCTGATACATTTCTCCATATACATTTATTTCTATTCTATTTTATAAGCAGTTCAAAAATTTTGGGAATTTTGCATTTAAAACATTTTGTAATTTCTGAATAACATTAATAAATTTACGATTCGAATCTTATTATTTGCCTTTTTTTGTCCTCCTCTTTTCCCTTAGTCCACAGATCTTTGCATTCCATTCCTTNTTATTTGCCTTTTTTTGTCCTCCTTTAAAATTGGATGTTTTCTTTTCCCTTAGTCCACATATCTTTGCATTCCATTCCTCGAAGCTTTTACCTTTATTTTTCTAAAGGTTTTCCCCCCTCACATCTAATTAAAACAAAATGACAAAACCTCAAGAGAGTGCTTGGAGGCATTAGAAGATGTTTTAGAAAGGTGCTAAGCTGTGTTAGGTCAACAGCAGCTGTTTCTTTTGCTTCAGTGCAGCTTACAAGAATTTATGGCATTAAAATTTACACCTTTTTGATGGTGTTCCATGAATAAACAACTGGCTAAGCTTTTCCCTCCCTAAATGCAAGGGCAAAATTTTAGGAATGATTTCTTTGTGGGAATTGAAGTAGCTGAGGATTCAATTAAAAATATATTGATTTATTGCAGGTGAGGATCTTTGCTTTTCCAGCGTGCTGATCCCTGAACTCCTTTTTCTTAGTACTCCCATGATTTTTGTATTTTAGTGCTGAGCAGGAGAGCTTAAAAATTACCTTGCTACTTTCAAAGTTTTATTTCTATTTCTATCACACCTTCCAGTGATGAAGAACTAGCAGTTGTTTGGCCCTCAACAAGTATTTATGTCTTTTAAAACATTGATTTTTATAGAGTACTCATAGGCAGCTTATACATGTATACCCCTCACTTGATATTAAAGCAAATATAGATATATATATGTATATAATATATATACATATATATATCTATATTTGCTTTAATATCAAGTGATGTGTATATAACAAATATACAGGGTTATTAAAGGTAACTATTCTTAAATCTAACTATTTCTTCTGTCTATAATATTTATATTCTTGACTATTCCCTCCACATTACCCATGACTCAAGTTCACTGATCAGTGTGGGTAAGGAAAGGCAAACATTCCAATTTTAAGAGAGAAGACACAGTTAACAATCTGCAGCACATTATTCCATGAGAAGGCTAAATTAGAAGCTGAGAGGAGCTGGGAATTGTCATGGGATGGACGAAGGAAGGAGATAACACCGAGTGGTTGGTCTCTGCTGCCGTTGGGGATGGTGCCAAAGCTCTCAAAACATTCCTGTCGGATTCCTGCGGCACCTCCGAATTTCAGCAGCCATCGGAGAGAGGCGTGATCCGAGTGAATTAAAGAGGAACAAAACACCCCTGGCTGGCTGGGAGCTGGCAGCAGGCCCGTCCATTGACTGCTGCATGCGAGCAGGTTTGACTGGGAGCGTTGCGCTGTTGTTGTTGGCACGGGGACGGAGCGGGAGCCGGCGAGCGCGCTGTGTAATCACCACTCCGCCTTTCCAGCCCCGGATCGGTTTTCCATAAACAAACCACAGGCCCAGCGTCTGTGGGGGTCACTTCAGTCCTCTGTGGGGGTCACTTCACTCAGCTGCTGCTCTGGCTGTGGAAAGGTCCCTCGCCCCATTAAACCAGGGCTTTGCAGTAGAGAAATCACAACCAAACACTGCAGATTTAACAGAAGGGCTCAGCATCCCACGGGATCAGCTCCCTCAGTAGCCAAAGTCAATCAAAGATCAAAACCCAGGTTAATTCCAAAGGAGTTTCTGGATTTTCACCAGCATAAACAAGAGGTGAGTTCATCCCTCTTTGGAGAGACTCTTCAAGATGCCTATGAGTGCCTAAGGTTAAAGATGGTGTAGAAACAAACAAACTGTGGGAAATGGACTCAGAGGTTCTTTGTGGAAGCTCCAAGCAACTTGGTCCTCTCACTTGCCAAAAAAAGGTCAGGACTGTCCCAGCCCCTCATCTGAGTGGCCATAATCCCGAGACTATGTCATTCTGACAGGACAATAAATGGCCTCAAGCTGCACTGGAGGAGGTTCAGGCCAGACTCCAGGGGGAATTTCTTCCTAGGAAGGGTTGATAAACATTGGAAGGAACTGGAGCTGATAAACAGTGGAAGGAAGGTGCTGGAGCCCCCATCCCTGGATGTGTCCAAGGAACGCCTGGACGAGGCACGCAGTGCTGTGGTCTGGTGACATAGGGGGGATCAGTCACAGGTTGGACTCAATGACCTTGGAATGATTTTCCAGCCTCACTGATTCGGAATTCTGTGTTTGAGGGTGAGTCCCCAAAAGTTTTTTTCCTTAGGAAAAAGGAGAAGCCAAGTTATCCTTTAGGGAAGGCTTTTTTCTCTGTAAGCAGACTCCCAACAGACAGCACAGGCTTTCTCAGGTTTGATTCCTTGATCACGAATTATGCCCAAGGAAAATTTCACAAAAGACACTCCAAGGTCCTTCAATTTCCAAATTTTGATCTATGTTATTCTGCCTACCTTCTCCCAGCTATTAAGTAAATTCTTAATGCCTTTTATATTCTAAAAAAAGGGCAAATAAGCAACATTTTTGCTGTAAATACATTAATTATGAATATTAATAAATAGAATAATTAATTATCTCTAAATCCACATATTTGTAAATGTAAAGGGATTAACATTGCATTTATATTATTACATTATTTTAAATAAACACATTTATTACATAAAAATACATTTAAATAATATTTATGCATTAATGTATTCTTTCCTTTATATATATATATGTATATTCTTTCTCAGCCTACTCTGTTATCCTTCTATGTGGTTAACAAGTGCAGAAAACTATCTGTGATAATGTACCCTACATCCACAGTCCCTAAACACTAGATCCTAACTCAGTCTCAAAACACTCTGTTTAAATTCCTAACACCATCCTCATTTATAGCAGCAGAGGATTTCACTTATTATATCCCTTAATTAAAAAAAAAAACCCTAAAACAAAATAATAAAACTAAACAAATCAAACCAAAACAAAAAAATCCAACACAAAAAAAACCCCAAAACCTCAATAAAGCTCCCCAAACAAAATAAAAAACATGAAGAAAAGTTGATGTTTCCATGTTAATTATAAAGAAAAAATGATAGACTGAATAATACAAGAAAAATAGAAAAATCCAAATGAAATTGTCTGGATTTCAAGTGTCCAGGGGAGCTCAAGGATACTTAATCCTTTATCTCTCCAAATTTTTTTAAAACAAAGGCAAAAAGCCCAAACCAGTGAAGAGTGAGACATATCAAATGTCATTGGTAATGATGCTAAAATGATGACCAGGTATGAGGTAAAATATCACAATGTTGCCATGGTGCAGCTCACCTTTTGGGCCTCAGAACATGGGAAAACGGGTTATTAAACTTATTTTTTTCAAAATTTAGATTCTTAGCCTTGTTTACCTAGAAGACTTCTACTTATCTGATAGTTTCACACCCATGTGAGGTTCCTGTGTATTTCCCACTGCCATTAAGTTGTGATATTCTGTATTTTTTTTTGTCCAAATCTGTGATTTCCTGTCCCAGTCTGTCATAAAAAGAAAGACCTCGATAATAAAAAAATTATTATGATTTTCTTCTCTTCTGTAATTACTGACCTTGTCAAAGTATTAAAAATCCTTCTCCTTAAATTGTAAACTGAGTTAAAATGCCTCTTTTTTAGAAGCCTATTGTTTTTAGCAATTGTCTTTTAATTCTTTAGGCTGGCTTGGTTTTTTTTCCACTCCTGTACTTTAGAAAGTTACGTAAATTAATTGTGAATTAAGTCATTCTTAAATACACCTTCCTGCTATAACAGGCACCCAGCTTGTCAGAGAAACTGAAACCAGGGAAATCAGCAGAGACAGTAATGACCATGGAAGGGCAATTCCTATTCCCCTTTTTAGAGAAAAAGTGTCAAATCTCCTTGTTCTGTGCTCGCAGAGGAGGTTTCTTTTCCATCTTCTTTCATTTTATACTCAAAAAAATGCAGATGAACCCTTGGCTCCAGTATTTTGAGAAAAAATGGAAAATTTTTGAGGCCCAAAGAAGACAAGATGGAGATTAATGTCTTGGTGTTTTTAAAAACCCATACAAAGCAGATTAAATTTCTTAATGTCCCACTCAGGAATCATCAGTATTTGTGAGCTTAGCCTCATAAAAATTTAGGCTTAATTTGAAAATATATCTGATTATATTCTTCTAAGGGTTTCAGTTTCCATCAGTTGTAAAATGGACTGTATTTTTATTTCCATTAAACTACAAGTAGATGATGGTTAACTGGATCTCTAAATGTGTTACTGCAGAAGTCTGGGGATGTTCTCGAGGACAGAGATATCCTGCCTCAGGAAATCCTTCTGAAATATGTTTTACCCAGACAAAATTTCTCTTTTCCATCCTTTGGGCTCAAATTTGGACTTTTTTTAATTTTTGGACACCCACAAATTCTAAGCTGCAGTGACAAGCACATTGAGCAGCATCCAGGTTAGGACAGAAATGTGACATTAAAATTCCCCACACAGGAATTGCTGTCAGTTGTTCAACAGCCAACCATGAGAATGTTCCATTTCACATTAATGCATAAAGGGATGATGGGGGTGAGGGGAGAGCTCTCCGTGGCATTTTTTTTTTTTTTCCATGGGAAATGGGATACAGGAATGAAGGTTAAAGCTGAGACTCCCGAGCTGGGGAAGGAGCTGAGGGCCAGCCCAGGGATGACACGCTTAATGAGAGGCATTCTTCTCGGTGGGAAGACTCTGGCACACATTCCAGAGAGGCTCGAGCTGGCATTGGGACTTGGAAATATCACAGCCCGTCGCACTTTGAGAGGGTACTTAAATCGACACATTGGCTCCCTTCCAGGAATATTACAGCATATTAGTAGAAAGGCAAGGATTTCCTTTCTAAGAAGTCATTGTAATTTTTTGTAATTCAAGACGTAGCCAAAAATGGGCACAAAGTTGCAGTGTATAGCTGCAGCCCTTTATGACTCAGTTTTTCAAGCTATATCCAAACAGAGGGACAGCCTGCTGTCAGAACACGCAGGATTTTTATCCAAGTCTCCCTATTTCTCTTGTCATAACATCCTGGACTCAAGGAGATGCTTGAGAGCCATTGCCAGCTGAGCCTCCCCTGTAGCTGGCATCTCTTCCCTGTTCCCCTCCAGCCAGGAGTCACGGAAAGCCTGCAGGTATCCACCTCCTTCCCTGACATCTTTGCCTCTGCTGACATCAACTCCCACCACTGGTTTCTGCCAGCATGGGAGGTGAACTCAGGCAGCCCATAAATTTATGCTTCAGTGATTTCCTCTGCTTTATAATTAGACTCCCATTCATTAAATAAATCAAATGCACATGCTGTCTGCTGGCTCAGGAGTGGCAAAGCAGGTATGTGGAAAGCTTGTAGCACTCTCTCTCCTGCTCCCACAGCCAGGCTGCAGGGTCCCAGCAAAGGGAGGCATCCAGGGATTTGCTCTGAGAGGAACTGCTCCAACAATTCTTTACAAGATACCAAACTTGCAGACACATCACTGGTGTGATGCTCTCACACGGAAAACCCTTCCATGAACTGCTGGTGGTTTAGGCAGTCATGGTGCAAAAGTTGCAGTCATCCCCGTCTAGCTGCAGGAATTACCTTTCCAAATGGGAGTTAACAGAAGGGAGAGTATTTACCCCCTGGCACAAAGCCCATTTGGTGAAGAAATGCCGGGATACTGGAGCAAGAAAGGAGCAGAAGGTTCTTGTATACACACTGCCCTCTAAATGCATATTTATTTACAGAAAGGTTTAAACAGTGGCAGGAATATTATCAATAACTGCTATTTCTGAGTGCATCTGTGGGAAGCTGACACTTTGCATAGATTCTGCTCATGTTTGAATAACATCCCCAGTCATTTGAACGGTGTCCAATAATTTCTTGGGCCAAGAAGCAACTCAGTCACTCTAAACTGAAAAATGTCACAGCACCACTTTCGTGGGACCCCGTAGACTCTGATGCAAATCCGGCATTCTGAATTTTCACAGCTGCCAGTGGGACTGGGTTTTGAATATTCTTGGTTTAGTAACCTGGTGACACCATGACAGTGCTGTTTCTAAATACCTCCAAACCATCCCTGATAGAGGAATGGCTCACAGGATTAAGAATAATCAGAGAATTATGACAACAGAAAGCCCCTGCCAAACCCCTTGAGGCACTGTACAGTCTAGTTAGAAACAAACTAAAAGACAGTTAAAACCACTTCATAACAAGCTCTTAAATCAAGTTGATAAAAGCAATTAAGTAAACAGCAGGAAGGGAGAAGAGTGATTAAACTGAAGGAAAACATTGGCACAAGAACACATGGATATAACCTAGACAGGAATACATCTAGGCTGGAAATTTGTTAAACACTCTGAAGTCTCCAAGGACAGAGATTCTTGCAACAGCTAGTCAGCAGAAGTAAAGGGGAGGTGAGACAATAATCTGAGCAGATTTTAAGGTAGAGTTCCATGGATTTTTTTACTGGGATTGTATGATGTTTCCTGAAACTACAGTAGTTAGGGCTCAGAGCAGGGCCCAGGCTCTGCTCCGTGGGCCCAGCAATGGCACCAGAGGAACGGGCAGGGACTGAGCCCAGGAGGTTCCACCTGGACAGGAGGCAGAACTTCTTCCCTGGGCAGTGCCCAGGCACTGAACAGATTGTCCGGAGAGGGTGTGGAGTCTCCTCACTGGGGCTAGTCCAGAACCATCTGGACACAATCCTGGGCTCTGGGATGGCCCTGCTGGAGCAGGGAGGTGGAACCAGCTGATCCAGCCTCACCCATTCTGTGATTCCTATGGGATGGGGCAGTTTTGCTAGCCAGGCATAAATGCTCCTGGAAAAACTGCTTGGAAATGAGACCCAATACTGGCTCTGAACCCACTGTTTCCACTGTGTTGTGTCCTAGTTTGTTGGAAACTCTTCAGCCAAAGCCCTTCTGAATTCCATCCTTGGGAAACTCAGAGAGACAGCCCTGCCTGTCAGGCATCACCTTCGCCTTTACTCAGCTCTAATGCTGCAAATCCACCTGTTCCCATTTAATGGCTGCTCTGTGCCTCTCACTTCCCTCCCACGCCACTCTGCAGAGCTATTCTCTTCAGCTCCTCCATCTGAGCCATTTTCTCTCTGTTGAAGGTCTCCTGTAAGAGATTCATTTATTGATATAGCTTAGTCTGCTAATTGCCCAGGAGGATCATCCATCTTCTCCTGCTGGGGTGTTCAATTAGCCTGAATCTTATGATTACATTTTTCTCCACATTCTCCCATCCTCCTTTTTCCTTCTGTGCCCTCCTCCTCTCTGCCCTGTGTCATCTTTCAGGAAGCAATATATTGTGCCCTCCATTTACATTTCTGGCTTCAGGCCCATTTGGAAACTGAAATCCTCATTAGAAACAGAGACACAAATGATTAAACAAACCTTAAAATAGGACCAGGGTGTAGGAAAGTAATTAAATACTCCATAAATGCTGTAAAGCTGTAATGAAACTGCCATCCCATCAAGTTAGTGGCTTGTGGAAGGTGCTGCCCAGGGAAGAGTTCAATCCTGGCATTCGGCCATGGGCAGGAATTCCTGCTGGCTTGTTTGTGTGAAGCTGGAGGAACTCTCTGGCCACTGTCAGGGTGGGCACGTGTGGGGCTCAGATCTCTTCATTACCCTGATTTCCTGCCACAAAACAGCCAAACTTCTTCTGGAGCTGTAAAGATTCACTGATCCACAGGAGGGCTGTTGAGGGGGGAGCTACATTGTGTTGCTCTGTGCAAATTGCCTTTTAAAGAAGAGGCTTTACATGCCTCCAAACAATAAAATCACTGCTTGACATTCTAAGCAAAAGGCAGACATCTTGATAAAATATTCTGGAGATTTAGTCCTAATTTGCCTTTTCTGCTTTTAATTCTGTGCAGCATGTTGTCTGAGTTGTTGGACCCCATTTTGGACTGCATGCTTTTCAGGGATCAAGTGATTTTTAAAAATATTGAACAGTTAATGAATTGATCTTAAGGCCTACACCTCATAACAGCATCAAATCATGGTTTGCTCTGGCAGTTTTAATCCTTTTCCTACCACAGCTGGTGGAGACCAGGGACCAGGTAATGACTGAAAACCCCAAACCTGCTCTCAGCCTGCTCCAGTAGCACCAGAATTGTGCAACTCTGGCTGCATCGGTGCAATACTTGAATCTACAAACACTGAAAAGAGAAAAATTCATTGGAATCTGGTGTTTTATACCAAAAAGAGGACAAAATTGGTTTGTTATACAATTTCTGATGCTTCTCTGTACTTGTTATTTTTCTTCCTAATATTATATGCTTAAATTAACACTTTTACTAATTTCTATTTAAACCAGAATAAACTGCTTGATTTTCCTGCTTTAGTCTTTTTTTTTGTCTCCCCAAATGAAAACCTTTGAAGCGGAGTGCAAGTGCAAAAATGTAAAACAGACAGAAAAAAAGAGAAAAGTAACAGAAACTCAGTTATTGAAGCAGTTCTTTCAATAATCACAAAGAAAATAACAGGATTCACTTCCTAATTAAATGATATTTCATTGCAAGTTTGTTTGTAAGGAAATTACACCAATAATTGGGAAACAAGTATTTATGCAAAGTGTATCTCTGGAAGACCTTGGATATCTCTGGATAGCACAGGCAAAGTATCCTTGTGTGACTAAAGAAAATCACTGTGTAAGTGCTCACAAGGATTTGTACCTTTGCAAGTGTGAAATGCCCACATGAAGTCAGTGAGGTCTGACATGTTATGTTTTGAGGTGTTTTCCACAAATTAAAGGAATAAATGTTAATGGAGATTACATTCTCCAAATATTTAACAGAGCCCGGGAAATAGTTTCTAACACTAATTACAGTCAATCAGTTTAAAAAAATTAAATTTCTTGTCCCTTTCATCTGTTGCTTCTTGGTGTATTTTTAATTTCTTGTGACTTCCAATTGCATTTTAAGGACCTTAAAAGGGGCTCAGTTTGGCTTGAAAATGGAATTGTTTTTTATATAAGTCTCTTCTGTTGCCTTATTTTGTATTCCTAACTCATTTGGCCAGCTCTAACTGACCCTGACTTCAGAGGTCATCTGGGGAACGGCTGCCAGGCCATGTCATATCACCTAGAGTGTGACATGCAACCAAATTCTTCCCATGCCTGTCCTCTCCCACAAACATCCTTTTTCTTTCTGGCATAGCTGCAAGATGCTGCTTTTGTGTCAGCAAAGATTCCCTTTGCTACAATGGGGTTTCTTTAGATTTTTACAGTGCCAGCAGCATCAAATGGCTTGAGCCATTCCCAGCATCTTCCTTTAGTTTATTCGGTTTTATTTTTAAAGGCTTCTTAATTTTCCTCTGTTTTGTGCATGGATTTTTGTGTCTACAGCTGTTTAGAACAGTATTTTTGCAGACACAAAATGAACCTGCTGATCCTTAGATCCCACTTTTTTCAGGAGACTGAGTTCTACTTTTATTTATCTAAGCACTGGTTAGTTTTTCATCCCCAAAAGATTTCTTATTTTCAGTTGTGTACAATGATACTAAAAATACCAGATTCCTTACCTTTACACCTATCTTGGGTCTTTTATTAGAAATTGATGCTGAACATCAGCCACATCCCCTATCAAAAACTGTTTTGGCGGTTTGACATAACAATAACTTTTCTTTTGCTACCTGTCTAAAATACAGCCCATAAAATGGTGTACTGAATTTCTGGTGTATCACTGCTAATGATAAGTTTATCTATTGAGGAAGCAATTTCCTGAATCAAAACTTTACCTTGCAATAAAAATATATTAGTGCTCCTTCTATTGCAGGATGATTTAACCTGTTCTAAAAATCCTCTGATGACAGATATATAATCAGACAAGAGGATTTTACCTGGTGAGATATTTTCATGCAACTTTTCATGTTGGTTTTGAGAGATTAAATTAAATCTATAACATGATAGATGTTATTCCTGAACAAATAAAATCTACCCTTTCTAAAACTAGATAATCAATCTTCAAGCATCAGTTAAGTCTAGAAGCTTAGACTTCTAGCTTAGAAGCCTAAGCTAGAAGTCTAAGCCTCTAGATTTTGGTTAACAGACATTAGATGATACACATTAATGAAACTAATTACTCATGTGCTAGGGGAAACCAAAGATCTGTCTGGCTCAGTATACAGAGAAAGAATTAAGAACGTGGATGTGTACAGTAATCTGTATTCTGAATTATTTTACAATCATAAACAAAAGCTCCCACATCTGGAGCTTGTACCTATTCAATCGTGTTTAATATCTGCCTGGTCTCCAGGAATTTCTCTTGCAGCTTTTTAAGTGTGTTATATATTTAGTGTTCACTATCTTCTGAGAAAATGAGATGAAAAAGAATTTCCTATTTTTCATTTGAAGGCTGCGTGTGGTATTCCTGAGTTTGTGTTCTGCAAGAAATAATGAATGATCATTCCTCAGCCACTTCATCCACATCATTTGCTACTTTACAGGCCACCATCATAGCTCTCTTCAGATATCCAAGCTGATGAGTTCTAGTCTGTTCAGTCTTATCACACACAGAAAACTTTTCTTTTCCTGACCACCCTTGTCAGCCTTTTCCAGACCTGTGCTAGTCCTTGTGGAGCTCCTCCTCAGGAGTCTATCAGATACGTACACTGTGACATAAATAAAGATTTCTCCTTCCTTCCCAGTGCTCTCTGATGTTGTCACAACTCAGTGTCACCCAGGAATCTCACCTGGAGCAGGGAATACCAGTTGCATCAGACACCTCATGACATTCACCAAGACCAAGCTGGTGCTGCACTTGGCTAGGGTAGAGTCCAGAAGAGGCCACAAAGTTGATAAAGGCTGAGAAAGTTGGGGCTGCCCCCCATTTTTCAGGAGCATGAAATGGTTATTTTTATCCATGTGGAACTAAGAGCAAAAAAAAAAAGATGAAATGAGTAATCGATGCATCAGAGATTTGTATCTCCTTCCCTGGGTGGCAGAGTAGGAAGACAAGGAAAAGAAAATTACAGAGGCCTGACATTTGCTTGAACTGATCCTGCCACGTGGCTCTTGCTCACTGGGAGACTTTGTGTGGAGGAACAACATGATCCAAGTTTCCAGAAGTGCTAAGAAATAAGCACCAAAAAGCAGTGTAGTTTTCACCCACAGAATTATTGCCTTTGTGCAGTTCAGGAGGCTGCAGGGAGTAGAAAGATGGTTTCTTGTTTCGCTCTTTTGCCTGTGGCAAAACATTCCTCTATTAATTCATTGCTGTTTATAAAGTGGTTTGACTTCCTTGGATGAAAGGCATGACATAAGTACTTGGTATTAGATGATTATTATTTATTTTTATTCCTTACTATTTTGCAGGCCAAGGACTTATTACAGGTCTCATAAAGTTTAGCACTTCAACCTTTGTACTTTGAATTAAAAAAAAAGAAAAGAAAAAGCAGCTCAATCTCTGTAAGTTTACAGAGCTGTCTACTATGCATTTCCCAGATAATTTATGTTTAAAGGAAAAAATAGAAACAGAAAGCAAAGTGATCTCTCAATGGGGAAAAATGAACTTTTTTTAATAAAGAGGTCACTACTTGTCAGATTTTTGTTCTGCTGTAAACTGATGCAATCCCACTGATTTTTTTGGGGGGTAGTCTATGGTTAACATTTTCACATCCAAACTGAGTTAATAAAAGTTTCCATTGTACTTCCAATAAACCTTTATTTGGGGTCTTGAAGGCTATTGTGTATGTAACACAGACAGGCACTCAGAACCTGGTGATGTGCAGGAATAAAATTATGGGAACACATTAAAAAAGTCCAGGCCAGAATCTTGGTTCTTGTAAATGAACTTTGCTGTTTGGAAGTCAGTGAGGTTATGCTGACTACGGTCAAGTGAATTTATAAAGCTGTCAATGTTAGAAACTTAATTTATGCACCAAATTCATACCAAAATGAAAAATCAAAGAATCAGAGAAGTGATTAAAGGATATAATGGTTTCAGACTTCACGTGCATTGTCATCTTCAACTAGCAAAATTGTGGTCATCCAATTACCCTTCTTTAGCTGATGAAAGCAATATTTCCCTGTTAGAGATGCTCCAGACCCTAAACCATCTCCACTGGACCCCCTGGAATATATTCATCTTGTTGTTGACTGGAATTTTTCACATCCAACTAGAGAAATTAATTTTCTCTTCAGGCAGAAAGTGCTTTCATTTTTGGACATCAGTGGCATTTTTTTTTCCTTTGGCTTCTGAATCAAAATCCAGCCAGTGAAGAAGAAGAGTCTTCTCTTGGAGAAGAGTCATTCTTATAAGGCACACGATGCAGCACACAGCACTGTTAATCCTATTTGTTTGGCAATGCCTCAACTTGTGTTACATCCTGCAGGGAAAACTGCAGTCAGCCTTGTTGGAGGAAGCTGCAAGGCAATGCTATTCTTAGGAACCTTTTCTCCCAGGCAAGCTTTCTAGTAAGGTAGGCAGCTCTTCTGAATTGCCAAAATCAAGTACAGGGCAAACTGAGCTCACAAAAAACCAGCTTTGGCTGCACTCTCCCCTTGGTTTTTTTGTTTGGGTTTTTTGTTTGTTTTTTTTTTTACCGATCAAAGAAAGAAAACATTTAGTCCAAACTTTATAAAAGCAACTTCTACATCACCTAGGGAACAAGGAAAAAGCTTGCAAGCTGCTCTAAACAGTCACAAATTCAGAGGAGTTTTGATGCTACTAAACTTTCATTTTAAACATGCATTTGGTAAATATGTGTTAGTGTAATGTTTCATTCACTGAATAAACACTCTGTGCCCCAAATTCTGTGTGGCTCCTAAATCCTGCAAACCCAAGGAGGTCTTACTGAGACCATCCCCACATCTTCCACTGAGTTGAATGGAAATGTCTCTTGGTTATGTCTCCAAGGCAAATTCTCAATCTTAATAACATTTCTTGCTGTTACTGTACATAGTTCTTAAACAGTTCAAATTTTATAATCCTTAGGCAGTTTTGTTTGTTTTTTTTTTTTCCAGCTTGGTTATGATTACAGACCAACCCTCTGAGAACTGTAGGCAGTCTCAGTTCCATACTCCCAATATGTAAAAATTTATAAATATGTAAAATAGAGTAAAAATTTGTCAGGCTATGGACAGTATTGTAGCCAAAGTTTTCTTTTCACACAATGAATGGGTTATGCTTAAAATGCATGTAGAGGTTTTCCAAGGAGAGTTAATCCTAAACAGGTTTTCCCTAGGAAGAAGTAAAAACATGGAAACAAGAGTTTATGGCAAAAGAGTTTAAATCTTCCAACGCAGTCAGGACTTCTTTGTTTTTCAGTAAGTCAGTAGTAAATGCAGAATAATGCTTTATAATACCTGTGGTGAGTCATTGCACACATAGACCTGACCCACTGTTTTCACATGATCCCACACATTTTCCCACTCTTTTAGATCAGGTGTAGTGCCCCTGAAGTTAATCCAATGCCTTTCCTAGCCTATAGAGGATGATCAAAGCTAAAACTTCCAGAAGTTAAAGAATCCATCCCATTTTACAGGCTTCTTTTATTTCTTCAATCTCATAAAGTACAATTATGGTTTCTTGGTTATATCCACAAGGAAAACTCTGGGCATGCTATATTCAAATTAGGAATAGAAATCTTAGACAAGAAAAAAATATGAAAAAAAACCCCATTGCACAGAATCAGTGGAAATGTTTGAGTATTTGAATGTTTGAATGTTTGAATGTTTGAATGTTTGAATGAGAGAAGCTATTAATTTTTCTGGCATGTTCCATGATGTTATGAAAAAATATCTCACAACCTGTGTTTGTAGAGACTTTACAGTCAGATGTCTGCTGATTTTATGGGGTTTTTTTGTCAGTGCACTGTGTGCCTTATTCCCAATCAGACCCATTTAATTTTCTGTACATGTGACTCTGGCACCTCTCCTTTTGCCTTTCTTCACAAATTGTTTATCAAATTTGACTGACAATCATCCTTAACTCATCTCTCAGACTTTACTGCCTTTTGGTTGAAGGAAAATGTTGCCACTTTCCAGCACCTTCCAATTTACACCAATCAGCATCACTGCATTGATTCCTTGTGGCAGCCTTTATTTCTTGAGTGAAGCTTTCTGTTGTATTATACAGAGAAACAACAGGACTGGGGTGGGGTAGCTCATAACTTGAGCTCCTATCTAGTGGTTAATGCAAATAATCAGGACATCAATAACAGGACTAGTGAAAGCTTGTAAAATGATCCAAATTATCTAAATTTTGACTGATTTTTCACAGCCAGAAAAATCAATGGGAGAAACTATTTTTAACCAGTCACACATTTGCCTGTATTTCATATTTCATGTCTGAAAATGAAGAAAAGTCTAGAAAATCACTGCAAATCTCCACCATTGCTTTAACCTACTATGGATATTTTATTGTCTGATAATGTGTTAACACTTGAAAAGCAGAATTTCTGTGGCCTCAACACAATTTCCCTGACTTGCCACATCCAGTTTCTCTTCTCACCATCTCTTCTCTTCCATGATTATGGTCTTTCTTTGGGGTTCAGAATGGGAGCACTCAACCTTTACTGGGTGTGTGAAAAATGGAGGTTTTGTTACAATCCAGTTTGCAGGGCAGAATGGAAGGATTCAGGCAAAAGAAGTGCCAAAAAATGTACGCCAAAACACAACAAGATCTACCTGTGACGACTGTGAACTCAGGCATCAACGTTTTACATGGAAAATCCACAGTCTTTTCTTACTCTTTGTGCTGTTCATGAGTAGCCAACGTTCATGGCTGGCACTTAACTATGTGGCCATCTCAGTATCAGTAATTCTATGGATCACTTTCTAATGGCCACAGACTTCTCTATTCCTGTTATGCTCCTGTCTCAGTTTCTGCCCTCTGTGCTATCAAAGATGTTTTTTCATACTGTTTTTCAAATTTTGAGCTGCAAAAGAAGTAACCCAGAGTGCTGGGTAGCCCTTCAGAAGGACCTCAACATGTTGGGGAGATGGGCAGAGAACTGTCTGAAATTTGGTAAGTGTCCTGCATTTATTTGGAGAAATAATTCAGTGCACCAGCACAGGCTGGAGATGACCTGCTGGTAAGCTGCTCTGCAGAGAGGCAGCAGCACCCTAGGGGCCAAGAAGGTCAGTGGTTTCCTGGGGTTTATTGGGAGGAGCAGTCCTAGCAGGTCAGGCAGTGATCCTGCCCCTCTGCCCAGCCCTGTGTGGCACATCTGGGGAGCTGTGTCCAGCTCTGGGCTCCTCAGGGCAGGAGGGACAGGGAGCTCCTGCAGTGGGACCAGTGGAGGCTGCAGAGATGATTTAGGGCCTGGAGCATCTCTGACAGGGAAAGGCTGAGGGAGCTGGGGCTGTCCAGCCTGGAGAGCAGCCCCAGCTGAGAGGGGCCCTCATCCCTGTGTGTCCCTGTGAGCAGGGAGGGCTCAGAGCAGGGCCCAGGCTCTGCTCCGTGGGCCCAGCAATGGCACCAGAGGAACGGGCAGGGACTGATGCCCAGGAGGTTCCACCTGGACAGGAGGCAGAACTTCTTCCCTGGGCAGTGACTGAGCCCTGAACAGATTGTCTGGAGAGGGTGTGGAGTCTCCTCACTGGGGATAGTCCGGAATCTTCTGGACACAATCCTGTGCTCTGGGATGGCCCTGCTGGAGAGGGGAGGTGAGGCCAGTGACCCACTGTGGTCCCTTCCAACTTCAGCCAGTTGGTGATTCTGTATGAAAGCAGTGGATAGAAGGGGTTCTATTGATCCTGCTTCCAGCAGGATCCTGTCACCTACAGAATAAACTCCACAGGTACCTGTAACTCCTGTCCTTGGCTTTCTGGATTGACAAACTACTACTGTGCTGCATGCACTCTCTTCCAAAGTACTGAGTTTGAGGACTGTCTTCAGTTCTGTCTTGCACTTGGCTGAACACGCTGTCAGAACACATTAAATGTTAATCGTTAACAACCAGCACAAAAGCCAAACTCTGTTTGCAGAAATCTTCACTCAGCTTAAGGGTGATGAATTTCCACTTTAGGGTGTAGTTGTGGCTTGTGTTAAAGTGGAAATTTACTATAGAAAAGCATGAGGAAGATGAAAGTCATCTTGTAAACAACCTTGTTAATGATTCATAGGTCGGCTTTTGCTAGATAGTTTTATGAAATAGTTGTTTGAAACAGTAACATAGCTGGCATCACACAGAGCAGCAGACCACATGAAACCTCAGCTCCAGTCTGTTAAGACAGTGAGTCAGAGAAGTTTGTGCAATGTGAGGGCTTCTTCTGAAATTTCTAGGCATCTGCCTCCCTGCCTCATTACAGCTTCTGGAAATTGCTTAAAGAAGCAATGGGACATAAAGCTACAGCAGTATATTGAAGTGACAGAAATTTTGCCTGACAAAGAGAACACACTTAGTGAAATTTATTGGTAAATTAAAAAGGAGAATTTGCATCCCATTCTGGAACACTAAATATTATTAGAGACTTGGAGAAGACCATTAAGTAACATTTTAGCAGTAACAAAAAAAATAAAGAATCATGTGAGAGAGTCTGTACAAAGCATAGGAAGCAGTTTCTTCATTGCTTGTCAGCTTCTATACATTGTAAACCTTGTTCTTAGGGAATTTAGAAAATCTGTAAGTCCAGAGTTTGTAAAATAGTTCTTCTTGCCTGGCTGATCAGAGTGCCCAATAACCCTGCAGAACGAATCTCCTGGGACTAGGACTCTGCCAATACTGAGCATGGAAAGACCAGAGGCCCTGTCACATCAGCACACAAGGTTATAACTATAGAAATGTCCAGAAATATTGCCAGACCCTTTGCTGCCAGACTGACTAAAGAAGATGCAGCATTTTTCAAAAGGATAACTACACCCATGGCTGTTCAAATCTAGACAAATCCCCTCAAATTTCCTCTTCCTTTACACGGCATCCAAATTTGGGGGGGGGGTTCATTTTCTAGCAATGTTTTGTTTCATGAGGTTTTTCAGCTCTCTTGGTTTAGTTTATACATTATTTCACATCATTGTCTTACTGGCATCCAGTCAATCCTAGATATTTAGGCAGCCCTTGTGATTAAAGGAACAGCACATCCAGGAATGTATTCATTCATCCCAGGAAAATGAGATAAACTGCCTCTTTAGATATCCTCCCCATCAGATGCAGGGAAAGTCTTGGCAAACAGCATGCCCTTCATGCCTTACCCGTACAAGTGAAGTTGTGTGAGATAAATGCAATCCTGAATATGATTCTACTGATTGTTTTAACAAGCTCATGGCAAGTGGAATATTGGACTCTTTTTATTTGACAGCTTTCAGAGACACTGTTTTGTCAGATCAAAACATTACTGAGATTCTGAAATTAGTTTTGGATCATGGAATGGTTTTTAGGGATGGAAATTCTGTTTTCTTGCCAGGAGGCATAAGAGACAGGCAGAAGATAGGTCTTGGTGACCATGAAGGTCTGGGTGACTTGGTGAAAGTAAAAGATGCAAACCACAAAAACACGAAACAGAACCAAGCATTAAGGTCCCTTCTCCTAAATCATGTTGTCTTCCCCTAAAATCTTGGAGTCTCTTCCACAGTCTTTCCTAAGAATTCTTTTTCTTCTCCTAACAGGTAAATAAACTTCCTTCTTTCCTTCTTCCCTTCCCTATAGAGTGATTGGCAGATGATTAAAAATATGAATTGTTGCATTTTTCCAGCTTCCAGCTGTCTAATCATTTATGTAGGGGTTGGTTCTGATTTCACATGGGTATTGCACCAATATAATTGCACTCCTGTTAGTTAATATGGGGGTTTTGTGGAGGGAAAACCAGAACAGTGGTTCCAAACCTTATATTTGAAATTGGTGTGGTCTCTGCCTCTCCTTTTGCAATAGTTCCATATCAGCACGATTTCACTGAATTGTATTGAGCTACACTGTGTTGAGAGTCAGTGTCAGAATGGAAAACCAGTATTTAATGAAGAAGCTCATTAGGAAAAAATATCTTTAAGGTTTACAGAACTGCAGTGTTGAAGAGAGAAAATTTTCAGGTAATAGTCTTTCAAAGGAGAGTGATCAGAACCCACTAAATTCTTCATAGACAGGTAGATGTCGTAACCAGAGAAGATATTCTAGAATTTTAAGGCAGGTGTGTGTATGCTTCAGAGACCAACAATAAGTATAAAAATGATTTTTCTGATATGTCTTTAATGAGAAGTGATAAATACTAAAAAATACAATTTGAAATTCTTGTGGAGAAGAAATTGTGATACAGCTGTAAAAATAAGGGGTCAGTACTCTGCTGAGCCCAGTTACATTTAATTGAAGATTCTTAAATAGACATCAGTGAGTGTCAAAGGGTCAAAACCAAAGCAGTTATAAGAGGATAGATCATATTTTCCAAGGAAAACAGAAAGGGAAAGGAAATTTCCACAGGAAATGGAACACTAAACCAATCATAATAATAATAATAAAAAATCAAATATGTTTTAATCCAAACTTGGGTAAGGGGGAGACCAATTTATCTCTAGTAATCTAATTATAAACTGAAGAACCATATGTGGTGGAATTGGAAGCCCTGATGAAGACTGAAAACACATATTAATTTAGCACTAATGAACATCTTCTGTCTCTTCAGAGTAAAAATGCAAGGAAAGAGAAGGATTTAGAACTGGTTGGAGTTACAACACTGAAAGTGAACAGATTGAAAATAAAATTCTCTTTTCTGCCATTCCTCACATTATCTAAGGACCTGATCAATCAGATACATGCAGCCATGAATATGAGACACTGCTGTGTGTGAGCATATTTAAGTCATCAATGAAATTGCCTCAAGAACTAAAATCCATATTGAAGATAAATACAAGGCTGGACCCTTGGGTCACAGCTTCACAAAGATTTATGTATGATTTTACTTTATGTACATGGGTAATCCCATTGATCTCTTCAAGACTGCTTACACATGTAAAATCAAGCAGAGTTTTAAATCTTGCCTGAATTATATCTTTAGATTATTATCTTCTCAATGTCTGCACCAACCTGCAAAAGCAGCCTGATCCACATCAGGGTAAATCCTTATTAATCTGACATCCACTGGAGTAAGGCCTGTGTTTCTGTGGGGTTCTTGGCTCAGTTTTGAGATTGGAATTAGTGAAAATAAAACTGGATTCTGCATCAGCCAGAACCATGCCAGATTTGTTTCCTACCAAAACCAGAAGTTGAAATTCTGGCTACTGCCTGAAGTGTTTGTAGAATTAATTGACTCTTTTATATTGAAGCCATTAGTCATTATAAATTCTAGGCACTGGATTAAGTCTGAATTATTCTCATCTCAGCCATCATATTGATCTCACAATGACAGTTTTTAGTTAAAGTGTGCAGTGTCTATCAGCTCTGCTGTTACAGTGACAACCAAACCTTGCAGGGACAGAGGAAGGTTATTAGACCAAGTGGAAATGCTGCAGAAAAGGAAAGTTTAGAACTCATGAGTTGTCATTACAAAGGACTTTCCTTCTACCCAAGCAATTTTTACTCAAGTATTCTTTCTCCAAAATTTTGTGGGGTTTTTTTTTTTTCAGAAAAGGCTAAACATATGATCATGCCTTGTATTCAAAAGATTTTGTCCAACAAGCCTTCTCAAATAAACAGAAAATAAAAAACTCCAAACAAACCACAGAAAAATATTATTTAATGGCACCATTGATTCTCTCACTTTCATAAATTGCATATGAAATGTTATTATATAATATCTGAAGGTAAAATATTCTTATCCAGTTAGACACAAGGGGTTTAAAACAAAAAAAGCTCTTTATATGGACATTAAGCAAACTAATAGGTAGCAGACAATTAGAATACAGTGGTTCTAAGTTCTGTGATTTTGTGTCACCTGACTGACACCAGTGGATTCCATGTCCTGCAGTGCAGTTATTCAGTGCAGAACTCGCCCCACACTCCAAAAATTCAGTGGATTTCTGGCACTGCCAAATCCCCCTAAAAAAAAAAAAAAAATTCTGAAAGTGAGCAGAGGAAAAATGCAACCAATGAACACACTAAGTGCAGTGTTGTAAATGTCCTTTAATCAAAGTCACCTACCTCAATATTTTATTTTTCACAGGAGTAATACAAAACCACATTACATAGGAGGGAGATTTGGCCTGTACTGCCAAAAAACCCAGCCTTAAACTAGTGCCCCAGCCCTGGCTCACAGGCCAAGTGCCATGACCTGATTCTTTATGGGCTTAAAATTTCTTCCTCCCTGGAAAAGAGTGGCTGCATCCCAACTAAATGCAGTTTTAGGGCTATGAGCTGCCCTGAACCACTCCAAGGACAGCTGGCCTGAGCTGGAAGTGTGCCAGGGAGCAGACTTGCATGAAACACACATTGTAGAGATCCGTAAGTTAGTGTTTGACTCTGTTTCCTTACACAAATGTATAAATATTGTAATAAATGTGGTAAATCAGGGTGCACATGATTTTGGCACATAAAATTACATAACCCCAAATGCACCTTTTAAAAATGTGTCCTCCAGATTCAGACATCTCACCATTTATTTCAACACAGAAGGATTTTTTCTTAATGGAAGAAGAGCTGATGTCTGAAGGTGATGGTCAGAGTGTTCTGTTAAACACTGTGTTCACACAGCAGTGCTGATGAATGATTAGAAGAAATGAAAGTGCTTTCTAATAAGAAACAACTGGGCTAAAAACAAACATGTCAAAGGCAGATTAAACTGTGTGCTCCATTTCAAGGCTCCTGCTCTGGCACAGCCATAGTGCTTTAAAAAGAGCAGTGGAAGATTTTGCCTGCCAATGCCTTTCCATCTAAGTGAGACCACTCACAGTACAGAGAACAGGTTTTGCATGTAGCAGGGAATGTCACAGAGCTGTTCTGGAGCAGCAGAGCAGCCAGGTGGAGCCTTGAGGTGCACTGGTGAGGCCACACCTCAAATCCTGTGTCCAGTTCTGGGCCCCTCACTGCGAGATGAACATTGAGGAGCTGGAGCATGTCCAGGGAAGGGAATGGAGCTGGGAAAGGGTCTGGAGCACCAGGAGTGGCTGAGGGAGATTGCAAGGCTCAGCCTGGAGAAAAGGAGGCTCAGGGAGGATCCTGTGGCCCTGCACAACTCCCTGACAGGAGGGGACAGCCGGGGGGGTCAGGCCCTGTTCCTAGGGAACAAGGGACAGGATGAGAGCAAACAGCCTCAAGCTGCACCAGGGGAGTTCAGGTTGGACATCAGGAGGAATTTCTTCATGAAAAGAGTGGTCAGACACTGAAAGGGGCTGCCCAGGGAGGTGGTGAATCCCCATCCCTGGAGGTATCCAAGGAACTGCCAAACGTGACGCTTAGTGCTCTGATCTGGTCGACAAGGCAAGGATTGGTCACAGGTTAAGCTTGATGACCTTGGAGGTCTTTTCCAGCCTTAATAACTCCGTGATCTGATGATTCTGTAAAGCTGCCAGCTGTGAGGGTGTTAATGCAGAAGGTGGGACATGAGGCAATTTGTCCCAGCAAAGCCCATTGCCAGCTCAGACAGGATGGCCCATTCTGAAAGAAGTGCAGTCTTAACACCTGGTCAATCCTGTTCAAAAGTGTTTACTGAAGAGGTGAATTCCAGCCTGGAAAAGAGGCAAGGGTTGCCTCTGCAAAAGAATTGCAGCCTCAAGGCAAGGCTGGTTCCACATGAGGACTGGCACTTATAATCAGCTGAGGTAGCATCTCCTACCTGAGATGCCAGCTTTGACACCCCTTTTAACATCCCCACTGATTCCTGTTCAGAACCTGCCTTGGAGGGACTCTCTCTCTTTAGGAGAGCTGCAGGAGGTGCAAGCTTTCACCTCCTGTCCAACTTACTCTCACCAAAAACATCAGAGCAGATGGAAGTGATGGAAGAAATAATTATTTTGCATTTCATGTAGTAAAAAGTCCAGCTATGACTAATTTGACAGCAACTTTCACAAACCCTCCAAAAACACCATGACTGATTTTACAGGGGAGATTTGAATTCATAAAAAGCTCAGCTGTATAGATTTGTGCATCATTTGTTTCTTAAAGGATCCAGTTGGAGAATTAGGAATATGCAATGGGAGTGGTGACACATGAGGGAAAATGATGGGAACTATTACAAGGAAACCCTTGAGCTGTGTCCATGCAAGGAAAGGAACTGACTGCCTTGAAAGAGAAGGACAGTAGGAAGAAGAGAATGGATATTCTTGCTACTCCCATTGCCTGTACATATGGATGTCACTGAAAGAAAAAAGGCCTGAAGGAATTTGGATTTTTAAGGCCTAGTGAAACACAGCTCTGACACTAAATATGTGGGAAAAGGGAGATTTGCCATGTGAAAGAGGAAGTCTTTAATTCTTGCTAGGGGGAGGGAAACAAGAAATCTCTTGAATTCTCAGTCCAGAAGGATTAGTTTGTAACCATTTTATGCTCTGTCAGTTTGTCAGAACTGCAGTGTGTTTCCCAACAGAGAAAGGAGACAACAAATTGATGTTTTGAGACATCAATTACTTTTATTTCATGATACAACTCCAAGAAAACTAATTTTTTGTCTGTAAGTATTTAGTGTAACTGGGATGAAAGAGTTAATTAGGTAATATTTATTAGGAAAATGCAGTATTCTAGATTTGTTATGGATTTCCATGTGCCATCTTTGGGTGATTAAATAAGAAGTCATTTGACTACTTTGAGAGGGTATTAAAGGGCAGCTCCTTGGAGTTGTTCCCCAAAGTAACTTTGCAAACCATGATCTTTATTTTGTTTCTGCCATGAGCGTAAATGAAATAACCCTGATTTTTCAGTCAAATTCCCTAACAGTTATTGTCTTGCCTTGTATGAACCTGCCTGAACTGATATCCACATAGCAATATTAGGATTATAAATCACTCATTTACCTTCAGGAAAGGAGGATGGGGCAGCCTGTGCTGCCTGCACGATGTGAAGGACTTGAGCCAGCCTGAAATCTGTGAGGCAGGGGAAGGCTTTTGTTTCATGTCTCATGCACAGGAGCGAGGGAGGTCGGTCTTCCCCTTCCCAGCCTGCCAAGCAGCCAAAAACTGGATCCCCACGGGAGGACTGGGTTGAGACATGACGCTGTTAACAGAGGCTTCAAGGCAGCCCATCTGCTGCCACTGTCACGCTGCTGCTGTGACACAGCAGAGCTGCCAGGGAGGACACCTCACCCCTGGGCTCTTTATGGAGTCCTTGGGAATCAGAAGTGTGGTCCATTCAGAGGGGCTGGAGTAGACTGTGGGAATGGGAAACCTGATGGATTTGGGGGCAGGGAGAATGTGAAGCTGCTTGGATTTTCTGAGAAAGCGTGCATGAAATCAATGGGCTGTTGTTGGGGGGGGGGGGGNNGGGGGGGGGGGGGAAGGAGGAAGAATTTGTAATTCATGGATTTGTTCTCTGATAGGGGAATATAATACTGGTGGATTTGCTTTGGAGAGGAGAAGAAATACTATTTGAGAAGGTTACTTGCCTGACCAGAAAAATGATTGAGGGAACCCTGTTTTAAAAGAGCTGGATGCCTAAGGCTGAATTAATAAACTAGGAACTGCTGTTGAAATAATGCAAGGAATTTCAGAAGGAAAGACAGCGAGGACCTTGGTGAAACAAGAAGGTAGGAAAAATTATCAATTTAATGATCAAGTTCAAAACATATGAGATACTTCTTCTAATTTATTTCTTCTCTCTCTCTTTTTAAAAATCCTTTTCCTCAGAAATAAATATTTAACTGGAAATTTAATTACAACTCTGTCAGTTCCTTGGTTTGGAAGGATGGAGATGAGGACTGGGTTTTGTTTATTTTGAAAAATAAAATATGTTGGATTTGAAAATTGACAAACAAGTTATTGCTTCACTTTTCAGATGCATGAATACAGAAAACATCCAGGTTGAGATCTCATAAATTTTCACAGTGTTTTCCACAGCTTGCTTTTGATGCCTGAGAGTTCTCAATAGATCCAAATGAAGAGGGGGGAAATGATAAAAATGTTCAAGTTATTTAAAGTCTAAGATATAAAATCAATCTTTGGCTAGCTCAAATTCTATCCTGTCCGTTCTTCTGCAGTATCATCACTGATATCTAAATGATAGTGGTGTCTTTGCTGATATAGTAAATGATATAATGTCTTTGCTGTTTCTACAGAGTGAATTAGTAGGAGATTTCAGTGATGCCAGCTGCAATTATGTATGAAATTTTGGTTTTGCTTTTACCCCTTTTGTCAGTGTTTGTATAAGTTTTACCCAAACTCTCTCTGGCCAATGGAAAATTTTCCTTGGTTTCCTCTCACACTTCGACCCTCTAAAATTCTAAATAATAATACTAAAGAATTATAGTTTCTTTTTTTGTTGCTCTTTATTTCTAGAAAGCCTAAACAAAGCAGGTTTTTTGTAGGAAGATGTGTGATAATGCTTAGAGAGCAGAGGCTCCTTGGCTTGATTTTCTGTGGGGATAAGATTGTTGTTAACAAAAGGTTTGATGTCTGCTCTTGTCCTTTCTCTTCATAATCTCAAAACCCTTTTCCAATTTCAGCTACATCTGACAGATAACTTCACTTTTCAGAGGATGTAAACTGCAAAATTCAGTAAATTGGTGACTGGGGCAGAAGAAGATCCAAACAAGTCTTGCCTGAGGGAAGAGTTGGAGCAGAAACCAGAGCAGCAAGGCAATGGAAGTGCTCTAGTCTTGAAGCAAGGCTTGACCAGAAATTGGTATTCAGAGGAGACCTCAACCACAAAACCTGGAACACCAGGGTGTCAGGCTTCAGGTGTTGTGCTGATCTTGGGATGATTCACATTCCTAGGAAAGAGGAAGTCTTGTGAATGAAGTATTTCTTTGTAGATACAGACTTTTTCTCATTTCCTTATTTGAAGAGAAGGACAACTTTTAGTCTGAAAAAGTAAAAGAATGTGAAGAAAATGCAGTTCTTTTCCTGAATTTTTTTAGGCAACGCTGGAAATACCACACATCTCTTCACTTTTTTTTCTGAAGTCCTTCTATTCATTCACTTGCCTAATCATCCCATACTTTTTTCTTTTTATTTATGAATGTTAAGTAAGAACTCATTGATTTTTTTTAATTACATCAAAATACAAACATTGTCAGAATAAAGTAATTTGTACCGGAGATCACTTTATGGTTACCACTTATAACAAAAGATTAGAGACTACAAATGGTAACTGTGGAGTGGTGAAAACAAATTTAGTTTCATATGTGAAGTTTTTTTCATCTCTTTCCATCATTGTAAACATATGTACAATTCCTCTTTTGGACGGGAGCTTCTCATCTTCTGAACTTTCAAATTAAAAACAAAAAAAACCCAGCAATTTCTAAGAGTCAAGGGGACAAACACAAGGTGTGGGACAACCGAGTAGGCAGCAAATCTATGAAAAGGAATTTGTGAGTCAGCAGATCCATCCTGATGAAAAAAAGGAATCCCCTATAAATGAGGGATGCTACAGAAGGTATGGGAAGTAATACCTCTTTCCCATATGGATAAAGCCCCCTCTGGGATCCTGTGTCCAGCTAAGTGGAGGTAAAAGCTGGAGAAATGCCCCTTGCCAACTGGCAAAAACCCGGAGATGAACACCAAGAATTATTAGAGATCCAGAACACATAGCTTGTGAGACAAGAGTGAAGGAGCTGGGTTTGTTTAGTCTAGGGAAGGGAAGAATGTGCAGAGACATGATAACAGCCACCAGGAACAGGACAAGACATGATGTGTTTGAATTGCCTCAACAGAAAGAGGGAAGGAATTAGGGAAAAAAAAGAGCAGCTTTTTAATGGTAAGATAGTGAAGGGCTGGATTAGCTTGCTCCGAGAATTTGTGGAGGCTTAAAGAATGATTTAGACAAACATTTGCCAGGTGAATTATGAGACTGAAGTTTGCTTATATGTAACCCATTAGGGGGTAGAAAAATGGACTGGGTGACTTCTTAAAGTCTGTGGCAGCCTACTTTTCAGTGGATTTTCTACCATTGCTTAAAATAATGATTTTGAATATTTAAAAAAAAAATTAAGTGAATGGGGTCTAATCCTCTGTTTCTCACACAGTTTTCCTCCTTATATACATATCAATGCATTCCTTATCTTGACTGATTATT
This sequence comes from Nicator chloris, assembly GCA_013400495.1. Taxonomy (NCBI): domain Eukaryota; kingdom Metazoa; phylum Chordata; class Aves; order Passeriformes; family Pycnonotidae; genus Nicator; species Nicator chloris. The sequence goes on along the minus strand of WAAE01009338.1, from coordinate 20,981 downwards.
ATCCTGACCATTATTCTGAGAATTTTATGTTCAGAAACAAGTGTCTATAAAGACTATATTAGATTTAAGGATTTCCCTTCATAACAACTGTAAAATGTGCAAGATATATTTTTAAATACTTATTCACTAGTATTTTAAAAATGGAAATATTCTATTAATACCTGGCTTAATAAGCTTTAAAGTAGCTTTATAAGTCTGACATTTTTATTCAAGATAGATTCTTCTGGGGTATATATTTGGTTGTATTTTCTAATGTGAAAATAGTGCAGTATTCCATTACCTTTTTTTTTTTTTTTTCCCTGTATATCATAGATACAGATACAAAGTAAGTAATTAGACTTTGGCTGAAATATCCCTTCGCTTTTATCAGTTTTAAATCTACTGACTTTGCATTCAACTGCTTTCCATCCGCTTCTGCCCTGTAGGTCAAAATAAACAAAACTTTGCATTATGCCAGTCCTTTCTGGTTCATCCCTTCTCATCCACCCCTCTCAAATCCTGCTATTCCCAGTCTGGCTTGTAGGTGTCCTGTTGTCTGTCTGAGGGTCAAAATTGGCTGTTGGCTGGGTGTCTTTCAAGCAAGAACATGTCCCACACACTGAGAGGAGGAGAAACAGCTGATAACAGCATCTTTGGATCACCAGCAGAAGGGCAGATGGGTTTAGCCTGAGTTTTTGGACAATTTGAGTCATCTAAGCACAAAAGAGTTACATGGACAGCAGATTACATGGCATATGCTGGTATCTTAAACGTTACAGCAGCCACCAACAGGTGGGAAAGCTTTGCAAAGTCCTCTCAGGAGGATGATATAGAATAATCTGCTTCAAAAACTAGATTTCCTTGTTAACAATCAGAAATTGAAATGAAACTTGAAGAATACAACTTAGCAGTAGGAGTAAGTAAGCTCTGACGAGAAATAGAAGCAAGTGTTATATAGGGAAATATAATACCAGCTTAGTCTGAAAAAGAGAAACAAGCTACTGAAAAACCCTCATAAAATTGGGTCTATCAAAGCATAAAACATAAAGTTAATACAGGTTTTAAAAGGTCTTACATTATTCTATTTGAATTGAGATAAAAAGAGTAGTTCAATGTTTTGGAGGAGTATGTGGGTGACAAGATTGTAATGAGCTATAAACCCTGTTTCTGTATCAGGTCAGTGTGCCTCAGTACCTAAAAGAACAAAGAAAAGTAATTTTTCCAGATGTACATTCTAAAGGTTTCCTTCCCTGCAAAAACATCTCTGTCAGCTCAGAAACAGAATTATTATTTAGTCGAATATGCCAGGAATTGTTGTTCCTATCCTTTATCTGCTGTTGAAAAGTTCATCCAGGTGGAAAAGATTTTTTTAAATTTTTTTTTGGTCTAATTTTTCATGCATTGAATAATGATGATGCCTTATTTTTCGTGCAGAAATACAAAGATCATGGATTCTGTGGTTCTGGTGTGAGGAACTGCCACTTATTGTCATGGAGGTTTCTCAGTCAGTTTGGAAAGCGTAACTACAACAAACAGTGTTTGTTTTGATGGTCATTGATTTTGATGGTGTAAAAATAATTTAGAGTCTATTAATGAGGACAACAGGTTGATTTTGTCCAGCCCACAGCTGGATAAAAGCATCCTGTGCTGGGTGAGTAATAGGCTCATAGGCTGGACACAAAGGGAGACAGTGACTGGGGTGACATCAGACTGGAGACCTGTCACTGATGGGGTTCTGCAGGGCTCCATCTTAGGCCCTAGAACCTCAGAAAGGACTTGGATGCAGGACTGGAAGGGATGCTAAGTTAGTTTGCAGATGACCCTAAATTGGGAGGAGCTGTTGACTCCCTGGAAGGCAACAGGGCCTTGCAGAGAGCCCTGGGCAAATGACAGGGATGGGCAATCACCAGCTGTGTGAAGTTTAATAAAGACAAGGACTGGATTCTACACCTGGGATGGGACAGCCCTGGATGCACAGACAGACTGGGGAAGGAGAGGCTGGAAAGCAGCGCCAGGGAAAGAGACCTGGGGTCCTAGCTGATGGCTAGTTGGACATGAGCCAGCAGTGTCCTGGCAGCCAGGACAGACATCCCTGTCCCGGGGCTACCAGGCCCAGCATGGCCAGCCAGGCCAGCGAGGGGACTGTCTTGCTCTGCTCTGGGCTGGGGAGGCCTCACCTTTAATACTGTGTGTGGTTTTGGGTGCCGCAATATAAGAAAGACCTAAAGCTGTTAGAGAGTTTCCAAAGGAGGGTTTTGGAGATGCTGAAGGGCCTGGAGCAGAAGCCACACGAGGAGCAGCTGGGGGCACTTGGTCTGTTCAGCTGGAGAAGAGGAGACTGAGGCCAGAGCTCATTGTGCTCTTCAACAGCCTCATGAGGGAAGCTGAGGGGCAGGCCCTGATCTCTGCTCTGCGTGATCAGGGACAGGACCTGAGGGAATGGCTGGAGCTGTGTCAGGGGAGGGTTAGGGTGGATATCAGAAAAGGTTCTTCCCCCAGAGGGTTTTGGGGCACTGCCCAGGCTCCCCAGGGAATGGTCACAGCCCCAGGGCTGCCAGAGCTCCAGGAGAGTTTGGACAATGCTCTCAGGGATGCACAGGGTGGGATTGTTGGGGTGTCTGTGCAGGGCCAAGAGTTGGGCTGGATGGTCCTTGTAGGTCCCTTCCAGCTCAGCACAGTCTATGATTCTACCACTTTGTAGCCCAGAGGCCAGAGCAGTAATCCAGGTGGCCAAAGGAGACGGAGCAGGGGACACAACTTTGATGTACTTTAAAGTCACAGCTGTGCTGTCTGCTGTCTGTGCCTCAAATATGTAAATGTGTATCATAATTTTAGGGCTGGGATTTCTCATTTCTCCAAAGAGAGACAGGTTTTGCTCCAGTGCAGTTTTTATTCCAGTGTGCTTTTTTTCCTTTTCTTTTTTTTTTTTTTTTTTGTTTTATTTTTTTGTTCTTTTTGGGTTTTTTTTTGTAAACCAACAGGACAAAATAAATGTTGAAGTCCCCAAGATGTTAATAAAAATGGAAATCCTTGTCTTCCAGCCAGCTCTAGCTGCTGCCTGTTACCAGTTTTGGGGAAGCTGTTCATACAGCTTCAGGACATTAACAGCAGGGAATAACTTCACATTGGAAAGATATTTATCATATGGCATCTGTGCATGTGTGGATGTAATTTGAAGACTTCTGTGATGTACAGCTCACCAAAAGCCATTTTCCATACTGGCAATGATGACAACCCCAAGTATTGGCTCATGCTGGCCTGTCTTGATGGTGTCACGTTGTCCTGGGGGTTTGGTCAACTTTGGAAAGATATTTCATTGCTACTGCTCAAAGAAAAATAAAAAAGAAAATAAACTACTTATTGTTATGATTCTCCAGTTGGCTATTTGTTTACTACATGAAACTGCAAAGTGACATCTAAGTTGTGATTTATTTTTATAAATTAAGAGCAGGCCCATTATGCCAGTCCCAAAACACTCTGGGTGTTTGCAACAGCCAATTACTGTGGAAACTGCTGAAACAAATAAATGTTTGGATAAGAATCTGGAACAATCGCCTCCATTTTTTAAAGAATTCTTGCAAAATATCACTAGACCAAGAAATCCCAAACGCTTCATCTGTTTGTTGCTACATCTATATCCTCCTCTGGAATGCTTTGCTGCAGATCTATAAAGGAATAAATGAAAAACTGCTGTTCTCCCACTTAACCTATAGCAAGCAGCCTTTAAAAACAACTCATCTGTTACATTCCAGCCATATTTAGCTGTTTTTATCAGAGCTGTGTGGTAGGAAATGAACTGTGTGGGTTTTGAAAGACTGAAATATGAGGATATTCAAGTCCTGCTTTGAATCCAATATAATCCTGCACATGAACCTGTCCCATTGAAATCAGGTTCATAAAAGCATACCTGTACACACCCTCCCTAAAGTCAATTCTAAGTAACTCTGGTACTGTAATCCTGCTTGATGGGGCAGATCTTGCTTTTCCACGGAAAACTGAGCACGGCAAGAGCCCACTGTCTTGACATTCTGTGTGATTCCCTTTCCAAACTGTGGGAATGGAACAAAGCGTAAGAAAACAAGAAAAGAAAATGCATAGGTGGCACATAAATCAAAACAGTGCATTTTAATACTTAAAAATTCATGCAGAAATACACACACATAATTTTACACAAAATAAAAGGGAGACTGAAGAAGTATTTGCTCTTTCAGAAGTTTTTAAAGCGATATTTGCTTTATGTAGATTCAAATAATGGAAGAGAGACCCTATTTTGTTTATTAACACATGACATCAAAGTCCACATACAACATGTTATATATGTGAGTTAATAATTTTCTTTTCACTGTTAAATATATTTATTACCTCTGTCCATGTTTACTTTAATATAGTTACACACACACACAAATGTATTTTATCCTATTTACAGATGCAGCTTTTGTGGGTTTATTGCTGTAATAACAGTCTTCCCAAGCAAAGAGGTTCCCAATCAATGTGCTATTTATTTTGTTTCTTATTTCTATTTATCATGTTATCTATGTTCATCTTCCTCATTTCCAGTTGCAAGGAAAAAAGGCTTCTTGGTTCTGTGAATATAACATACATTTTCACCCAGCAAAGCACTGAAATTAGATTTATCCTCCTCCTTTTAATGTCCCCATTGCCTCTGATCAGGATTGATTAAGGAGCTGCATGCTGGTAATTAAAATGCTTCTGTTTTTTAAATATATACTTCTCATAAGAAGCATAAAAAACCTATTTTTTTTTAATGAAGGTATTTTAACATTTGAAATATGAAGGTTTATGAATGCATGTAATTTTTAATAAAAAGTCCAAAACAGCAGAAACTCATCGATGTCCCTATCTTGAGTATATAAAGTATAGAAATGAATATAAATCATCACAAATTAAAACTGAAGATAATCTAATAAGGCAAATCATGTTAATTAACAGTTATTATAGCAAAAAATCTTTCATTTTGTTTATTTGTTTTACTGATTTATGCAGTAGCTTTTTTGGCTAGAGGCTTATGATGTGAGAGAACAGCACAGTCCTTCAGTCCTTCCAACATAAATGGTTCCAAAAGACATCCCAGAACTGGGGACTGTAAAAAAAGATAGAAATCAAATTTAAAATATTAGCAAAAATATTAACATGACAAAATTCAAAAAAGTAAATATGCCATTTTAGGCAGAATGGACAAAACACTGAAGTGAACAGAGAGAGACATGAGAGAGCACTCATTTAAGTACTCTGGGTAGGAGACTCTTTATGATTAAGCCTTCTGGAACCAAGCTAAATTAAATATATTCTATAAATATAATTCATAAATATAATGCATCTATATAATGCATAAATACAATTCACAAATGTAAATTAAATACACCTCTTCAGCCATTTTACATCTAGGTGTCTTTAGGCACCACAAGGATATAGATGTGCTTCAGCCCATGTCACACAGTAGGTGAGCAGTCACACCAGGAACAAACCCCACATTTGCTGATAGGACCACCCAGAATTAAGCCCAGGATGGATGGCTGAAATAGCAGGCACCAAAGAATGAAATAAGAAGATCAAATGTACTTTCCCAAATGCTTTGCAAAATAAAATGGTGGTTTTTTCCCAGCACGCCAATCCCGTAAGCACCCTTTTGTTTTCAGTGCTTGGAGATATTGGGTTTCAGGTTGTGGTTTTGCTATTCTTCTTTTAAATGAAATAAAGAAACATACACTAAATAAAATGAGGGGTGCAGTTGACCTCTAACATTTCATGAAAGGGCTTGTTATATTTACCACATTTTAATGAGAATCAACTTTGGGTGGAGCAGCAAAAGAAAAGACCTGACAGAACAAGGCAGTTGGATGATAGAGAGTTTTCCTAACAACAAACTCTCCCCAAGGTAGGCCGAATATTTATGGGACCAAATATTTAAGCAGACACTTGGCAGAGATCTTAATTCACTGGAAACTGTGTTTTACAGCCTGATATGTCCTGGGCTGGTTTTACTCTTCTCCTTCCATATTTTCTGATGCACATCTTGATTTCTGTGACAACACATCCACCTATCTACTACCAACCAACCTACACAGTTAATTATTCTACTTTCAAACATCCAGAGGGAACAACTCATGTATATACCAGCTTTGAAGATTGAAACCCAAGCTAAAAAATTAATGGGAATTGAAAAATGGAACATTCTGGAGTGTGTAGACTTTGCTTCCATTTCTACATCTCTCTTGTGGTTCTTGATCTAACCTAGCCAAAAAAAGTCTCTCTTTCATAAAGGCATTTGCAATGATTTTGAAAATTAAGGTGGCTCCCAATCTGCCTGATATATCTGTAATATTTCCCAGGTTTGCAATTTGGAAACCTTTGAAATTAAGCAAAAATTCCTCCAAATGTTTGTGTGTGAGAGCATAATTGCACTGTATATATGCATTTAAAATATAGATGTGCAATATATGTGTGACCAGACCTCCTGGGCCACAAACAAAAATTCTGCTCGGGCTTAGATTTTCATAATTTAGATTTTCTTCTCCAACACTCCCATTGCTGCTTTTATTTCATACTTGCTGTTCCACATCCCAGGCTTTGCTTGTCCATGGCAAGAAAGGGTTTAGGCACCACCTATTGAATTTCAGATTGATTCACACTATCATTTTCAGCAGAATTACACTTGGAATGCTTTTGACCCATTAGTTTTAAATAGTACTTTTGTGGGAATTGTGCAGCTGGGGGAATATGTCTGTGTCCAGATACGATTTCCACTTGGGGTAGGGAAGATCATTTTAGATGTTGCTATTACTGTGAATTAAATTATTTACTGAGCAGATCTCAAAGTCCTGTGTCCATCCTTGCCCCCTTCTCCAGAGAAGGAACTGGGGAAAAAAAACTATTGCAGCATGTGGAGAAAAATGACATTATAATAAACATTAAAAATGTCGTAAGTCCTTCAGCTGCAAGTATTGAATTGTTAGGAAATGCTGGGGAGTGAACAGAGAAAGGAACTTTGTCTTTTTTCTTTTTGAAGATACTGAGCAAAATCCACAGGTTATAGAGTTACGAGAATTATGAAGGAGAGCAGAAATTCTCTTGAAGTTTTGCTCTATTTTTCTGTGCCCTATTGCTAATCCTCTTCTAGAGATTCTAGGAATGGTCTGGTACATGTGTGTGAAGGTAAGTGGATATCATCCTCCCTTTGCCTCACCACTGGAAGTGTTCCAGACCAGGCTGGACAGGGCTTGGAGCACCCTGGGATGGTGGAAGGTGTCCCTGCTCATGGCGGGGGGTTGGATTCAGATTGTCTTTAGGCCCCATTTCAACTCAGGCCATTCTATGATTCTCTGATTGCATAATTTAGTAAATCTTTATTATTTCATATGGCACACAATCCTTAAATGCAGTAAGTAGAAAAAAACCCAGTCTATTTGTGTGGTTCTCTCCTGTTTGGGGGAATTATCTGAGTAACCAATCCAGCAAGCCTAGGTCAGTGCATCTTCCTGAAGGGAAATAGGACATGGATGTTCCAAACACAGAAGTGGTTTCAGAGACAGGAACTGTATTGCTAAATTGGATATGAAGGGATTAAGAGCTACTGGCACTTGGCAAGCTTTGCCTTTTTCAGATGGATCCTGGAGATCCATTTTCTCAACGCCCCCCCCAAAAAAGGGATCAAAACAACTGGGTGGTGGCAGTCCACATTGCATGGCCACCTCCCTGCTCACAGGGATTTAGGGATTTGTCAGTAAACCACCTATCACAACTTCACAGTCTCACAGAATAGGTGCTACAACTTCTCCCACAGTTTTTCCACCTTTCTGCCAGACCCATTTTGTCTTCACACACACACGACAGAGAACGGAAGCTGTGGCACAACCTTTATCCTACGTGAGCTTTTCCTGGGATCCTATCTCAGTGCCAGTGGTAGGAGAACTGGTAAAGTTTGCCAAGTTTCTTTAGCAAACTTTGGTAACTCCCAGATACCAAATCAAGAGCAGTTGCTGATGAGTGACTTGCAAAATCCTAATCTGGCCTCTGACAGTAACACCCTGTGTGGCTTTCAGCAAGTCTCAACATCTTTCTGCTTCTGCCTTCCCATGGCTAAAATGTTTATTTGTCTGTCACAGCAGGTTTTTAGGGAGAATTCATAATTCAGCACATCACAGAAAATAGTGCTTTTCTGCAGTGAGTTAAATAAATCAGGCCATCAACAGTGAGATAAGGTCTCCCCTGAGAAGAGACTTGATGTCTAGGATCACTTTAGGGTTTATAACATATCAAAGTCTACATAAATAAATCCATTTAATGCAGACAAGAGGAAAAATGGTCAAAAAAAGTACAGTTCAAGAATGTTGCTGAGCACAGGTTAATCACGTAAGAACAACATCTCCACTTGGAAAAAATAAGGTAATAATTGGAGGTATCATCTAGTCTAAGTTAAGTAAAACCTAACTCACAGCTGGCTCAAGTGAAAGGCTTTAAGTTAAGTGAATGAAAGAACATCCATCACTACTCTCATCTCATCACTACTACATCTCATCACTACATCCCTGAGCACGCTGCTCCCTTAAAACCAGCACAGGCAAACCCCCCAAAATGTGCCACTGTTCCTTAATTCCTGTAATAACAGAATTTGGGAGATGAAACTGGCCAGGCTTAGCCTGAGAATAGGGTGCATATTTATACACAAGAAATGTTAAATTATGACATCTGTCTCACAGGTTGTCTGACCTAGGAATGAGTCTCCAGTCTAGTGGAAGGTGTGCCTGCAGAGAGGCTGGAAAGAGATGATTCCTGTGATCCCTTCCAGCTCAGTCCATTCCATGATTCTATGATACTATGAATACACAGGCTTGTAATTTATATTTATATGGCCAGACACTGAGTTCTTTTTGTCTCTGTGCTGTCATTACAGCCTCAGGAGCAACTGCATAATATGAAGAATATTCAGAACAAAACTGACACCAGGCTTGGAGGACTCCTTTAAGTATTGCAGAGAGTTGAAAGGGTGACATTAATGTGACAAGGGCATCTCACAAAGAAAGGGAATTATTCCTTGTTTCCCAGAATAGCCCAGAAGTACATTTCTCCTCTAAGATGGAAAAGGCCAAGCTCTGCATTAGTAAAATGGCTACTATAAAAGGAGTAAGAGAGTAAAGGAATTGATTCCTTTACTCTGCAGCAATTCAAAACCAGATATATGAAAGTATTAACGTGATTAAATGACAAGATATTAAGTAGTCCTGCAACATGGCAGAGTTCAGATTGTTTTATTGAAGAGGGCTTTGATGCTTTTAGGACAACCTCTGGCAACTTTTTCCAGCCGTGATCCCCCAATGTTCAGTCGTTCAGATAGACAAGGATCAATTTTATGCCTACATTTCTGAAGGAACTATTCAGCAGCCACACAGCTGACAGACAACAGGACAGATCTGCCCACAGTAGAAAATGACTCAATTTTCTGCAGCTCTTTGCAAGTGGTAATTAGATTGTGCAGCTTAGAATTAAAATTCATAGAATCACAAAAACTGGGGATAGGAAAGAGCCACTAAGGTAATTTTTGTCCCTGCCCTTCCTTCTGCCAATGCTTTTTCCAGCCCTTTGTAGCCAATTTGAAATGCTCTCTACTTACCCAGAGCTCTTAAGAGACCCTTGTTTGATTTATGCACAGCAGAAAATTATACCTTTTCTCTTGAGAAGGACAATTTGCCTCATTCAAAGGGTTGTGTAATCAATTTCATTTACCGGTTCCAGCCCTTCGTTAACATGCGGCCACCGGGGCACTCGGGAAGGCAGGAAGTTAATGAGATTGAGGATGGGATCAGGAGGGTCTCCTGAATGCCTTGTTTTGTCCTGACAGCCCAGTAAATCTTGAGACAGCTTGTTGAGTGCTACTGCAGGAAGAAACAGCTTTGGAGATTCATCTGAGTTGTATCCCTGTTCATTCAGCTGCGGGTTAGATGGGTTTGCTGCTTCACAGGGACACCTGGGGTTTGGTAGGGCAGAGACAAATGGGGATCCAGACTTCCTAAAAGCTGCTGGGTATTCCCTGGGAAGGGCAGAGCACCTCAGGGTGGGGACTGAGGTGCGTTTTCAGTCCTCAGCTTCAGGTGGGGTAAATGCTGTCTGAAAGAGGCACTTTCCTTTCACGTGGCATGGACATGAATTTTGGACGTCCCCGAAAATGTGTAGCCTAAGCCTGCAAAGCCTAAAGTGACTTTGCTCTTGCATGAGCTCCTCCCATACCCCTGAGGCTTGAGTCTTAAAAATGTGTCTGAGGCCCCTATCAGGGTTTGTCAAAATGCTTCTCCCCAGGGGCTGGAGAGCATCTTGCCCAAAAGACTAAATGTTTATCAACCTTTTTTTCAAATTGATATAAATCTTCTGTCTAAGACACCGGCCATAAATATAAAACCAGGCTTTCCCTGGGGATAAGCTGCAATATTCTACAGCTGAATCTCTTTTGAAATAACTGGCACTGCCTGCAGTCAGAAATAGAACATTGAACTGGGAGAGATACAAATATGATCTGATACAGACTTCCCAGGCCTGCCCAGATCCCCCTCATATGGTTTGTCTCGAATTTTGACTCACCAGTTGCTTGACAAGGGTCCTGCTTTCCAAGTGGTTGTCCCAAGCCTGATCCTTATCCAGCCTAAATTGATGTTCCGGGTGACAATCAACAAGGGCTCATCTCCCCCTCCTGCTGAGTTCCCTGCAGAAATCCCTAAGCCCCCTGTGACGGGTGGAATCCAGAGCTGGAATGAGTTGGCTGTGCTGCAAAACCCCCCCGGCAAGACAAGTGCCACGGGTACAGCCCAGTTTGACCCTGCCATGGGGACATGGCTCTCAGGGTGGAGTGAACCTCCCCTCCCAGCACTGCAGGTGGCAGGGACACCAGGCAGGGTCCCTGGAGCCAGCTCTGGCACCCCTGAGCATCTCACATGCCCCAGCAAGACTTCCTAAGTGACCCACGGGCTGTGGCCCTCAGCAGGATAAACATTTCACCTCATCCCTCAGGTGCTTAAAAATCATCTTCAGATGATTGAGTCCCAGTGGCGCAAACATGGATCCATTCTGCTGATGCTTCTTTTCACATTCTTAGTGTGGGAACTTACATTGCTCCAAAAGAAAAGAAAGAGAAAAGGAACAACTACATAAATACACATTTCAGGGATGGCCTAGCTCTAAGTGTGGTTGCAGTGTACAGAAAAGCCAAGCACAGAGACGCTGAAGAAGGTGATGATGGCAACAGGAGACTTGAACTTATTTTCCACTTTTTTTCAGATCCCGTGCCAGCAGAAACACAGGCAATGAAAAAAAGTAATTTAACAAAGCAAAATATTTCAGTTCAACGCAACATTTTTTCACACATTACACATGGCCTTTGTTATCTTAGCAGAATTTCTATTTTGAATTTACTTCCTCTTGATTATCTTTGTTCAGGACTACTTCAAATTGTGAGAGAATAAAAATTTTACCATTGTAAAGCCTTGATGTGGTAATGGCTGACTAACTGAAATTATTCATGTAAATTTCTAAAGGAAGTTTTCAGTGAAAACAGAGAATTACTGACCGAGAAGTACTTATGGAAGTGCTTTTCCTCTTCTGCTAAGCTCTCAGAAAGCACACAGGGCTATTCTGGAGCAGAAATAAATCCATTTCCTACAGGAGCACCTCAAACTCCATCAGAAGCACGCACATTGAAGCACGCACATCTTTTGAATTGCAGCTGACACTCAAATTATTTTTACTGCTGCCATCCTTCTGATGTTGATACAAAGTCCAGATTCACTCCTGGGCTTTAGGGCTTCTTTGGCTCTAGAGAAACAGTAAGTAAAGAACTCTGTGTAGGGGTCTGAATGCCTCAAGAGCAGTGGCAGATGGGAATACCTTGCATTGTGTAAAGTCACACCTTAATGAATCTGATCCAAGCCCAAGTCCTCCCCGGATTTGCTCATAAATACTGCACAACCAGTGCTGTTTTTAAGGCAATTTAACTGTCCTTCATGCCTGGCTTATAGCTTTTAAATGGCTTTTAAATTTACTCAGCCTGAAGATAAAATAGTGTCCTATGGGTGATTGTAAGAATCCTTGCCTGTAACTACCTTGAGAACTGTTCTATCTCAGAATTCACAGAATGTCCAGGTTGGAAGAGACCTTCAAGATCATTGAGTTCAACCCATGCCCTAACACCTCAACTAGATCATGTCACTGAGTGTCATATCCAGTCTTTTTTTAAACACATCCAGGTATGGTGACTCCACCACCTCCCCAGGCAGATCATTCCAAAAAGTACTTTATCACCCTTTCTGTAAAGAGCTTTTTCCCAATATCCAACCTATATTTCCATTGACGCAGCTTGAGACTGTAGCACACGCTACTGCAGGATGTGTGAGGGTGATTAAGATGCTCTCCAGGGAAATTTGAGATAAGGGTTAAATGCTGTAGGACAAGACCACCTGCTTGGTCTTTAGTTTGGTGTCTAAGAATATCACTGTAACTGTCTACTTCTGATGTGAGAAAGGGGAAGAACAGTTTGGGAAAACTCCAGTTCTGTATTGTTCTTGGATTTTTTAACAATTTCAATTAAATTCCTCTTTCCAATTTGAAAGGGGATCATTTGGCATGCAAAAATGTTTATTTTAATGCCTAAAGTCTTGCCAGACTCAGTTTAAAGGCTGACTTGGGCATTTTAGAAGGTTTCTGTGGTTATGGTTTCTTTTTTCTTTTAAAGGAATGCTTTCATATTTATGCCATGGCTTGGAAAATGTCATCCAAATTTTAAAATCAGGTACACCAAGGCAGGTACCTCAGTCCCTGATGAGAAAAGTCTCATGCAGACAGAGAGTGAGTACAAGTGCAGCTCTGAGGGAGGAGGGTGGTGACAGTGCCACCACCCAAATTGCTGCTGCCAGGACGGTGACTCAGCTGAGTGACTGAGTCAGAGCGTCTCCTTCCCCTTCCTCTGGCCAGGGAAGGTATTGATGTTCTGCTGGTGCCTTGGAGATGTAAATTATAATATTCCCACCATGCTGCAGAAGCCAAGGGAACAAAAGTTTCCTTCTCCTCACTGTCCATGTGGACTTGCTCCAGGCAGTCTGATCAGGGAGAAGAAAGGGGAGACCTGTCTAACAGCCAAGTGAGCCCTGGAATCAGAAACTAGTCAGTGCAGATTGCCTTTGGAATCAGGGGAGGAGGCCAGGATCCTCCAGAGCATGATTCAAGGCAGGAGGCTCTCGTGGAAGATATGAGTTTGTGTGGGAGTGGGGATGCCTTACTCTGGACGGAGATTCCATTCAAACGGACAGTCACGCCACGTTCTGGCTGCTGCTGGTTGAATCTTGGGAGTATTGATTGAAATCTCAGGATTAGTAGAGGCAAGCAGCAACTCCTACAGTTTCAGACAAGATCTAATTGCTTAGAAGAACATCCTGATTAGAGTCAGCAAATCAATATACAGCAATGTAGCTTGAATTGATAAGATAAAGCCCTGCCTGCTGAAAGATCTGCTCTCTGTCAGTGCATTGGGAAATTCCCCCACTTAATGAGGTTTGGAAAATAGTGCCAGGCATTTCATCTGTGTTGAAAATGCCTAGGGAGGCATGTAGTCCTTCGTTCTGGTCTTTCCCTAGCTTCCACTTCTCACTCCTATGACTTTGTCTTTAAGTCTTCAGTCATCTCGTTCTTGAATGAAGGTTCGTGCCTGTGTTCTTGATTGGTCTATCTGCACAACCAAACTGCCCAGGTTTTAACTAGAATGTAAAGGTTGCTTTGGTTTATTCTGCTTTGATTCTGTTTTTTTCTTAAAAAAAAAAAACAAACCAAACCAAACCAAAAAACCCCAAAACAATTCTTTTTTCTTTGCATTGCTTTCCTTAAGTTACAGAAAATCTCTTTGATGCTCACATATTGTACCATTTTTCCCTGTTTCATGTAACTGGGATTCTGGCTTCACCTTGAGTCTTCCTCCACCTTCTGGAATACCTTTTTTGAATTGTAACATCGTGGCATGAGATTCTACCAGTTCACCAGCCTGGCAGTATCATATATCAGTCTGGGAATCAACACAGTGAACAATTCAAATGGTTATTGTTCAACACTACTTAGAATAGCAAACCTCCATTTATAGATGTCCCAAAATCAATGGGAGATGGATTTCTTCTGTTGCCTGACAGATTAATAATCTTATCCAATTCATTTCCCGAGATACTAATTTTTAGTTCCTTGGCCAATGCCAGACTAAATTCCTTTCAGCAACTGAGTACAAAACCATCATGGTTTCCTCATCCCAAAGTTTTCCTGACACACAATAAAGACAACTCTTGAAATGAAATATTCTGACAAGGGCTAATAACAGCCTTGCTGCATGAATAAATTACAGAACCTGAGTTGCCCTTGGCTTGCACAATTCTCACTCCTTCCTGACTGCAGTGCCTACAAATGGCCTGGTCTTCCTCAGGAAATAGCAAAGAAAGATTAATAATTATAAATATTTATAATTATGTGTAGATACACATTTATATGAATTCTAAGATTTTATGTTTATTGCAAGTCACTCCTAGTTTTCTCTGAGGAATTTTGTAGAGGCTCACAGACACAGTGAAAACTTGGGAAAAAGATACAAGAGCCAAGGACAAGGATAAACCAGATCTGATTTACCACTCAGCAAAAGTGAAGGAAAAAAAAAAAGGAGAAATGGACACTGAACATGCTTTCTGCAGATGTCATATTCCTTCAGACTCACAGTCAATCTTCACACTCATTTATATCCACAAAGTGGTGATGTTTCAGTCTGTCATTAGGAAGAAGTTATCTTTACCAATCTTTCTAATATATTATATTCATAGAACTGATTGTTATGATTTATTTACTTACCAGCTGCTAAATACTTTCAAAAGTTACTTCTCTGTGTGTTATCTGAGCCCTAGTTTTGATGAGAAAAAAGGCTGACCTCAAGTCAGACTTCTCTAACATGCGCCAGGGTTTTACAGCTTAGCTTGGTCATCCAGTGAAAAAGGTGACTCATCTTCTAAATCAGAAAAAGAAATAGCACTTGGATCTACTTTGGATAGTCCCGATCCATTTACCCCACTAACATTTTTCCAGTTCCTCTCTCAAAGTACCTGGGATCATTTGCATGTGTACCAAAGAAAGTTTTGAAAGGTGACAGAACAGAGAGAGGGAAGATTTGCAATCCCTGTAGTGATGAGCTGTGTAGCTGCAGCATTATAAAACAAAACTTTTTTTGCTGTTTAGTGTTTCAGTTCAGTACTTTAGTGTTTCAGGTCTTCCCCCCAGATTTGGAAAGCCCAAGTGGAATTTCCTTGTTTGCCCTACAGCATTTAACCCAGATCCTGCAGCAGAACCTGGGGTGACCTTTCAATTATCAGTTAGTTTAGAGATGCTGATGAAGGCATTCTCACAGAGAGGGAGTTTGAAAACCCTCAGGCAAGGGTTGCTTCATGCCCAGAGGCACCAGGCACCTCTGTAACTGCGTTTTCAGCCTCCAGCGATCCTTTCACAGGGGTGAGTAGCTCCTGGAATCATCAGGAATCCTGAAGAGCATTGGAAAGAGCACTGCCCACAAGTCAGAAGTGAAGGATGTCCCTCTGCCCAGCCCTGTGTGGCACATCTGGGGAGCTGTGTCCAGCTCTGGGCTCCTCAGGACAGGAGGGACAGGGAGCTCCTGCAGTGGGACCAGTGGAGGCTGCAGCGATGATTTAGGGCCTGGAGCATCTCTGACAGGGAAAGGCTGAGGGAGCTGGGGCTGTCCAGCCTGGAGAGCAGCCCCAGCTGAGAGGGGCCCTCATCCCTGTGTGTCCATGTGCGCAGGGAGGGCACAGAGCAGGGCCCAGGCTCTGCTCCTCAGCACAACAGGAACAGGCAGGGACTGATGGTATATACCCAGGTTTAGAGTCTTAAAATGTTTGACTCCATTACTGTTGCTCTTTCTTAATGAATTAGATTAATTTTCCTCACTATAACTGTTAAAAGATCCCCTCTGCTTTGAGAATATGCCTATGATACAGCAGTTCTGTCATACCAAAAAGTGCTATTTTCTGAATAGGAAAAAATATATTGTCTCTCACTGCATTGACAGTTTTTCAAACTGTGCAATTTCTCACCAAAAAGGGAGTTCATGTCACAGTGACTGCAAAAATGTTGCACTGTTATTAAGTGCTACTTCCTCAGAAGTCTCAAATCCCTCCAGAGAGAAGTAAATAGACATTTCTCATGATGACTCCCTTTTTTTTAAAAAAATAAGCTTTGAATGTCTCAGATATCTCACGACATTCACAAGCCACGTGGATCTGCTCCTCGGGATCTACAAGGGTTTTATCTGGCTTAGCATGAGGACCCAGAGGAAGTGAGCATGGAGAAACTTAGAAGAAAATATTCATTGCAAAAAAGCATGATTTCAGATTCCTGTTCCTTTAAAAGTTTGAAGATTACTATTGGAGTCCAGGACATGACTGAAACCCCCCTGGACACCTCGGGGGGTCAGGGACCCTGGCAGGAACCCCAGAAGGGTCTTGCCTTTGATTTTAGTCCATGGGAAAAGCTTCCAGCACTCAGAGAAGAAATACAAGTAACACAAGTTTGATAAAATAGTTTAGTTTATCACAGGGTATAAAAATGTAGTTTGGGAATTTCTTAGAATGGAGGCTGATTGAGGCAAGATGGAGGATTCTGGGCTTTGTCTCAGCTTCTTCATTCTTCTTCAAAGACTCCATCTTCTGCTGTTTGGTGGCATGAATGTATTGGTAGGAAAAGATTTGAGGTAAAGGTGTCGTGTATAACTCAGGTGAGATTAATTGGTACAGAATTATAAATATCGTACATTTCAAGCTTTAATTGGGTCAATGATCTTTAAAAGGCCTTGAAAGTCCCTCCCTAGGGGATTGCCAGTGATGTTTTCTAAGAGAGCAGACCTTGTATTCAAATAGCGTGCAACCATGAGATAAGAAACAATAAACAACCTGAAACAAGAAGCTGGAAGTCTCTTTTCTTGTCCTTTCGAACTCTGGTACGAACTGACCTTGGAAGCGGTTAGCCTCGGAGAATTACTGCTGCAGCTCTTGCAGATTACTAAAAATTGACAGTGTTGTTATTACTTCTACTGCTGAATAGGATAGAAGAACCATTAATGTCTCAGAGTTTGCAGGAAACAGCATTGGCAGTGTTAGAGTGTCTAGAAAGTCTGTGCAACTTAAATAGTTTGTAGCCTCTAGAATTATTTTCAGTGTTTATTTTCTAGTGACAAAACAAAACGCTTGCCACCCAGCATTTGTGAAAGTAAATACCTCAAAATTGCTGTCTTACAGCGTTTGCCTTTGCTACCTGACTTGTTTGCTTTTTGTTCTCAACATTCTGTAATATTTTGCACTTCCAAAGTCTTACTTTTTCCAGACTCCTTGAATTTCTTCTCCATGTTGAAATGATTCCGTGGGACTGGATAGGACCTATGCTTTGACACAGCAACAGAGTAAAACAGAGCAAAATCTTGAATGCAGTCATACAAACACGAGCCTCGGATTTTCCTTTTAGTCTTGTTGCATACAAGCAATGAATGAGCAAACGAGATTTTCTGAGGGAAAAAACCCAGCAGCCACTGGCATTTGAAATGAGGAAAAGAGGGTGCCAAGAGGATGGAGCCAGGCTGGTGGTGCTGAGCAGAGGCATCAGAGGAATGGGCAGGGACTGATGCCCAGGAGGTTCCACCTGGACAGGAGGCAGAACTTCTTCCCTGGGCAGTGCCTGAACAGATTGTCCAGAGAGGGTGTGGAGTCTCTGTCACTGGGGATAGTCCAGAACCATCTGGACACAATCCTGTGCTCTGGGAGGGCCCTGCTGGAGCAGGGAGGTGGGACCACCTGCCCCACCATGGTCCCTTCCAGCCTGACTCATTCTAGGGTTCTGGGAATATCCAACAAGCAGAAGGAGGCACTCACACCATCCCACTCCATTCTGCAGCTTGCTGTGCTTACAGATGATCCCTTTTTTTAATTAAATAAATCAGCAGTTACTATCCTCCCAGGAAAGTGACCTGATTTCTCCTGTACTGCTATGATGGGCCTAAAGGAATGACTTGGATAGATGATGGATAGGCATGAATACTTGTGTGACTGAAGTCACTTGATCCCAAAGGCAGCAAGGATTAAAAGCAGAACTGAACATATTGTAACAAAATTGTCTTTTGGCCTCTTAGAAAACAGAAAATGTCACCTCATGCACTCTTGT
The DNA here is from genome assembly GCA_013400495.1 of Nicator chloris. Classification (NCBI taxonomy): domain Eukaryota; kingdom Metazoa; phylum Chordata; class Aves; order Passeriformes; family Pycnonotidae; genus Nicator; species Nicator chloris. The sequence goes on along the minus strand of WAAE01009338.1, from coordinate 2,762 downwards.
GTCATTTAGCAAAAGTGGATGAAGGAAGCAAAACCCTCCTTCAGTGCCAAGAGTTTAGGTAAAGACTGGGGTTTGAAATTAGTCCAGTTGGTAGGTGACTGAACTGAAAGGTCAGCTGCTAAGTTGAGTGTTTCCAGAGCTAAACCTGGGGAGCTTAGAGCAATTTGAAGACCTGTTTAACAAACATTGCTTGCAAGCTCTGTGTAGCAGAGCAGCTGTACTTTGGTGAATAGTTTGAAAAGAGGAGGCCAGGAGGAGAAATGAAGGAGTTAGGACAGCTACTGCAGCTGCTCCTTATGAACCTCACATTCCAGCAGAAATTCAAAGTGGAAGTGATAATAGGAAAGCTAGACTGACAGGTGCTGGCAAGTTGGGAGGGCATTGCTAGAAAAGCAGTGGTGGCTGAAAAGCTCAAAGCTCAGGGACTTACATCTTTCTTGCTTTCCTCCCCATTGCATTTCCCCTCCTCAGGAGCAGTTCTTTTATTTCATCCATGAGAAATTATTTGATTTCACTTCCAGAGGAACTGGCAGTATTAAGTAGTAGGAGAGAAGCTGAGAATTTAAGTAATCTGGTGAAAAATTGGGGTGTCCAGTGGGGAAAGCAAGTATGCAAGAGAAAAAAAAAATAAATACAGCTGAGCAGTAATTGCAGATTGGATTAATCCTGAAGGAGATGGCAAGATGTACAGTGAGGAATCAAAGTTCCACAGGGGTGTGTTTCACTGTGTGGATTAGTGAGGGAAGAGAGTGACTTGTACTTGGGCTCCTGTCAATGGCAGCAGTGGTCTGGAATGAGATGAAGGTGCAGCAGTGGCACTTCATCTTACCTCTTACCTCCCCTGGAGACACAAGTTGCTCTTTTCAGGTGGTTGAGGTCTCACTAAAGGTCCTGCAATACCTGAAAACTCTGCCCCGGGGTTCTCTGAGCCACAGCTCAGCCTGCAGGATTGGAAGACATTCTTCATGGTCTTGATGAAACGGGAAATACACTCTGGGGTTGCAATAAAATGAAACTGTTTCCTGTTCTGCCTGTAAACATTCCATAGGAAATTGAGGCAGTTTTCACTGGAGACAAGGAAACTACCACCAACCAGGAAAAGTTGCTGTAACTGTGAAAAAGGGCAAACGTCTCCTTATGGCAAATGCACTGAAATGTACACTTTTATCCAGGGGTTGGAATTACACCCTTTTCTCAGAGAACAGCTGCATGTGCTGGTGGGAATGGTAAAGTTTTGGCCTGGATCCAATTTGATAATACTTACAGAAAGATGTAAGGATTTTTTTTTTTTAATTTCTTTTTTTAATTTTTTTTTTTTTTTGGCATTTTGCTTTCTTTGAATATAGATTCTTCCAAAACGAAATTTGGTCACTGGCAGATCAGCCTTCCAAAGGTGCTGCGTACTCTGGCTGTGGTCCAAAAGTGCACTTAAGCCCGTGCTTAACTCTGAGGACGTAATTAGTCTTGCCAATTTCAGTGGGGTTGTTGACATGCTTAAAGTTAAGCATGTGACTAAGTCCACTGCTGCAAGAATGCTTAGCCCTTTGTAGGGTTAAGCCCAGCTCTGTGCTACACAAAAGATCTTTTGTTCAGCCTTGAATGACGAGGACAGGCAATGGAAGGAATAAACACCGTTCTTTAAAATAAACATTGTGCTGATCACAGAGATAGCGCACATGTTATTAACGCCGAGGCTGTCATCACATTTTATTAACAGCATTTTAGCAGCACAAATGAGATGATTCACTCCTCTGAACCATGTCTCCATTATCTCTTTGTACCTGAAATGCCTGGCTGGTTCTGTTCCATGGTAACTCTGCAGCTGTTGGTGTTTGCGTGGAACCCTCCGCATCTTCAAGCTCTGTGCCCTGAGTACACCAAGACAGTCAGTCCTGTGAGGAGCAGCTGAGGGAGCTGAGGGGCTCAACCTGGAGAAAAGGAGGCTCAAGGGGGACTTTTGCACTCTCTACAACTCCCTGACAGGAGGGTGCAGCCAGGTGGGGTCAGGGTCCTCTCCCAGGGAACAAGGGAGAGGACAAGAGGAAATGGCCTCAAGCTGCATCAGGGGAGGTTCAGGTTGGATATCAGGAAGAATTTTGTCATGGAAAGGGTGGTTAAGTGCTAGAACAGGTGCCCAGGGAGGTGGTGGAGTGTGCATCCCTGGAGGTTTTCAAGAAATGACTCGGTGCTCTGGTCTGGTTGATAAGGTGATGCTCGGTAAAAGGATGGACTCGATAACCTTGGAGGTCTTTTCCAGCTTAAACGATTCTGCGACTCTGGGAAGTCAGCTCTGAGCGGGCTGCTGGGGCTGTCTGGTGCAGAGACACCACACAGAGGCACGAACTGGCCTTGAGAAATGAAGTCACCCTGGCAGTGCAAGAGCCACATGCCAGCTTTGGGCGTCACTTGTCCCTTGCACAGTGCTCCCACTTCTGGGGCTGTGCAGCTGCGAATGGGCTGGATCAGATCACCCCATGTCTAGATCACGGAATTATAGAATGATTTGCATTGCAAGGGACCTTAAAGTCGTCTCATTCCCAGCCCCTGCCATGGGCAGGGACACCTTCCTTTATCCCTTGCTCAGAGCCCCATCCAACCGGGCCTTGGATAATTCCAGGGATGGGGCAGCCACAGCTGCTCTGGGCAAGAGTTATGAGCTGGCCCTGAAGGCAAGGGTATCCCAAGTTCTTGTTAATAGATCTCTTGGTATGGGTTGAAGTGAAACAACATAAATGACTGTGTTTATAAATTTTATATATATA